>CM031235.1:138616936-139216936 GCA_018340775.1 Taxus wallichiana var. yunnanensis
TAAGAAAGCTTTGATTGCTTTCTTTGCAGCCAATATTTCTTTATGCGAAGAGTGATAATTTAATTCAGAACCTTGAAAGGCTCCAGAGGCAAACCTACATACCTTTTCTTTATCACCTTCGGCTTTTTCCTTAAGAACAGCTCCCCAAAATTGTTCACTGGCGTCACATTCTATAATCTTCTTGCCAGGTCCTGGAAGAGACATTGCTGGGAGTTCAAGGACTTGTCTTTTAATCCTTCCTCAGTCTTGCTTGTGTCATCTCCTGAGTCCAACCAGGAGCTTCTTTCTTTAGACGCTTGTTGAGCAGTACCCTGTCAGCAGCTATGTTCTGGTAGAAACCAGCAACATAGTTTACACATCCTAAGAAGCGCTGCAGCTGCACTTTCTCCAGGATTTGGTCAGGAAAGTTCTGGATGTTGGCCACAACATGTTGTTGCATAGTAATAGTTCCAGAACTGATTCTAATACCGAGGAAATCAATTTCCTCTTTGAAGACCTCCAGGCAGATCCCATTCTTGTAAACAGTCTCATAGAATTTTTCAAGGTGAGCTAAGTGCTCTTTAGGAGACTTAGAAAAGATGAGAATGTCATCAATATATACAATTAAGAAATCAAATAACTCACCAAAGATTTTATCCATAATCTTTTGGAATATGGATGGGGCTGTCTTTAAACCGAATGGAAGCACCTTCCACTCATATTGTCCACCTGGCACGATGAATGCCGTTTTAAACATGTCTTCATTTTTTAAGAATATCTGCCAGAATCCGCTTTTCGAGATCGAACTTGCTGTAGACCTTCGATCCCTTGATTCTTCTGAGGATATCATCCTTGGCAGGTATTGGGTGTTGAACAGCAGCTATAAATTTGTTGAGTGGCTTGTAGTCCACTACCAATCTTTTCTTGTTTCTCAGCTGCTCACTCCTTTTATTAACATAAAAGGCAGTGCAAGACCATGGCGCGTAGTGGATTCTGAATGAATCCCGCTTTAGCATTTCGTATTTCGCCTGGCATTCTTTTCTTCTCGCAGAGGCATACCTCTGTGATGTGCCTTGAATTTTGGCACAATTTCATTTCCATTGCTATCTCTGACTAGCTGCAGATCTAGAGAGCAATAATGTTTCTTCCTGTTAACAAAAGCATGTGGATCTTCACTGCATACATTCTGCTTTATCTTGGATACTATTTCATCTATATTGTGACAGCAGTTAGAAATGGATTTATGTATCCAGGCATTGTTAACAGTCTTTACCTTGCTTGGTAAAGGAACTATTGACTGAAATGAATATCTCCTGGGAATTTGAACAGGAGGATTAAACAACATTATATAATCTTGGGAGATGCTAAATGTATGACATTTCTGTAGAAAATCTACCCCAAAGCAGTCATAGTTTTCCATATTATGTTGATAGAATTCTATGTCCATAGAATTTCCTTCAACATCTATTCTGACTTTAGCCATATATTTACAGACAACTTCCCGTTTATCAAACTTGATCTTTGTGTGGGTATTAACCCAACAATCACTGGGAATAGCATATTGTCTGATTAGGCTTATTTCAGCACCCGTATCAATCATAGCATCAAGAACATATGGCTTTATATGCGGGATGCATATTGTGATTGCAATAAACGGATTTTCTGGGTGCAACTTAGAGTACATACCTTTGACTGATCTCTTTGATCTTTTCTGGTTTGCCAGACTTTGGTATGTTTCTTCAAGATTCTCTTCGGAATCTTTCTTTTCACTTTCTTCTTCAGCTACCAGCTTGCTGTATTCTTCAGTGGCATTAGGCAAGCACTTTCTCTAGTAGCTCTATCCTGGATCTTCTCCGTTTTGTCAGAACTCTCTGAAGTTCTGGATCAATGGAGGATTGTCCTGGCTCATATGTAGAGTAGACTGGTGGACTGATTCTTCTTCCTCGACCATGCCAAGATCCTGTTCTGCCTCTGGTAGGGACTTGTCTCTGCCGGATCCTTTGCTGAAAAGGTGGCCTGATAGGGAATGCTTCAAAAGAATCATCGATTGTTGTTCGCCTCGCTTTGCGCTTGACTCGCTCAAGCCTCCGGTTGTCGATGTATCGATCCTGTAGATCTCTGAGTTCTTTGCTTAGAGACAGTTTCCTTGCTGTATCCCATGGGGGACACTTTTCATAAACCGATCAAGACTTTCTAATTGTCTTCTCGTAAGATCTCGCACTGGTGGTATCATAGGGTGAACAAAGTTAGACACCATATTAATACTGAAGTGTGTAAAGGATGGAAATGGAATCGTACCACTATCTTCAAGATTATCATCATCTTCGCTTGCTATTGAATTACATTGCAAGGTTCACCATCTATGGAGGCATAAGATATATCTGACGAAAGACTGTCAGTATCTGAAATAAAAGCATATTCATCATCCTGTATGCCTTTGAGAGATAAGGCGTTTACCTTGGCCTTACCTTTAGCAGTATGTCTTTGAGGACACTGATTTGCATAGTGGTCCTCTTTGCAGATGTAGCAAGTCGGCTTGAATTTTGATGACTTGCCTAGATGCTTGATTTTCTGAATTTAAACTTTTTCCTGGGCTTTCCTTCTCTGAACTCTCTGTATTTGTCTTTATGCCTTTTTGTATTTTTTTTTTCTTTTTCTTTGCCAAGACCCTTCCCTTTGAAAAAAGACAATCTTTACAAGAAGATTTCTTTCGGGAAGATTGGATTTCAAGATCTGGACACCCAAAAGGTTCCAGTGCATATTGTTCACAGAAAGTATTATTCGAGCTTTTGTTGCTTGAATACGTGTGCAAACCAGAGGTAGATTGACGCTTTAAAGACTTAATATCGCCTTTATCAATAGGGGGAATATTATATTCAGCTATTACTCTGGGCAACTCGAATGACCGACTCTAGTCTTAAACACTGCAGAGGCTAATAACTGAAATCTATTTATATGAGAATATACCTCATTATAGGACTTTTTGGGAAGTCTCCACTCTGTGAGTGGGACTCGACTCATCTATCACATTTATTTCTTCATTTACTTTCTGTGAACAATATGCACTGGAACCTTTTGGGTGTCCAGATCTTGAAATCCAATCTTCCCGCAAGAAATCTTCTTGTAAAGATTGTCTTTTTTCAAAGGGGAAGGGTGCTTGGCAGCAGAAAAAGAAAAAGAAATACAAAAGGCATAAAGACAAATACAGAGAGTTCAGAGAAGGAAAGCCCAGAAAGAAGTTTAAATTCAGAAAGTATAAGCATCTAGGCAAGTCATCAAAATTCAAGCCTACTTGCTACATATGCAAAGAGGACCACTATGCAAATCAGTGTCCTCAAAGACATACAGCTAAAGGTAAGGCCAAGGTAAACGCCTTATCTCTCAAAGGCATACAAGATGATGAATATGCTTTTATTTCAGATACTGACAGTCTTTCGTCAGATATATCTTATGCCTCCATAGATGGTGAAGCTTGCAATGTAATTCAGCAAGCCTCTGAAGACAGTGATAGTACTGAAGATAGTGGTACAGTTCTGTTCCATCCTTTACTCACTTCAGTATTAATATGGTGTCTAATTTTGTTCACCCTATGATACCACCAAGTGCAGATCTTCTGAGAAGACAAGTAGAAAGTCTTCAGTCAGTTTATGAAAGTTGTCCCCCATGGGATACAGCCAGAAAACTGTCTCTAAGCAAAGAACTCAGAGATCTACAGGATAGATACATCAGACAACAGGAGCTTGAGCAGAGTCAAGCACAAAGCAGAGCAGAACAGCAGTCTGATGATTCTTTTGAAGCATTCCCTATCAGGCCACCTTTTCAGCAAAGGATCCGGCAGAGACAAGTCCCTACCAGAGGGAGAACAGGATCTTGGCATGATCGAGGAAGAAGAATCACCACCGCCTACTCTACATATGAGAGCGAGACAATCCTCCATCGATCCAAACCTTTCAAGAGAAGTTTACAGAACCTGGAGAAGATCCAGGATAGAGCTACTAGAGAAAGTGCTTGCCAACGCCATCAAGAAACACAAGTAGTTTGAAGAAGAAAGTGAGAAGAAAGATTCTGAAGAGAATCTTGAAGAAACATACCAAGAGTGTTCAAGAAACCAGCCGTAATACAGTCAAAGACAGATCAGGCAAAGGTATGTACTCTAAGTTGCACCCAAAATCCGTTTATTGCAATCACAATATGCATCCCCCACATAAAGCCATATGTTCTTGATGCTATGATTGATACGGGTGCTGAAATAAGCCTAATCAGACAATATGCCATTCCCAGTGATTGTTGGGTTAATACCCACACAAAGATCAAGTTTGATAAACAGGAAGTTGTCTGTAAATACATGGCCAAAGTCAGAATAGATGTTGAAGGAAATTCTATGGACATAGAATTCTATCAACATAATATGGAAAACTATGACTGTCTACTTGGGGTAGATTTTCTACAGAAATGTCATACATTCAGCATCTCCCAAGATTATATAAGATTGTTTAATCCTCCTGTTCAAGTTCCCAGGAGATATTCATTTCAATCAATAGTTCCTTTACCAAGCAAGGTAAAGACTGTTAACAATGCCTGGATACATAAATCCATTTCTAACTGTTCTGTCAGCATAGATGAAATTGTATCCAAGATAAAGCAGAATGTATGCAGTGAAGATCCACATGCTTTTGTTAACAGGAAGAAACATTTTTGCTCTCTAGATCTGCAGCTAGTTAGAGATAGCAATGGAAATGAAATTGTGCCAAAATTCAAGGCACATCACAGAGGTATGCCTCCTGCAGAAAGAAAAGAATGCCATGGCGAAATACAGAAATTGCTAAAAGCAGGATTCATTCAAGAATCCAATTCGCCATGGTCTTGCACTGCCTTTTATGTTAATAAAAGGAGTGAGCAGCTGAGAAACAAGAAAAGGTTAGTAGTGGACTACAAGCCACTGAACAAATTCATAGCTGCTGTACAACACCCAATACCTGCCAAGGATGATATCCTCAGAAGAATCAAGGGATCGAAGGTCTACAGCAAGTTCGATCTGAAAAGCGGATTCTGGCAGATATTCTTAAAAATGAAGACATGTTTAAAACGGCATTCATCGTGCCAGGTGGACAGTATGAGTGGAAGGTGCTTCCATTCGGTTTAAAGACAGCCCCATCCATATTCCAAAAGATTATGGATAAAATCTTTGGTGAGTTGTTTGATTTCTTAATTGTATATATTGATGACATTCTCATCTTTTCTAAGTCTCCTAAAGAGCACTTAGCTCACCTTGAAAAATTCTATGAGACTGTCTACAAGAATGGGATCTGTCTGTCCCCCTCAAAAATGGAGGTCTTCAAAGAGGAAATTGATTTCCTCGGTATTAGAATCAGTTCTGGAACTATTACTATGCAGCAACATGTTGTGGCCAACATCCAGAACTTTCCTGATCAAATCCTGGAGAAAGTGCAGCTGCAGCGCTTCCTTGGATGTGTAAACTATGTTGCTGGTTTCTACCAGAACATAGCAGCTGACAGAGTACTGCTCAACAAGCGTCTAAAGAAAGAAGCTCCTGGTTGGACTCAGGAGATGACACAAGCAGTACAAAGAATTAAAAGACAAGTCCTTGAACTCCCAGCAATGTCTCTTCCAGGACCTGGCAAGAAGATTATAGAATGTGACGCCAGCGAACAATTTTGGGGAGCTATTCTTAAGGAGAAAGCCGAAGGTGATAAAGAAAAGGTATGTAGGTTTGCATCTGGAGCCTTTTCTGGTTCTGAATTAAATTATCACTCTTCGCATAAAGAAATATTGGCTGCTAAGAAAGCAATCAAAGCTTTCTTATTTTTTGTACAAAATGAAGCATTCATCCTTCGATCAGATCTGAAAGATTTCAGAAAAGGTTGAATGGTGGTGATCCAGCCAATAAGACTGCTTTCAACAGACTCCAGAGATGGGGCCTCTGGTTTGACAACTTTGAGTTCTCAGTAGAACACATCTCAGGAAAACAAAATGCTCTCGCAGATTTTGTAAGTAGAGAACTCAATACTTCAAAGAACATCAATGTTACACAGGTAATCCATGAATCCCATGGAACAGTATGGGATCACAGGCATGCAAAAGAACAAATTGATGCATTGGTTCGTTGTGATAACAGAATGTCCCAGAAGCTCAAACGCTTCTTGTCTCAAGAGATCGATAACAACGCAGGAGTATGCTATGTCCGAGACTGAATGCAAGTTCTATGATCCAGACATACCAGACGTGAATACCATACTCTGCAGAACCAATGATTAAGTGCTGTCTCCATTGGCAATGGAGATCATTATATGCTGTTGAACAACCGGATTTCCTACCAGTCGAAGGTCTCAGGCTCAGACAACTGATACCTAGAAAGGACACTTTGTGGCGGTTTGAATTTTCCAGAATGTGGACTGAAGAACATCCACTGTCTTATGATCTGTGGAATCGACCTCCTTCTCTGGGAGACAGGAAGTATATCTCTTCTCACTTTAAATACTTCTTGTTAAAATTTCTTCCCACTAAATTGTCTGATTCTCCTCTTCTCAATGTACATCCGGACACTGTAAGAAATATTCTAATCCAGTGCAAAATTCCATGGTTCGTGAAAGTACATTATTATGTGAAGATAAATCACAGGAACCTTGTTGAAAGGCCAAATGCTACCCGTGGAGGAGAATTCTGTTACACCACACCATGGTGGTTAGGCCGCCTGCACCAAATCAAGATTTGCGGATACTGACCACTATCTGTTTCCAACCAGACCGCATCTACAACCCAACAACGATGGAACTGCTCATATCTCCCGTGTCTGGCTTGAACAACATGAACGTCATCTTCCAGGAGCACCTCAGCGACATGATAGCACAACATCTTCTGATGAGGACACTGACCCTCCGGGTCCCTCTGCTTCTTGATTCTCCTTAGTGCGCTCCGCACTATCTGCTATTATGGCAGGCATGTTGCCATAGCTGTCGGATAAGATTCCTTCTTATCCTTTCTTTCTTGAGTGCGTTTGCTTTCGGCTATCCGACAGGCCTGTTGTCGGTTGTTTGTGATAAGATTCGTTCTTATCTTTGCTTTTGTCAGTGCGTGGTGGGCCCATGCCTTTAATAAAGCTTTCGTGAGTGGGCTGTACTCACTTAGTGGGGAATCTTACCGGTAACCTTTGTCTTCGGTTATCCGGTTCCCGGTCTTAGGGTTCCCGGTGAAAAGCCATAGATAGTCTATAAATTAGACTTTCTATCTCATTCACTACATCGGGTATCTAGGAGTGAAATATATCGAGTAGAGATTTGGATCAAGCTTTAGGAGAAGATATCCGGTCTAGCTAAGAGTCTTTCTCGTGTTAAGAAGAAAGAGTTCGAGTTCGGCTTTGAGCTTTTAAATCTTGTAAGTAAAATGTTCAAGTCTGTACATACTTTGGTTCGAATCAATGGAGATTTAAAGTTTATCAATATTGATAAGTTTGATGAGTTTACAGATATATTTGAGTGTGATGATGTTTTCGAAGTTGTTGTAATGGTATTAGTAGATCTGTTTGGTGAAGAAGCAGAAATAGATATCTTATTGATATTCGGAACATATGATTAAGGTAGTTCAGTATGGTTGATACTGTTAGTGCTATATTAATTGTGGATTGTGAGTTTAAGTTAATGATAGTTGAAGAGTTCAGTTTGTTTGAAGATCTATGAAACAGATGTGGTATTTGATATAGTGGTAAAAATCATTCAAGAGGTTTTACCTAATTCTAATGTTACGATTCTGCATATGTATGGATGGTAATGGTATCGAACTTATGAGCTGTAGTTATTTGTATAAATTGGTATCAGAGCTGTATGTGTTTGTATAAAATGGTATCAGAGCTGGTTAAAGAGATTCGGAATTAAGTTACATTCGTGAGATTTGTCTTCGTTTGCAGAAAAGGTTCAGTGGTATTCTCAGCTTTTGAAAACGCAAGTTCATATAGCAACTCCATAGATTGGCAGGTGTGGCTATCGCAACCGTAAGACGCCGTGTGTTAGGCGCAACAGTAAGACGAGTTTTTGCCCGACGATTTTGGTCAATCTCTGCTTCCTTGCTTGTAAGTCCCAAATGGCTGATCATTCCCGAACTTCCACTGTAGATTCTGAAGACAGTCCTTTGATAAACTTATCTGATGTTTTCTCTGTTAATGAAGAAATAAATGTTATAGATGAGTCGAGTCCCACTCCTGAGTGGAGACTTCCCAAAAAGTCCTATAATGAGGTATATTCTCATTTAAATAGATTTCAGTTATTAGCCTCTACCGTGTTTAAGACTAGAGAGTCTGTCATTCAGGTTGCCCAGAGTAATAACTGTGAATATAATATTCCCCTCATTGATAAAGCTGATATTAAGTCTTTAAAACGTCAATCTACCTACAAGTTTGCACATGTAGGCTGTGTCCAGATAGGCATAACTCCCTTGTTCAGAAGAGGATTAAATGCTAGTATTTTATGCTGTTTAATGGATCTTAGGTTTGACAATTTCAAAGATAGTTTGTTAGCAGCTGTCAAACTGGCCTTCATAATGGCCCGATATCCTTTGAAGTCTTTCCCAATTATCCTGTATCACTTACTAAGGATGACCTTCTACAGGATGTTCTAAAATTGCATCTAGCTACAACAGGTTTAAATATGCGCGTAGGTTCTTGTCCCCTAGCCATTCATTACAAAATTATTTACAGACTGGTCAATACCATGAATCCAGCTGTCAAACATGGCGTGTCCAAGGGCAGTAGCGTGGTGACACACGTGAATTTAGAAACACAAAAGATTGAACCTGAGCTTATATCATGGTCTGATATAAAGGTCCCTAGAGAATGGACCCTAGCCAAGAAGTTTGTCCAGACATCCAGACCAAAGCTAGAGAATGCAACCTCAGTTACAGAAGGTAAAGATAATGTAACACTCAGCTTCAGAAGAAATTCTGATGCCAGTAAGTCTAAGAGGCAATTATCTAGAAGTAATTCAGTAGCCTCTACATCTTCTTACTTCACTGTTGGAGAAACATCCGATCCACAGAATGAAAAGAAAGAAGAAGAAAAGTTATTCTTGTGTAGCCATAAGTCATTAACACATGATCCATCTACTGACTTCCTATGGTGTTCAGATTGTGAGAAGTTGGTAAGTCAGAAATATGCCCCTGTCAACGGGCCTACAATCAACATGGCTTCTACAAGCACAAGAACAATTTTCCCTCCTACAGATCAACATGAGTTGATCTCTCCAGATGAAACCCAGAAGGCTGTCTTCTGGTATCAAAGAGCCGTGAACAAGGAAATAGAGCCCTCTGAAAGCTCTAAGATGTTGAATTGGACCAATAAGGCCCTCTTATCTGTTCACGAAGAAGTAAGTACTTATTCAGAAAAGCTCGCTAATCTGGAAAGAACTCTAAAAGCAATAGAGTTGAGAAAAAGGGAGACACTGCAGGAGCACTGCAGTTGTTAAATAACAAAGTTGATAATAGACAAATCTGTTAAGCAAGTAGAAACTCTAGTTCAAAATGTTTCTGCTAATTTGCCAGAAGTAGTATCTCAAAGAGTAACAGATTTTGTACAACCATTGGTAGATCATACTACCAGTCTTAAAAGTACTATCATCTCAAGATCTACACAGACAAATGAAATCATTGAAGCAGGCATCTCACAATTGCAAGATGAGAATGAGAAAACTCATTCCCGAATAGATGAGATACAAAAGTGTCTCGACATCATTCCTAAAGCTAAAATGAAGAAGTTACATCAAACCTCGTATCCTTGCATCTTTGTAGGTTATGGAGGTAAAACAAAAGGTCTAAGAATCTATGATCTTGTTAAACAAGAAGTTATTGAGAACAAAAATGTTAAAATATTTGAAAAACTTTTATGTATTTTCCCATATGTTTAATCTGTTTATAATGAATCTAATGAGTTAAAAATGATGATTTTGATGAATATAATGAAGAACAAATAGATTGTAATAATGAGTCTATAATTGAAAATGAGTCTTTTTTGTCCTCTATCTATAACTAAACAACCTAAATGGGCTCAATCTTTACTTCAAAATTCTAATCTTGATAATCTTAGTAAGATGACTAGAAGCCACCATACCTATCATGCTTTAATGACTCGTGTAAAAGATTCGGTAGAAGCCATAAAAGTCAAATACAATGCCTTAATTAAAAATTAAACTCGAGATCTTGTCCCTCAGGAAAAACATAGTATTGTTAGCTATATGTGGCTTTACAAAATCAAGTATAAGGCCAATGGCAATATTGATAAATTCAAATCCAAGTTAGTAACTCATGGGTTTACTCAAAAACCTAGTATTAACTATGTAGAAACATTTTCCCCCTGTTGCAAAAATGAGCACCGTTAGGATTCTCATAGCTTTAATTGCTTAATATGTTTGGAAAACCACTAGATAGATGTTAAGAATGTCTTCTTGAATGGTGATTTAAAAGAATAAATTTACATGACCCAACCTAAAGGTTTTGAGGAACTTGGAAAAGAACTTTTTGTTTGTAAACTGAAAAAATCTCTATATGGCTTAAAACAAGCTCCTAGAGCTTGGTATGAAAAAATAAATAGTTTTTTCAAAGATATTGGTTTCACTAATTGCTCATCGATATTTGATCTTGTTAAAATTGAAAAATAATCAAATTATTCTTATTGTATTATATATTGATGATTTGCTTATTACTAGTAATTTGAATAGTTTAATTTTTAAAATTAAAGTTAAATTGAAACAATACTTTGAAATGACTGATTTAGGATTATTACATCATTTTTGGCATGACAATTTTTCAAGATAAACATTCTATTGTTGTAACTCGAGTCCACTATATGTTGTCAATTTGCTTAAACGATTTAATATGGTGGATTGTAAATGTTGTTATTCCTATTGAGCTTGGTTGAACTTGATCTTAAACTTGCATGTGAAAAAGCTAACCCTACTCTTTATAGATAGCTTGTAGGTAGTTTAATCTATCTAATAATCACTAGACCTGATATTGCATATGCAGTAGGTATTGCTTCCAGATTCATGCATGAACCATATCGGGTTTATTGAAAGTTAGCAAAAAGAATATTAAAATACATTAAGGGAACAATTAATTTTAATTTACATTACATTTTTCCGATAACGCATGTTTATATGGATATTGTGATTCGACCTTGCCAGTAATATAATAGATAGAAAATCTACGATTAGATGTATTCAAGTTTGGTACATATGTCATTACTTGGAGTAACAAGAAGCAACCAACAATCTTCATCTTTTCTACTGAGGCAGAACATAAAAGTGCAATAAAAGCAACGAAAGAAGTCATGTGGCTAAATCAACTGTTAGAAGAAATTTACATGGAAGTTAAAATAAGTACTCTTATTTTATGTGATATTCAAAGTTGTATTGCTCTAGCTAATAATCCAGTTCAGCACTCAGAGAACAAAGCATATAGAGATTCATATGCATTTCATCTTAGAGAAGGTACTGCGGTGATATAGATCTTGAAGCACTTGTCATATTGAAGATCGGAGTTGCACACATATTTACGAAGTCATTGTGTGTCGTGAAGTTCTACAAGTTTCGTGTAATATTTGGCCTTTCCGAGTTGTCATTAAGGGGGAGTGTGCATGATAATGCCACCTCCTAACGGTCGGCCATGTGTTTTCTTCTTCACCTCTATACTTTTTCTCCATAAAAGCATTGTAAAATATTTTTTATGATCTAAGTAAACTTATCACTCTAAGTTTACTTGTGTAGTCCAGAATAAAAATCATTTTGTAAAGGAGGTCCTTACTTTATAGAATACAATGCTTATATAGATTTTTCATGAGAAACTGTGAGATATAGTCTCACAAATCATGTTTAGCCTAAATCATCACTTTTAATTTATGGATTTCAAATCCTTTTATACAAAAAGATAAGTTTAGCAGAAATAAAGGTGTATAAATCTTTCAAAAGTGATATGTTAGCCTAAACCCTCACTGTGGTTTAAGGATTATAAATCTTGTTGTATAAACAGATAATGTTGGCATATAAACCCCACTTAATATTAAGGGGGAGTGTTAGAACAATAATATCAAGTAGGGTTTATCCCCTCTTATTGTTCTTATTTATATTTAATCATAAAATTTAATATTTTTATTTATTTAATATAAACTTTAGTTTATGGTTAAATCGGTTTAATAATCAATTAATGTGGAAGGGTGCTTCATGGGAAGTCACACCTAGTCACTCCACTTATAATGGGCACTCGGAACCCGGTAAAAATCAATTGAAATTGAAATCATGTAAATTGGAGAGGAGTGAGGTGAAGAGGGTGGTTTACTAGACTATAATATTTAAGTTTCTCAATATATGGAAGTATCTATTCCCCGTGGTTTTTTACCTCTTACAAAGTTTTCCATGTAAAATAGGTATTAACATTGTGTAATGTGTATTTTATTTATGTCATTTACTTTATAATGTTATATTAACTTTGCATTATTATTTAATTCAGACCTTTAACAATTGGGAGAACACATGATGGAGCGGTAGTTTTCTTTTTTGCTGAAAACTTAGGCATCACTACTGATAATTTTGCATAACTTAAGGCGGTGTTTAAAGGAATGCAGGAAGCTATGAAAAGTGGTTAGACAAAAGTGTACATTGAATTAGATTCTAAAGTCATAGTTAAGTTGCTAATGGATCCCGATGAACAATGGAGTTCTAATTGGCGGATTGTAAGAGAAGTATGAAAAATTAAAAGGTTGCAAGCAAAGTTTCAAGCAGTATTTTTTTGTCATACCTCTCTTTAGAGAAATAAAGTTGTTGATGCCTTGGCCAATTGGGCTCTTGACAATCATAATATTGTCTGCTACGGTTTACCACCACTATGGTGGTCCAGTAAAGTACAAGAGGATATGAGAAATATTCTACATTTAGACTCTCTACAATGAATATTTGTAATTCATATTTGTTGTATAATGCTCAGGCTTGGACAAATAGTTTCCATGCCTAGCATAGTAGAATTTGTACCTTTTTATTTTCTCTAATATAATGCTCCTCTTTTTTTGAAATAATGAAGACGAGGAATATGAATGCATCATAATGTACAAAGCATATGAGCAGTATGATGTAGAAAAACATGTTGAGGTGAGTACTGTAAAAACCTCCTGCAATCCTTTTTTGCAAAGTTCAATTCTGCATTCCAAACATAGAATCATATTTCTTGGATGTTATGATGGACACGGGTGCCAAAAGTAGTCTTATTAAGACTAAAGCCATTCCTAGAGATTGTTGGGAGACTGATTATTTGTAGATTAGTTTTGACTCTAAAATGGTCGTCTCAACATGCTCCGCTTTAATTCCAATAAAGCTAGGAGAAATGCCAGTAATGTTTAAAGTTCATCAATTTGATATTTTGCATTACGATATGCTTTTAGGATCTGAAAATCTCAATAATTGCATGCCATATACCATTACCAAAATGAGATTATCTTCCCTAGAGCCTTTGTTCCTTGATTATCCTCATATCAATCCATAATTCCATCATCTCCAAAAACCCAAAATCTGTCAACACTTAATGGATCCATACAATCATTTCTCTGTATATTACTCCCAATGAAGCCATTCTCAATAAAATAAAATCCTAATGTTCCTCTGAAAATCCACATGCATTCGTCCACAAAAAAAAAAGACATTTTTGCCAGCTAGACTTTAAAACATTTGCCCCTCCAAAGTTTAAAGCTCATCATAATGGTATGCAACTAGAAGAAAACATTGAATGCCAAGAGTAAATTAACAAATTATTGAAAGGTAGTTTCATCCAACCATTTAAGTCTTCTTGGGCTTGTCCAGCATTTTATGTAAATAAGAGAAGTGAAATAGTCAGAGACAGAAGGAGACTGGTTGCCAACTATAAGCTTCTAAACAAATATATATTTCCTATACAGCACCCTATCCCGGCAAGGATTTTGGCAAGTTTTCATCATTAATAGAGATACATATAAGACAGCTTTTACTATTCCAGGTGCATAGTATGAATGTAAAGTTTTGCCTTTTGGCCTCAAAACTGCTCCATTTATTTTTCAAAAAATTATGGATAAGATTTTTGGAGAATTAGAAGACATCTTGGTTGTCTATAAAGATGATATTTTAGTTTTCTCCAAAAATCCAAAAGATCATATTGAGCATCTTTCTGAGTTCTATACTTCTGTTTACAACAATGGTCTTTGCCTCAGCCCCTCAAAGATGGATACGTTCAAAGAATCCATAAACTTTCTAGGAATCACTCTCAGTATTGTACTGCAAGATCATGTGGTGTCTAAAATTAATTTGTTACCTAATATTATCACTTACAAAACATAGCTTCAGAGATTTTTAGGTTGTGTCAATGTCGTTGGGTTTTACAAAAATGTTGTTGCAAATAGATTAATCCTTAATAAAATATTAAGGGGCTCTAGAATAGAATAGAAAAATGACACGAGCAGTTCAAAGGATTAAAAAGGCATGTCAATCTCTTTTGCCCATGTCACACCAGGGGATGGTACAAAAATTATTGAAACAAATGCTTCAAAACAATAGTGGGGTGCCATTCTCAAAGAACAGCTGAAAGATGGTTCAAAACAAATATACAGGTATGCATCAGGATCTTTTAAGCTCCTGAGCTCAAATATAATTCCAGTCATAACGAAATTTTAGCTGCTAAAAATACTATTCATGTTTTTTTGTTTTTCGTCAACATGAAAAGTTTCTCCCTAGAAATAACTTGCAACACTTCGTAGCGAGACTATACAAAGGAGATCTTACCAGCAATAATGCCTATGGTCGTCTACAGAGATGGGCCCAATGGTTTGATGGTTATGAATTTGATGTTGAACATATCTCTAGGAAGAAGAATTCTCTTGCTGATTTTGCCAGCAAAGAACTAAATACTGCAGCTGTGAATTTTGTAGAAGTCTCTACAGTAATTATTATGCCATTATGGGATATGAAGCATATTGAAGTTCTGAAAGAAGTTCATATAAATAATGATACTAGAATGAGTTATGAGGTTGCCCAATGGTTTGAAGATCAAGATGTAATTTAATCCAGAGAATACCCACAAACATTTGTCAGTGAAGCATTCTCTGATCCCGATAGCCCTCTTCCATATCATAGGCCGCATAATCCATTGGCTACATGCACTCTGAATTGGCCTCCTCGCCACTACAGACTCATTGAGGCAAAAGGGTATCCTGTAAAGACAACTAAACTCAATCAACTGATTCCGAGAAGGGATACTTTGTGGAAATTTTATTTTGATCTAGATTGGCCTAAACACCATACTCTACAGTTTGATTTGTGTAACTCTCTAGGACTTCCCAGATATTTAAAAATATTTCTTGAAAAATACATGCCTTCAAAATATATTTGATAATCCTCAGCTGTAATTACCTCTCGATACAGTCCACAATATTTTAATTCAAACAAAACAAACTTGATTTATCAAAGCTAAGTATTTCACAATCCAGACTACCACATTACAACCAGGTCATCCCGAAGGACAATTATGAGTCAAGTACTACAAAGTACATCCCTTTTCATTGTTTCCACCAACTCTTACACAATAGATTAGAATTCCACCCTCTGAATTATTTCTAGTTCACCGAATGAATGCACAACTTAGTCGCCAACATCTTTACTTTATTCGTGATAGACATTATAGTGGAATTCATCATGAAGTTGTCTATTCTTCTTCCACTAATAAAGATGAAATCTGATTGACTGAAGACCTTTACCGTGTGTCAGTAAAGTTGTTATGGAAGAACCTAGCACGTGTGTAAAGACAAACTTTACCGTATGGTTATTGCGACAAGTTCACCTCTCCAATCTTGGCATAGGAGTTAAAAGATTTTGGCCATGCTTTACTTTTCATTTGATCGAGTGACTAATTTGATGGACGAAGATAAGATTCCTTATTTGCAGAAACAGCGTGATATTTGTTGTAATGTTGTCCATTATTACAAACAAGTCCTATCATTGTTTCCATCAATCTTTGTATAGCCGACACTGCTTTGATAAAGTAGATTTCTACTATCATAAGCAATCTGCCTTTTTGTTTTACCTGTTCTTTAGGTTTGATTTGGTGACCTGATGGAAAAGCTTGTGGAAGGCTATAAATAAGCCCGAAACATTCATTCACTACCATCTTGGAGTTATCGAGTCTTAAGAGTTTTAGCATCTTCTTTTAGGCATCAAGTTTCTAGAGTTTCTACTTCTATTACCAAAGTATCCTTTATCGGGATCTCACAGGCAATTAGACTATCTTTGTACAAGAAGATTATAGTAATGGAGTTTGCTCTTACTATATAAGATGTAATGTAATCTGATTTACGATATAGATGTAATGTAATCTATTTGATCCTCGTAAATGGTATCAGAGCAATATGTTTAATCCACAAGAGACAAAATCTGATATTTTCTTGACATTTATGAAAAGATTGATAATAAGCTAGTCAGATTGAGCAAATTCATCAAAGAGAACCTCTTTCCTCACCTAGACTTAATAACAGAGCATGATATGTGGGTGTTGCACAAAGATTCATCCTACTGATGAACACTGACATAGAGCAATGGTCAAAATACTTTGAAGCCCTCATAAGTGAAATGGGAAATGCCAGAGAAAAAATCCTGCACCTTTTGACTGAAGCCAATTTTGCGGCATTGTTCTAACCTGATGGTGCACTAGCTACACTTTCAAGTTTCTTACCTCAGCTAGCTCGGTTCATGGTCAAATTCAAGCAAAAAATCCAAGCGGCAAACAAAGTAAGGGGGAATGAGGTGGTCAGTCTAATTAGTCATGCTACAGAAAGTGTTGAAAGACTCAATGCCTACAAGGAGGCCTTGTGCTTGCTTTTATCCAATCATTTGAAGTTGATGGCCAAGAAGCGCACACCTTTCAAAGCCCCTATTGTGCATACAACCAAAATCGACAATGACTATCTATAGTGTGTCATGGCCCTCCAAAGTTAGAAGCATGTTGCCAAGCAACCATCCACCTCCAGAGCACCATATTTGATGAATGTAGTAGAACGCATTTCACACGACATGATTGGCTTCTTGAATATTTTGAATTACACATGTATCTTGATAACTGTAAACATTTAATGTTTTGCACCTGCCTCCATTGTTCTGGGTAGGATTGGCAGCGCTTCTTTGCTATATATATGCACATTTATAACTGCCCCAAGGGAGTGAATTATGAGAATGAAAGTGAAAATCTGGTTTTTTTCATGGACGTTTTGTGAGTTTCACTTTTGTTCTGAGTTCTTTCTCAAATTTTCAGATTGGATAAATGTTTGGTTGAGCACTCATGCTTGAAGGCTATTATGAGTTTGAAATGATTGATTATTGGAAATGAGCAATAACTATGTGTGGACTGCAGTCCCATTGACCTACTTTTGTGGTCAATTGTTGGACATTAATATAGGTATCTTATCTTATCCACATTTGATTTTGTTTTAGCATTGATTTTCTTATTGGATGTGCATAAGTGGTCTTTAGGACTGTCATTATCTTATGAAGAATCTACTACAAGGTGTGTCAATCAAACAAAAGCCCCTTAGAGTCTTGCACCACATCTAACTGGTTTTGATTAATTAGCACGATCAGATTGATATTGGTTTTGAATAAGCTTATGATCCCTTGATGCAGGTAACTCATGACTAATTTGTCCAAATGCTCTAAGAGATCCTTCTTTCTTCCTCGTCCTAACTCTCTTTTTTATGTTTGTTTCTAAAGCAATATCCTATAACATAGCCTCATTGTTCATAAGCCATTTACATTAGATTTCGTTGCAAGTGTGGAGTTAACAGAAAGCTAAGATAGGTGAGTGAATCTCCCTTCATTGGCAAAACAAGCAGCCATACATTATTATTCCACCACTTAGTCATTTATAGGACTGCATACCCAAAACTCATGCAATGGTGTACCTGTGTTGATCTTAAATGAGAGGAGACATTCTCCATCACTTGTTGGTATAGAAAACACACATCAACAAGTATGAGTGATTGGTTCTACCTTTTAGGCTATGAAATGCACCGGCTACCTTCATGTGGTTGATGAATGAGGTAATGCGATCATTTATTGATTCCTTTATTAGTGTGTATTTGGATGATATTCTTGTCTTCAGCAGAACTTTTGATGAGCATGTTGATCATCTAAAACAAGTTTTGCATATTTTGAAGAAGAAAATGTTAGTGTTGAATGAGAAGAGATGTGAGTTTGTTCAACAAATACTTATCTTATTGGGGAATGTGGTTGCAGATGGAGAATTGAGGATTGATCCGGTGAAGAACAACATGAGTTGGCCAAGGCTTTCTATTGTAACTGAAGCAAGGAACTTTCTTGGTGTAGTTCAGTATTTGAGGAAGTTCATCAAGGCTTTCTCTTCCATAGCCCCACCTTTACATGCCAACAAGTGGTTAGACTTTTGATTGGGATAAGAAGAAACAAGATGCATTTGATACGTGTGCGAAGATCGGGTCTAACATAAATACTTAAACATAACAATATAAAATAAACAAATCAAAGTAAATGCTCCACACAAGATTTAACATGGGAAAACCTCCATGAGGTAAAAACCCACAAAATTAATAGATTTTTATGTATGAAAAACCATAGAATTTTACACGTCCAGTAACTCTCCTCTTTCACCTTACTTCTCCTCTCTATTATTCACATAAATTTTACAGCCCCTGGGTGCCCTATTTCATTTAGGGTGATCGGATGTGACTCGAAAACACCATGTTTCAACTTAATTGATTTATAAATCAATTCATATAAACCTTAGTTTATAGTATATTTAATATCAATACTAAATATAATATGTTTAGAAACTTTTAATAAGGGGTAAATAACCCACTTAAAATTATGTTCCAACACTCCCCCTTAATGTTAAGTGGGGTTATATGCCAACATTACATGTTTATACAACAGGATTTACAATCCTTAAACCACAATGAGGGTTTTAGGCTAGCATATCACTTTTGAAGGATTTATACACCTTCATCATGTTAAACTTACATTTTTGTACAAAAGGATTTGGAATCCATAAATCAGAAGTGATGATTTAGGCTAAGCATGATTTGTGAGACTACATCTCACGGTTTCTCATGGATAATCTATAAGCACCTTAGGAGTCCTTTTATAAAGTAAGGACCTCCTTTACAAAATGATGTTTTGTTACTAGACTACATAGTAAACTTCTCTAAGTTTACTTAGATTATAAAAAATATTTAAATGTTTTTATGAAGTATAGAGATGAAAAAGAAAATATATAGTCGAACATTAAGAGGTGGCATTGTCATGCACACTCCCCCTCAATGGAAACTCTAAAAGGCCAAGCATTGCTTGAAACTTGTAGAACTTCACAACACACAATGGCTTTGTGAAGATATCTGCAACTTGATCTTCAGTAGGACAGAACTAGAGATCTATATCATTGTAGAGAACCTTCTCTCGAATGAAATGTATATGAATCTTTATATGCTTTGTCCGTTGATGTTGAATTGGATTATTTGCGAGAGCAATACAAATCTAACTATCACACAAAAGAGAAATACTTCCTTTAACTTCTATGTGAATTTCTTCCAACAATCGCTTTAGCCACATGGCTTCTTTTGCTACTTCCATTGCACTTTTATATTCCACATTGGTAGATGAAATAAAAACTATTGGTTATTTCTTGATACTCTAAGTAATGACACTTGTACCAAACTTGAAAACATGTCCAATCATAGATTTTTATCTATTATATCATCAACATGGTCGAGAATCATAATATCCATATAACCATACATTATCGAAGAAATGTAATGTAAAACAAAATTAATTGTTTAAATTTATCTTAATATTCTTTTAACTAACTTTTAATGATCCCGATATGGTTCCTGCATAAATCTAGATGAAATACCTACCGCACATGCAATATCGGACCTAGTGATTATAAGATAGATCAAGCTACTTACAAGTTGCCTATAAAAAGTAGAATTTGTTCTCTTATGCAGATTTAGGATCTAATTTAGAATCAGTTTCAACAGAATAGCAACAAATTTACAATCAACCATTTTAAATCTTTTAGGTAAATTAGTAACATATTGTGATTGAGATACAACAATAGAATGTTTATCTTGAAAGATAGTTATGCCTCAAAAATGATGCAATAATCCTACATCAGTCATTTAAAAGTATTGTTTTAATTTAGTTTTAATTTTAAAAATTAAATTATTTAAATTGCTAGTACTAAGCAGATCGTCTACATACAATACAATAAGAAAAATCTGATTTTTTTAACTTTAAAAAAGAGATCATAATCATAACAAAGACACTTTTAAAACCAATATCTTTTAAAAGATTGTTTATTTTTGCATACCAAGCTCTAAGAGCTTGTTTTAAACCATATAGAGATTTTTTTAGTTTACAAAAATAGTTTTTTCCAAGTTCCTCAAAACCTTTAGGTTGGGTCATGTATATTTCCTCTTTCAGATTATCATTCGGGAAGGCATTCTTAACCTCTATCTAATGAATTTATAAACCATATTGGCGATTAAAGCAATGAGAATCCTAACATTGCTCATTTTTTCAACAGGAGAAAAGGTTTCTACATAATCAATACCAGATTTTTGAGTAACCTACGAGCTAGAATCTTGGCTTTAAACTTATCAACGTTACCATCGGCATTATACTTGATTTTGTAAAGCCACCGAGATCCAACAATACTACATTTTTAGGAGGGATAATATCCCAAGTTTGATTTTTAATTAAGGTATTGTGCTTTACGTTCATGGCTTCTATCCATTTTTCATCATGTCATGTCTCTTGAAATATTGGAGTACTAACTCATACATAGTCATTAAGGCTTGGTAAGTATGATGACTTCTAGTCATTTTACAAAAATTATTAAGATTAGAGTTTTGAAAAATAGGTGATCTCATTTAAGTTGTTTAATTATAGAAAGCGCTTGAAATGGACTCTTTTTCAATTTCAATATTGTTATAATCAATTTGTTTTTTATTACACTCGTCATGATCATCATTTTCTAACTCATAAGATTCATTATAAACAGGAGAAACAGATGAAGAACTGAAAAAAATCAAGAATTTTAACATTTTTATTTTTAATAACTTCTCATTTAGCAAGTTCATAGATCCTTAGATCTTTTCTTTTATTTCCATAGCCTAAAAAATGCAAGGATGAAAGAAATGATCTAACTTCTTCCTTTTAACTTTAGAAATAAAGATGGAGGTTGGGCTACCAAAGATTCTCAAATGAAATACATTAAATTTTTGTTAGTCCACTTTTCTAAAAAGTTGTTTGGAATAAAGCTTTAGTAGGAACTTTGTTCAAAATATGAACTACAAGTATTCATAGTTTCAGCCTCATAAAAACTTATGAACTTGGATCGAATAAATCATAGTTCTTACCATTTCAAGAATGGTGCAATTTTTAATTTCTATTATACCATTCTATTGAGGAGAATAGGGAGTGGTAAGTTCCCTCTGAATTCCACATTCAACACAAAAGGAATCAAATTCTTTACTAATGTATTCACCTCCATTGTCTATTCTAAGCCTTTTAATTTTATGACTAGAACTATTTTCAACTAAAGATTTAAATTATTTAAATTTAGATAACATCATATTTGTTTTAATAAAAATCGACCAAATCATATGAGAATAAACATCGATGAAAGTAACTACATACAATGAACCATTTAAATAATGTACATCTAAAAGTCCTATAACATCACTATGAACAAGTTCAAGAGGTTGGATGGGTTTGCATCATGGTGTTTATAGAAGTGGTTTGCAGATTGTTTACCGCGTAAACACTCTTCATAAATTTCACGAGCATGGGAGATAGGGGGTAGTCCAACAACGAGTTTAAGATGACACATATCATACGTACTCTTTAAGTTAAAATGCCCTAATATTTTATGTTATAATTGAGACTCATTCCTACTTTGAGAAGAAAGACAAACAGATGCAAAACCTTTAAAAATATATAACTCGTTCTTTTGAATACCTTCTACAATAGTAGTATTTAATTCATTTTTAATGTATTATCTTTAAATAAAATGATGCTTTATAGTTATTTTGACTTAACTAAAAACATGATAATAAATTCATCTTTAATTTAGACACATATAAAATATCTTTTATATAATTATTAAAAACTTTGTTATTACCTAGACTTTGTACATCTAGAATAAAATGATGCCTAGAAAAATTGATTGTTACATTATTTGACATCAAAGAGAATATATGACAAATAAGTCATGTGCCTAGAGAAGGCGCTGCTATCTAGAATCTATTCATTTTCTTTTGCAGTAACTAATGCAGCATATAAAGCAACATTACATTTTTTATTATTCTTTTAATTCTTGTGTTGATTTTGATTAGGTTTGTTTCCTTTTTTATTGTTGAAATTTGATTTCTTTTTCTTTTTCCTACAATCTTCTTTTTTATGACCAAATTTTCCACAATTATGACATTTTCCATCAAAACTAACTTTTACATAATTATTCTTTGGTTTCTTATTTTTATTAAGTAATTTAAAATGTAATTTGAACTTTTGATTCTAATTAAACTTAGAAAAATTGTTATTAGGTTTTTGAGTAAGAAGTGTCTGAGTGGCATTCTCCTTTGAATATCTTTTTTTTTTTAATCAGGAGAGCGCTAAGGGTAGATAAGTCAAGAATATCTTGCTCAGTTTGATATTTAGAGTTTAGGATTGAAATAAAGTTCCTAAACTTTTCATGAATATTCATTTGAATGATAAAATATAACAATTTATCTTGAATTAAATCACAATTTATCTTGAATTAAATCACAATTGCATCCCTCTAATTGAGATCTAATATTTTTAATTTTAACAAGAAAATTGACGATTTTTTCATCCCCTTCATGGGAGTTGTCATTAATTCAAGAATCAATTTTATGATTTTAGAAAGTCTCGTACCTTCATGCATCAATTCTAGCAATTTTCAGGCTTGATAGGAGTATTTTTGGTTTCCGATGTGCAACAGAAGTCATCATGCACGCTCCACAGAATGATCAACATTGCTTCTTGCAATTGTTTTTGAAATGTATAAATATTGTCTATTGGCGCTTGTCTACATGAAGATGCATTTTTCGTGCCATTCACAATTGCTTATAGTTTCGCACCATAAATTCTACTTTCAACAAAATCTTTCAGATGTAGTAATTAGTTCCATTTAACATCTGGGACTTATCTATGCTAAGTGATTAGAACTCATTTTGAATAATAATTTAAATGTTTTCAAGACAATTTAAGGAAAAATCTAGAGTTTTATGATTTTGAATAAATATTTAGTGCTTATTTTGCATTTTCGGTACAAAGTAATTAAGGTTACTAGAAAAATGAATTAACACCCCTTTTTGTTGAAAAATCAATTAAAACAGAAATTTAAAATGCAAATAAAATGAATTATCCCTATTGTTTTCAAGTGATAACCCAAGGTGGTGTAAAATTTTAGGTCTTTCTCCTTCCGACATACATAATTCACTGCATGCATTCGTGAAGATACCGAATTTTGAAGGGGTTCCAAAGAATTCCCAATGTTTAGTTGTATCAAAAAAACATTAGTACATACTTTTCATGAAAAAATGATATTAATTATCAAAGTATATAAATCATTAAATATTAGGTTAAAAAAATGTTTTATGAACCATACATAAATTTTATATTGAGGAGATAATTCTTCATTGAATGACATCAATTCATATTTACTAAAATGGACTTTTTTACCCTTCAATAAGATAGAGGTTTATGAAAATAATTCATAACACCGAAGAGATTAAAACATAATTTATTTGACTTGTAATTTCTGCCTTTAGATAAGATAAGATAAATATATTAATGTCCAACAAATGACCACAAAAGTAGGTCAAAGGGACTGCAGAAAACAGCGAGCACCGATACAAGGCAGGAAAACCAAAGAGTTCCCGAGAAAGATGAAATACAAAAGCCAGAAGAGGTGGCCAAGAAGGAAGAAATCACACGCACCCAAAATGGGGGTGGAAAAACAAGTGAGAGGAAGAAAGGGGAAAAACAATCAAGGAGAAGAAAAGAGGAAAGCCCATCAGGGGATGGAAGATCCAACTCTCCTAACATCCAAGGCCGATTGGAAGAAGTTGAGGATAGAATGCCGACCAACCGAAGAGAGAGTTTGCCTATTCTCGCCACCGTATGGAAACATTGTTATCCCTCGATGCCGGTGGATCTTGTTTGTCTAATGAGGACGAGAACTAGAACAGGCATGGCTAGGGTGACTGGGAACCATGGAGAACACCGATAGAAGGCAAGAAAACCAAAGAGTTCCCAAGAAAGATGAAATCCAAAAGCCGAAGAGGTGGCCAACATAAGGAAGAAATCACGCGCACCCAAAATGGGGGTGGAAAAACAAGTGAGAGGAAGAAAGGGGGAAAAACAATCGATGAGAAGAAAAGAGGAAAGCCCATTAGGGGATGGAAGATCCAACTCTCCTAACATCCAAGGCCAATTGTAAGAAGTTGAGGATAGAATGCCAACCACCCAAACAGAGAGTTTGCCTATTCTGCCGCTATATGGAAACATTATTATCCTCCGATGCCCGGTGGATCTGTCCACATTAAAATTTTCCTCCTTAATTTTAATTTTATTATGTATGTATTAGGAATAGGATGTTGTTAAGTATAATTAGTAGTGACGTCGATAGAAGATAACGGCGCACACAAGCACGGTGTGCCGCTTAATAAAGTAGAGTACGGTAATGATCAAAGTACAATAGGAATGTTGTAAAAAGTAAATATTTGTCGTTAAGTGGTCCCAGTAATGTTAAAATGTCAAAGTTTGGGTGAGTAGAGAAGTAGGGTCTACATGATTAGGAATTAGAAATATTATATTTGTAATAAGGACAAAGAGTGATGTCATAAATATTGTGTATTTTATTTGTGGAAAAGTCTAAAAAGGTGGAACCCATGTGAGATGATAAGGTTTATCTTATCTTGAAGATAAACCTACATGTAAAGGCAAGAGTTTAGGCATGGAATATGATTGGTCGGAAGAAATTTCCTATCCTATCTTAGAGATAGGGTGGATAAGTTTGAATTCCTATAAATAAATAGGCCACCCCCGTCATTTAGCATAGAAAGAAGTAGTGAGAAATATGTATGAGTAAGTGTGTAAAAGAGGCCATCATTTAGAAGGTGTGTTAAAGAGTCTATTATGAAGTTTCTCTCATAGTTATTGTTGGAAGGCAAGTGAAGTCAGAACACTCAAGTAAACTCATGGGTGAGATTGTAACAATTTCATGTTGATATTATAATTTACACTTATATTTCAGATTTGTCATCATTCCTTCGTATCATAATCTATGGTATTCTTGTGTTATGTTTGTTGTGTTTCCAAATTACATCCACCAAACTAAAGGTTGTGCATTAATAAATAATCATAAAGACGAAGAGTTCCCGGTAAAGAATTATCATAGTGCCGGATTGGTGATGACATTTTAGTTCGGTTGTCGGGACCATTCCTCGGTGAATTTTACGGAGAGATATTCCCACCTAGTCGAGAAAATATTTGAAGGGTAACCTTGTTTTCTTACTGGTGTGCATAGTAGTGGTTACCATCGTAAAGTCACTTTTTACCGTGAATAGTATTTATCGCAAAGAAAGTCACTTTTTACCGTGAATAGTATTTACCGCAATAACTTCATTTTTTATCGTAAATAGTGTTTACCACAAGAAAGTCATTTTTTACCGCAATAAATCAAGTTTTACCATAGTTTACCGTGGTCATTTCTATTTTACTTGTAGAAAGGTGTAAAGTCACTTTCTATTATAGTGATTCCAATTATTTGTGCACATAAGTCTTGTTGATTGTACTTTGGGTTGGTATTTCACCGTGGTTAATTTTGAAAATGGGAAAGATTCCTATTTTTTCAGCCCAATCTAATGAAAATACTTCCTCTTTTATTCAAGAGTTTAAACGATCTTGCATTTCAGTAATGGCCTCATAAGAAGGGAACAATGAATGCAATTTTTCTTACCTTTTTGGATGGTTCGGCCTTAGGTGGTTTGACACACTAAGTGATAATGTGAAAAATTCATGGGATTTATTAACTCGAAAGTTTTCTTGAAGAATTTGGTGAACAACTGAAATATGCAGATCTCATGATCGAGATCACAAAGCTAGCCCAAGGAGAGAGGGAGAAGATAAGAGATTATCATGCTCGTGTTCTAGAGCTAAGGAGGAAGCTCGATGCCCAAATCCAGAAGGAAGGATTAGCGGATTGGTTGATAAATAGCGTGGATAATCTCCTTTGCAAGCACTTCATTCTTGGGATGAAGCCAAAGATCGACAATGAGCAAAGTATGACCGCCTGTGCCTACCATTGAACAAGCAAAGGAGATTGCAGAAGGCGAAGAAAACATGGAAGAGGAGCCCAAAGAAATTATTGCTAAAGTAGAGCCTACACCAAAGCACCTTTAGTCCAAAATCCACAACCACTCTCGGTGAGCACAAATATTTCTCCTAAGTACATCTACCGAGTATGAAGATCTACTTAAGAAGATAGGTCGCTTAACTATTAATCTTCTTCAATGAAAGGAATTTAGTTCTAGGGGAGGAGATAGAGGTCCAAAAAAAATTATTTCGAAGTTGTATATTATGGTTGTTATAAAAAGGGTCATTATAAGTATAATTGTCGAGATGAGAGCTTCTACATCCTGGTACAAGAGATAATGATAAAGGAAAAGCATCTATGAATTCTTTTGATGAAGTAGATAAGAGCATAAATAATGAAGTAGATGTGTTTGTAATAAAAAAAAGAAAAAAAAAGATAACCAAGATGGAAATGATCCTAAGAAGATGAAAGGAAAACTAGTAAGAAACATAGGAGAAGAAAGTTGGGTGTGCAGGATTTTCTGATTTCACAGGGACAAGGACCATACTCCATCTTAGAAGATCTGTCCAAAAGGCTTGCAAATATTACATATGGTCAACTCTTGGCTATGTCTTTTGAGAAGAGGCGGAGCTGCGAAGTGGACTCAATGCTCGACGAAGGAAGGAGGTTGAGGTCCCTGTTTTGGAGGCAGAGGCGGATCCCTACGCTCCACAAGCCGAGATATTATGTAATGGTATTTCAATTCATGATGTCTTAGTTGATGGAGGTGTTGGTAGCTTAATGTAATGACCGAGTCTCAGAATGAATATGTTGGGTTTAAAATTGATCGCCCTCAACACTTATGTTAAGGTCATTAAATAAGCGAAAAACTAAACTAGAAGGTGTAGTTTCAAAATGTGGCAATGTCTCATTATGGGTGTTGATGTGTGGTAGACTTTCGGGTGATGAGAAATGGTACTGTCATCATTGCATGCACTCCAATGTTGTTGGGAAGACCATAGCTAAGGAGAGTACATGCAAGAAACTACCGGAATGAAGGTTTCATGACACTTGGACGTGGTAGAGAGAGGGTGAAGATAAACGTGATCCTCGGCATCATAAGACAAAACCCGTGGATTCAAGTGATGAAACTAATGATTGGACATCCTCTCGATTACTTTAGTACCAGGTGAAGTGGACACGAGAAGATGAAGAAAGTGAGGTTGATGTTTCGGTCATGGATATCCTTCCGGTCACACCGACTCACTTGAACCCATAAAATTATCGAAGAAGAAATTGATGATCGTCTCCAACAAATAAAGATTGGTGATGTTGTGATGGAGAGTGAAAAGGAATCCTACCTCCAGCTCTTTCAAGCTACATCTATTCACTTTTGATTATAAGAAACTCCGCAAGTAAGTTGGGTAGAACATCAGATTGAGTGGTAGATGGGTGCTTAAGCCCATAAAGCAAATGCCATATAGAATGAATCCTAATTTTTCCAAGATCAGTAAAAGAAAAATAGATAAGTTTCTTGACGCAAGATTCATATTTGTTGTGGAGAATCGTAATGGGTTTCTCCCATTGTGATCTCAATAAAAAGAATGGGAAGCTACGTATTTGTGTTGATTATAGGAAGCTCAATAAGGCAACAAAAAGGATCATTACCCTCTTCCATTCTCGATCGATCTTGGGACGAAGTAAAGCTGGCCAGAGTGCTATAGTTTTCTTGATGGATAAAGCAGATACAACCAAGTTCGTATAGCGGAGAAAGATCACCAAGACCACGCTCACCACTCCTTGGGAACGTTTGTTTATAGAGTTATGTCTTTTGGGTTGTGTAATGCTCCCTAAGAACGTCCAAGGTGTTTGATGAATAGGGTATTTGAACCCTATATTAAGAATTTCATCGAGTATTTCTAGATGATTTTTGCATCTATGAGAGCAAGATGGACCACCTACACCAGATGGAGACAAAGCATTTCAAATGTTAGATGAAGCACAAGCTTCACTAAACCCTACAAAGTGTCTTTGGATGTTCTAAAGGCGTTTTGTTATACATGTCAGATCCAGAGATGGTATTGGTACCGATCCCGATAAAGTTTCAAAATCAAAGAGTTACCATTTCCTATGAATAGAAGTAAGTTAAGATCATTTTTAGGCCATGTGGGTTACTATAGAAGGTTCAAGAATTTCTCAAAAATCGCACCACTAACCTAGTTCTTCAAGAAAGATGTTACTTATGAACCAGGAAATAAGGCATACGAAGTTTTGAACAATCAAGGAAGCCCCGGTGTCTTCACTGCATTTTAAAGAATCAAGATTGGAGCAAGCCATTTATTGTGTATACGGATGCCTCGATGAAGACTAGAAGTACTCGAACCAAAAGGATGAAAATGGGAATGATCATCCAGGTTTACTTTGGGAGGCAGACAAATGAGCAAAAGTCTTTGAGGTAAATTATACTGTAATAAAAAAGGCTCTATTTATCATTTTTTTTGTAAAGAAATTTAGAAATTACTTGCAGTGGCAGAAATTTATAGTCAGAACAGATCATCAAGCCCTAAAATATATTGTAAATAAGCCTAACCCATCGGGAAGATAAAGAAATGGATAATTTTGCTACAAAAATTTGAATTTGATATTATAGATAGGCCAGAAAGAAACATGTCAACGCAGATGCACTCTCTCGAGCCTATGATGATTTAGGTTCATCTTGTGATGATGATGATTTTCCAGATGCAGCATTGTTATCCCTTGACACGATCCCTAGTGAATACATAAATATTTGGAATTATTTGAATGAATTCAAGTTTCGATGGTGCCAATGCAAAGACTAAGAGGAAGATTACTCAAGCCAGACGTCCATATTCTATTCTACATAGAGTATTATTTGGGATAGGACCTGATGGACAGTACAAGAGGGCAGTTGGACGTGATCAAGGAAAGGAGTTGATAGAAGAATTCCACAATAAGTACATGTGGAGGACACTTCTCCTGACAACTTACAGTAAGAAGGATCTTGGATGCAGATTATCACTAACCCACTCTTTTTAGAGATTGTTATAATTATTGTAAAACATGTGATATTTGTCAAACACATGGTAACCGTAAGACTTCATCAGCCCCATTATGCCCTATTCTTCCACTTGGTTTCTTTGAAAAGTGGGGAATAGATATTGTAAGTCCACTTCCAACTACCCCATGCCAAAATAAGTATATCAGTAATGCACAGATTATTTAACCAAGTGGGTCAAGTTTAGGCCATCAAAACAACTTACATGGATGAAGTGGCAAGGTTCATATATGAACGCATTGTCACTAGATTTGGTTGCCCATTAGAAATTATAACAAATCAAGGAAGCCATTTCATTAATGAGGTGGTAGAAACCCTAGTCAACAAGTTTTCTATTAAGCACGGGAAGGCAACAACATACAAGCCAAGCATAAATAGACAGGTGGAACAAACAAATTTTGTGTTATGTCAAATTCTAAAGAAAAGATGCATCTTTGCAGTACATAAGTGGGATAAAAGGATTCATGCAAAGATTGTGGGCATATAGGGCAACATCAAAGCCAAGAACAGGATACTCCCATTTTTGGCTTATGGCATTGATCCAGCTTCTTCCTATTGAGTTTGATATTCCCATTGTGAGAGTTATGAAAAATGAAAGGATGGATGAAAATGATTCAAGAAAAGAAAAGTTGGTGCATCTTCATTCTTAGAGGAAACGAGGGAAATAGCGAAGGATACAAGCTATAAAAAGAAAATGAACCAAAAGGAATACTTTGATCAAAAGATCCGTTGGTCTCCATTTCATGTTAATGACTTGGTCCTAAAGATACGATTTCGTATACAAAAAAATAAAGTAGAGAAAATTTCTTCCCAAATGGATGGGCCCTACAAAATAGCAATTGTGCATGAAAATGGTACATATCCACTGGAGGAATTGAATGGCACCCCATTACGAAATGGGTCAACCATGACAAGTTAAAGATTTTCCAAGCACCAGCCTTGAGAATGTCCATAAGAGTCATCGCGAGGATGGAGTAGAAGTTTGGAAGGGGGAAAATGTCTACATTAAAATTTTCCTCCGTGATTTTTATTTTATTATGTATGTATTAGGAATAGGATGTTAAGTATGATTAGTAGTGGCGTCGATAGAAGATAGAAGATAAACATACCACAAGAAGACGGGTGCCGCCAATAAAGTAGAGTATGGTGGTAATACCAAATAAAGTACAATAGGAATGTTGTAAAAAGTAAATATTTGTCGTTAAGTGGTCCCAGAATGTTAAAATGTCAAAGTTTGGGTAAGTAGAGAAGTAGGTCTACATGATTAGGAATTAGAAATATTATATTTGTAATAAGGACAAAGAGTGATGTCATAAATATTTTGTGTATTTTATTTGTGGAAAAGTCTAAAAAGGTGGAACCCATGTGAGATGATAAGGTTTATCTTATCTTGAAGATAAGCCTACATGTAAAGGCAAGAGTTTAGGCATGGAATATGATTGGTCGGAAAAGATTTCTTATCCTATCTTAGAGATAGGTGGATAAGCCTCAATTCCTATAAATAAAGAGGCCACCCTCATTTGAAGACAGAGAGTAGTGAGAAATATCATAAGTAAGTGTGTAAATGAAGCCATCATTTTAAGGTGTGTTAAAGACCATTGTGAAGTTTCTCCCATAGTTATTGTTGGAAGGCAAGTGAAATCAAGAACACTCAAGTAAACTCATGGGTGAGATTGTAATAATTTCATGTTAATATTATAATTTACACTTATATTTCAGATTTATCATCATTCCTTCCTATCATAATCTATGGTATTCTTGTGTTATGTTTGTTGTGTTTAGATTACATCCACCAAACTAAAGGTCGTGCATTAGTAAATAATCATAAGACGAGAAGTTCCGAGTAAAAGAATTATCTTAGTGCCGGATTGGTGATGACAGATCTTGTTTGTCTCATGAGGACAGACTAGAATGTGCATGGCTAGGGTGACTCGGGGAACCATGGATGGTTTCCCTAGGCCGAACCAACCTAGAGGAAGAAGCGGGAACAGCTCTCACAAGGGCGCTTAATGCCTCTCTCCACTAGTAAAACTGTGAAGAAGGAAGTAATCCACAAAGTAGAGTTTGGTCCATGATGCAATCAAGAGTGTGCTCACGAAGCTTCAAAGCCTCCTGTAAATATAAAGCCAGACACCTCTGATCCTCAAACCTGAAGAAGTTAGAAAGATTCTGCGTCCTCCTAAATAAACAATGAAATCTCCCTCTGATCTCGTAGTAAATGGGGCACTGAAAGATGAAGTGTGTTTCCGTCTCAATCTCCTAAAGGCTACACAACTGGCAAATCCTATCCAAACGATCAAGGTGGTGATCCGTCTCACAATGGAGTCTATGAGAACCAACCCTAAATTGACCAAGGGGAATGCGAAGGGCATGCATCCAAAGGACAAAGGGGTGTACTGAGGGCGGATAATGAGACCATCCCTCAGCTCTAAAAAATGCTCAGCGTAAAAGGCCATCTTAGGACGTAAACCCCTAAGGGTTTACCCAAGTGGTATGGATGTACTTTCTATGAATATCCTCTCTGATGATCTTATTCATCCCCTGTTTCGTAGGAAGAAGGTGGCTCGGTCCAAGTAGTACAGGAAAGGTGGAAGATGGTCCATCTGAATACCAATTGCCCCCAAAAGTTCGGAGACCTTAACATACCAACCGTTACACCGGTGAGGGAGTCAGAAAGAGAAATAGCCTGAAGAACAGTATGCCAGGTAAGGATGCCTGTCTCGCCCGGGCAGCAGTGTCCGTGAAGCCCCAAACGCAATGCAAGAAAGAAACCAAGTCAAAAATGGTCTCTAGTTTGAAAGGATGGGCTCCAAACTCCGCCAAAATAATGTGTTGGGGTACAGATGATTGTTTATACCGATGAAGCTGCTAAGGAGAACAGCTCTGACCCTCTCGATGGAAGCCCGGTCGGCCGTGCAGAATGCAAGAAAAGTGGTCCCCAAGCAAGAACCATAGAGGATTGTGGGTCTGATGAGGGAGTCCATGAGGTACATTTTGGAGGAGATGTCCTTAAAAGTGATGGCGGAAGCACTGTCTCTCAAGAAGAACTAAGGACCCATAGCCTTGTTGACTCGACGGCTGGAAAGCCTGTCTCAAACTAAAACGAGGGTCGAAAACAGAATCCCCAAATAGGTATAAGAGTCGGTGATCTCAATCTCTCGCCTCGAAGAAGTGGAGATGCGAGGTCTTCAAACCATCAAAGCCATAACCTTGGTTTTGCCAAGTTCAACTGTCAACCGCCAAAGATCACAAAACAAGGCTAAGGCATCAAGTTGTTTGTGCAAGCCCTCCAAAGAAGAAGCCAGGAGAACAACATCATCCACAAAAAGGAAAATGGATATCAAAACTGGTGTGTAGAGGAGGCACCCATCACTTTCTTGAATATGCTCATGGAGAAAAGACTCAAGCTCGTCAATGTAGATCCCAAACAAAGTTGGGGATAAGGTGTAATGTCCCTCTTTCTCGATTAGTTCGGTCGAAGACCCTTTTTTTATGCGTACCAAAAGGGTGTTTTCGGGTGCCTTCAATATATGGTGCTCGAATTAAAGTAAAATATCATTAAAGCACATATAATGAATTAATAGACTGTTTGAGTGATTTTGACTTAGGAAAGTGCATTTAAATAAATTAATAAATTATTTAAATTGCCTTCCTAGCCAAAAATGCGACTTGTTTGGGTAATGGCCAAATATACCCAAAAAGTGTGACTTGATTAGTGAAGCAAAAATAATTAATTAAATATTAATTATATGGGGTTAGCCAAAAAGTGCGATTTGGCCTTTGGAGGGTTTTTGGCTATATGAGGAAAAATGCGGCTTGGGTAAAGCATTCAGATTATTATTATTATTTTCACAGAGCAGTTAGCACAGAGCTTTTGCAGACAAAATCCAAGGACGGAAACCCTCTCGGATTATTACTCTCATGACGGAAACCCCAGAGTAAAGTGAGAGAAGCTTCCACCCAGAATCTTCATTGTTTACACAAAGTTATTATCATTTCAAAGCAGCTTCGACAGAGAAAGAAATAAATTGCAGCAAAGGCATTCAGCAACTTCTAGAGTGGGGCGACTTGTTCTACGCTTGATGTATGCATTATCGAGGTATTTTTCATGATAGTTTATTGTTATACATTTCAGCCACATATATATACCAAATCGATTTGATTTGGATTCTTTCTGGTTGAGTTTTGGGCAAGATTCGTATTATTCCATCTCGCAGATTTCTATTTGTGTTTGCCCTAATTATTTATCATTAGAAATCAATGTTGAATGTATGGCTGCGTTATTAATGAAGAAATCAATCATTTAAACCCTAGGCGCCATTTCTATATATACCCGGTTTGTGGGAGTTTGCAGTATTTTAATTGTTATGCAGTGTGAGAATGTTGTTTCATGGATTTATTTGATATTACCACCTCAGCTCCATACCCGAGCATTATATAAATATATATATATATACAGACAAAAACGGGTTTGGGATCTTTCAGTGGTATCAGAGCAGTGTATCCTCCCAGCCTGTGTGGGAAGAAACAGATAGGGTATTAAACAGAAATCAGCTTTGAATGCATCACAGAGAGGACGGTACACATAGATACTACACCCGCAGACGAGCACGACTCGAAGCTGGTATTGCAGGAGGTGACAGAATGGAACATTTGGGCGAGAGGCCTGAGAGTCCTCCTCGAGAGGAACATGCAGATCCAGATAGGAATTTTATTCGGGATATGGCAGCTACACAGAGGCAATTATTACAGACCATGGAGCGCATGGGTACTACTTTGGACAGGTTGGCACTGGATAGGCCGCGAGGGATGTGCATGGCAGAGGGATAGATCCGTATCGTTGCTAGTAGCTACAGGGGTCATAGCAGATCACCTTCAGAGCTTGGGAGTGTTAGGGGATCGCCACGCCGTGAGCGGAGGCATACCCATACAGACGAGAGGAGACCTACACGGATGGCAGATAGGCCCATGCAGCCTAACTTCTTGCCTAGAGGTGACCCAGAGATCGGTCGAGGGACGGCGGAAGAAGCAGCTTTTCCTGATACTATCATGGCAGCCGATGATGAGTGGAGGAGTTTGCCACAAAGATGTGAGGGATGCATTTCCTCCCCAAGATTGTGCTCGTGAGGAGAGACAACATGAGGGCTTGGACAGATAGAGACCAGAGCACAACAGTAACAAAGATTTGCAAAGCAGTTACCAATAAGGTAACCCTCTCCACTTTGATGGTAGTGGAAAGATCGCCATGTGGCTTGATTCACAAGCTCGACACCTATCTTACCCTCAAGCCCATGAGGGAGCAGGAGGCCATACAGTTCGCTACATTGCACCTTGAGGGGGTGGCTTATGATTGGTGGCACCATGGGTTAGTTACACAGGGTCATGAGCTTCTACATTCATACAGGATTTCAGTTGATAGATAGATTGATGCGAGATTTGATCGCAAGGATGTGGAGTTATATTATAGGATTTAGCACAACTCAGACAGAGTGGACATGTTGATTCTTACATCAACGAATTTCAGCTGATAGCCGTTATGGTTCCAGAGATGCCTGAGAAGAGGGTGGTGATGTTATTTATAGAGGGCCTCCATGACAGATGAGAGGATTGGTCAAGGCTCTTAAGCCTCAGATATCGCATGATGCCATTCAGACGGCATCGACTTGGACACATCCCCCACTTCCTATCGCCCACTTCTTATCAGCCCAATAAGAAGTTTCCCACGAGCTCTGTGCCATTTCAGCGCTCTACCGCCCCCGAAGAGTGCACCACCTCCTAAGGTGGATCAGAGACTCAGAACGAGTTAAGGAGGAGGAAGCTTTGTTTTCATACTGCAAAGACCATTGGGAGCTCTGGACATCGTTGCCTGGTAAAGGCAAGGTGCATCTCATTGAGGTGATTTCAGATGGAGAGGATGATCACTCGCCAGATACAGATGTAGAGGATGAGGGCGGTGACCATGATGCACAGGGGGAGCAGCCCCAAATAGAGCTTCGGGCGAGGGTGAGGCATCGATTCATCCGATGTTACTATGCCACACTTTCGTGCATTCCTAGTACCATCCCTTTCGGCCAAGGGAGTGCTTAAGGGACAAATGGATTGTTTGTCTGGTCGACAAAGTGGAGCTACGCACAACTTCATTACTGATGAGGGGTCAGTGCGGCGAGGATTACAGTGAGGAATTTGATGGGTTTAGTGTATGGGTGGGTAAGATGGATTTGCTATCGGGCCGCACTAAGAGGATTCCACGACTTAGTATTCAGATGGGGGACTATACATTGACCGATGACTTCTATGTTATTGGACTTGGTGAGATTGATACAGTATTGGGTATTCAGTGGTTACACTCCTCGCGTATATGTGCAAGATTTCCGCAGATGGAGTTGGAGTTTATGGTGGATAAGAAGAAGATTGTGCTTCGGGCTCTTTCTGACAGTGGGCCTAGAGTTGTTTCAGCACGCAGGATGGAGTCTATAGTGAGACATGGAGAGGTTGCATGGGCAGCCCAGTGTTTCATTTCGTCCAAATCTTCTTCAGACGATGAGCAGCCTTATCATATTGACATCCAGTCCATACTGGATAAGCACGCCCAAAGTTGTTTGGTGACATTCCTCCGTAGACCACCAGATAGAGGGTTTGAGCATGTTATAGAGCTTGAGGAGGGTGCTAAACCCGTGATGACTACGCCTTATCGCCATCCTAAGACATACAAGGATGAGATAGAGAAGGCCATTAGAGAGCTCTTGGAGATGGGACACATCCGTCCTAGTTCTAGTCCCTTTGCTTCTTCAGTAGTTTTGGTGAAGAAGAAGGATGGGACCATGAGGATGTGCATTGACTATCGTGCACTGAACAAGAAAACCATCAAAAACAGGTATCCCATTCCCCGCATTGATGAGTTGTTAGATGAGCTGCATGGATCTATCTACTTCTCGAAGATTGATCTTCGATCAGGCTACCACCAGATTAGAGTTCGGGATGAGGATATCCACAAGACAGCCTTCAGGTGTCACTATGGGCACTATGAGTTCTTGGTGATGCCATTCGGACTCACTAATGCACCTGCTACATTTCAGTCATGTATGAACCATCTCTTCAACAGGCAGTTGAGGCAGTTTGTGTTGGTGTTTTTTGATGATATTCGATTTATAAAGCAGACATGGGATGATCATTCGAGGCATCTTGATGAGGTACTTAGCATAATGGAGACTAACTTTGTTTGCTAAGATGTCCAAATGTGAATTTGGACTTACGGAGATATTGTATCTTGGGCATGTCATCGGGGCCAATGGGGTCAAGGTCCATCAGAGAAGATACAGTAATGCAGATTGGCCACCACCCAGAATATCTCGACTCATGAGGATTCTTAGGTTATGTGGTTATTACAGAGGTTTGTGAAGGGTTATTCTCACCTGGTAGCTCCATTGATGATCTTACACTAAAGGTGCATTCAATTGGTCGATGAGGCACAGTGGTATTTGAGAGGCTAAAGGTAATTATGAGCACCTGTCCAGTTTTGGCTCTTCCAGCATTTCTCACGGCCCTTCATTTTAGAGTGTGATGCTTCGGGATGGGGATCGTGCGCTTCTTATGCAGATCGCCATCCTATTGCCTTCGAGAGCCGGAAGCTGAGAGATAATGAGAGACTGTATTCCACCTATGATAAGGAGATGCTTGCCATTATGCATGCCTTGGCAAAGTTTAGACAGTATTTGGTGGGTGGAAAATTTGTGGTGAGAACCGACCACAATAGTTTGAAATATTTCCTGGAACAAAAAGAACTCAATGAGAGGCAACAAAAATGGGTCAGCAGGATCCAAGCATATGATTTTGACATTGAGTATGTTAAGGGGACTAAGAATGTAGTGGCTGATGCACTTTCCAGGAAACCCCATCTCGCTGCCCTATGTTCTTTGAGCGAGATTTCAGCAGATTGGAAATCTCAACTGTTAGTTGAATATTCCAAAAACACTTGGGCATGTGACATTATGGATGGAAGAATTCAGGATGATCGGTATAAGGTAATGACTGATTTGATTTTGTATAAGGGCAGAATTTACCTAGTTCCCGAATCAACTTAAGGAGAAGATTATGCATGCTTTCCATGATGCACCACTGGCAGGACATCCAGGTATTTTAAAACATATACAGCAGATTAGAGAGAGATTCTCCCGAAGGGTCTCAAGGATGATGTCTCGCGCCATGTCCGTGAGTGTATGACTCTGCACAGAACAAGTCGAGCATACTTTCCAAAGCAGGTTTGTTACAGCCATTGCCAATTCCGAGCAGTAAGGGAGAGTATTTCGATGGATTTCATTACAGTCTTCCGTGGTGCAAGGGAATGATCGCATTTACGCAAAGAGTGGATCGGCCGACAAAATATGCACACTTTTTCGCTGTCCCTACCAGCTTTAAGGCACCTCATGTGGCTGATTTGTTCTTCCGCCGATATTCAAAGCCGCATGGGCTTCCGAAGAACATAGTTAGTGACCGGGATAGCAGGTTTATGAGCATATTTTGGCAGGAGCTTTTCCGTCTGGTTTACACTGAGCTGACTCCTAGCACTAGTTATCACCCTCAGACGGATGGACAGACAGAGATTGTGAACAAATGGATAGAGGGTTATCTTCGCAACTACGTTGCAGGACAGCAGAAGGCATGGGTTAAGTTGTTGTATTTATGTGAGTATTGCTATAACACCACTTACCATATGTCTATTGGTATGACTCCATTCCGAGCACTTTATGGGTATGATGCGAGATCCTTTGTTGATATGGCATTTGGGGATAGTAGAGCTCCCAAGGCTCAGGAGAGTTTACAGGATATTCAGGAAATCCTTAAGGTGCTTAAGGAAAACATTCAGCGGGCCCAGAATCAGCAGAAAATATATGCAGATAGGCACCGAGTGGAGAGATCATTTGAGATAGGGGACATGGTTTTTCTACGACTTCAGCCTTACAGGCAAAGTACTCTCAAGAAGAGTGGGGCTGAAAAGCTCAAACCGCGATTTTATGGGCCATACAGGGTGTTGAGGAGAGTTGGTGAAGTGGCATATGAGCTGGAGTTGCCTTCTGAGAGTAAGATACATAATGTTTTTCATGTGTCTTGCTTGAAAAAGGCTTTGGGACAGAACATTATTTCCTCTACAGATTTGCCACCCCTGGATGAGGAAGGGAGATTAGACCTAGTGCCAGAGGAGATCTTGGACAGCCGAGAGAGGAGACTGAGGAACAGGGTCATTCGGGAGTTCCTGGTGAGGTGGAAAGAATTACCAGAGGAGGATGCTACATGGGAAGGCGAGATTATATTACAGCATCCAACTCTACAGTTGCTTGGGGACAAGCAATCTCGGGAAGGGAGGACTGTAATGTCCCTCTTTCTCGATTAGTTCGGTCGAAGACCTTTTGGCCTGTTTTGTCTACCCGACGGCCAAAAGGGTGTTTTCAAGGGTGACTTCGGTTTATTATTTTATTATATGGTGCTCGAATTAAAGTAAAATATCATTAAAGCACATATAATGAATTAATAGACTGTTTGAGTGATTTTGACTTAGGAAAGTGCATTTAAATAAATTAATAAATTATTTAAATTGCCTTCCTAGCCAAAAATGCGACTTGTTTGGGTAATGGCCAAATATACCCAAAAGTGCGACTTGATTAGTGAAGCAAAAATAATTAATTAAATATTAATTATATGGTGTTAGCCAAAAAGTGCGATTTGGCCTTTGGAGGGTTTTTGGCTATATGAGGAAAAATGCAGCTGGGTAAAGCATTCGATTATTATTATTATTTTCACAGAAAGTTAAGCAGAGCTTTTGCAGCAGACAAAATCCAAGGACGGAAACCCTCTGGATTATTACTCTCATGACGGAAACCCCAGGAGCAGTGAGAGAAGCTTCCACCCAGGAATCTTCATTGTTTACACAGGTTATTATCATTTCAGCAGCTTCAGACAGAGAAATAAATTGCAGCAGTGGGCATTCAGGCAACTTCTAGAGTGGGGCGACTTGTTCTACAGTTGATGTATGCATTATCAGAGGTATTTTTCATGATAGTTTATTGTTATACATTTCAGCCACATATATATACCAAATCGATTTGATTTGGATTCTTTCTGGTTGAGTTTTGGGCAGTATCTGTATTATTCCATCTGCAGATTTCTATTTGTGTTTGCCCTAATTATTTATCATTAGAAATCAATGTTGAATGTATGGCTGCGTTATTAATGAAGAAATCAATCATTTAAACCCTAGGCGCCATTTCTATATATACCGGGAGTTTGCGAGTATTTTAATTGTTATGCAAAGTTGAGAATGTTGTTCCATGAATTTATTTGGAGCTCCATACCGAGCATCATATAAAAAAATATATTTATATATATATATACGTGCAAAAACAGGTTTGAGAATGTTGTTTCATTTGACACACTAAAACCACGTCACTCTCCATTTTATTTAGGAAAATTAAGAAAAAAATTTAAATATCAATTATATATTTTTCTTTTAATTAACTTAATTCCTTTATAACATTATCTAAACCCCATGCACAATATTATTGGTTCAATCCCTAAATCAAAAGTCATTTATTTATTTATCAAACTATAATAAAAAGGGTCACAACTTATCCTAACCCACTAAGAGGCCCCGTTCATTTAATACCCATACCCTTTATTAAAAAAACCCGCTCCCATAAAAATGTCAACCACTTAAAATTGTAGGGACAATTCTCAACCATTGGATTAGATCTATTAGGGCCCTTAGATCTAGGTTTGACCCAACAAACCCTAAAAATCCTTATGGGATTCTTTTTATGCACTTTTTACCCTAATTTCTTTTCATTTGCACATTTTTGTTTTGCAGCTTTAGGAGAATGTTTGCCATCAGCTAAGGAGAGATTATGGAGAATTTTTGCTTTGTTTTAGCTTGAATATACCCACAGTTGGTCTTCCCTAACATCCCTTCGTTGCACCGCTCTTCCATTCTCCATTCCTTTTTACCTTTCTTTACTTTTCCTCTCATCCTTCACCAACAATAATTATTGTTGGTCTTCCCCTAACGTTCTTTTACCGGCATTGCCTCCTCCATCATCCATTCTCTCTTTCCTCCCCTTGCCTCCACCTCCACCCTTTCTTGTCACTTCTTCGCCACTTCTCCATCTTCCCTTCGCCCTTTTCAATATCTTTACTGTCTTCATCATACAACCCTCTTATCCTCATCTCATGCATTTCTACAACTTTTCCACTTTGTGTCATTCCTACTCTCTTTCTCCTCACTACTTTTCTGATGCTACCCACTCTCCACATCATATATCCATTCTTCATTCCCTTCCTTCTGCATCATTTTCTTTGTTATTCTCCTCCCAAATCTTCATTCTCGTCTCTCTCTTTACATCTTCTTCCCCCTTTTTTCCTCATGCCCCCTTCTTACTTTCCCATTGTTACCCTGTCTCTTCCTCACTATCCCACCTTTTTTACCCCTTTATCATCCACATGCATTTCCATGCGGTCTGTACCATATTTCTTACCTTGGTCTCCACTCTGTCATCTCTTCTTTCCCCATTATTTTCTCCTTCAAAATTCCCCCTTCTTTTCTCTACCACAACTACCCTTTTTGTTTCTCTTCCTTTCTCCGATATTCTCCACATCTTCCGCTGCTCTCTTCTCTAGTTTCTTTCTTTTCTATGTTTTACCGTCTCTTTCATTTTCTTTAAATTCTTCATCTTCTTCATTTTATTACACGCAAAGGGAGATGCTTGAGCTGATTGTGAAGCGTATAAGAGGCCTCTACCAAATCAAAAAGACAAACCGCAGCACTATAGAGATCGGGTCTACTCGCTATCCCGAAATTTTCAGCTTTCTCAATATCTTACATTCCGAGAGAACAAAATTCAAGAGCTGATTCGCTTGCAGCAGCCTTGTTGAATCCGGATCAGCCTCTTGCATTCTTTAGACAGGGAGACTACAAGGTGGAGATGGTCTTTCGCCTACAAATTGTGTTTCGACAACGTCCAAAGAATGGCGAGTTTTCAACGATGACACGCAAATTGCTGCGTTTCTCCAATGAAGGACAACTTTGAAGAAATCTACTATGAGGGAAGCAATTCACCTCCTAGGCAGACTACTGTCGGAGAAATGGATGTGGACGTCTCAGGAAGTCAGGAGATTATCCAGCTAAAGGGAAATAAAATTCCCAAAGGCTTGGTATCTCTTGAGGAAATGTTTGATAAGCATGATCAGATGCTTAAGAAAAATGAAGAAAGTGGGGAAGGTTCTTCCTCCGACACACAATTACTAAATTTGGGAGCCGGCAATGATCCCAAATTAGTAAATTTGGGTAAGTGTTGCTCAGAGGCCGAAAGAGAAGCTTTTACTGAGCTTCTTAAGAAATATATGGATGTTTTTGCCTGGTCTTACCAGGATCTAAAAACATATCAGCCTGCAGAAGTTCAACACTACATCCCACTTAAACTAGAACAGAAGCCTTTCAAGCAGAAAGCTGGCGGCACAACCCTACCATTTCGGGAACCATCTTTGCCAAAATCCGGAAGTTCTTAGACGCAAAGATTATCTATCCCATACATCATTCGAAGTGGTTGGCCAACATAGTCCCTGTAAGAAAGAAGAGCGGTGAGATTAGGTTGTGCGTGGATTTCCGCAACCTTAATCAAGCTTCATTAAAAGATAACTACCCCATCCCCATCATGGATCACACCCTGCAGGTGGTCACTGGATCTGAGATGCTCTCCATGCTTGATGGCTTCTCAGGCTACAATCAAGTCAAGGTGGCCGAGGAAGATCAATACAAAACGGCGTTCATCACACCTTGGGGAACCTTCGCATATCAGAAAATGCCATTCGGCCTGATTAATGCTGGTGCTACATTTCAAAGAGCTATGGATCTAGCCTTTGCTCATCTCAAAGATATAAGCATAGTGGTGTATCTGGATGATCTGACAGTCTTTTCCAAAGATAGAAGCGCACACATTTCAAACTTGGAAGAGGTTTTCATACAGTGCCGCAAGCATGGTATTTCTTTAAATCCCAAGAAATCTATCTTTGTCGTAACCGAAGGAAAGCTGCTAGGGCACATTGTTTCCAAAGAAGGAACAAAGATAGATCCAGAGCGTGTCAAATCCATTCAGACATTGCCTTTGCCCACATCCAAAAAAGGAGTTCACTCTTTCTTTGGAAAAGTTAATTTTCTCAGGAGATTCATTCCTGACTTTGCTGAGCTAACCCGTCATATTTCGAATATGATGAAGAAGACACAAGATTTTAAATGGAGCAGTGAAGGGAAGGAAGCTTTGAGAAAATTAAAGAGGCCCTGTCAAAAGCTCCAGTCTTGGTTTCACCCGACTTCAGTAAAGAATTTATTCTTTACTGTTATTCCTCTGAACACACCATGTCAGCAATACTGATGCAGAAAAATCAAGAGGACGCAGAAGCTCCTATTGCTTTCATGAGTACGCCTCTTAAAGCCTATGAGTTGAAATACACTCCCATGGAAAAGCACGCATATGCAGTGGTGAAGGCGTGCAAAGCATTCAGGTATTATGTTCTTTCCTCACACATTATGGTTTTGATATCGATATCTGCAGCTTAAATCTATCCTTACTCAAAGAAGAGTTAGGATTGGCCGAGAGGCACATGGGTGACAAAGGTTCAAGAATATGACTGGATATTAAACCAACAAAGCTGGTTCGAGGAAGAGGTCTGTGTGAATTAATGACGGAGATGAAAACATCAATGCCTGAAGCAGATCAAGATGAGATAGATGAAGATTTGCCTGCAGTACTTTTTATAGATCTGGTAGAGGAGTGGTACAATAACATTGCTTACTTTCTGATGTATGGAGAATGCTCAGATCAACTTTCTAGAAAAGAGAAATGAACCATCAAACTGAAATCCAAAGATTTTGTTCTTTGGGATAATGGTTTGTACAAGAGGGGAATTGATGGCATATTTCTCAGATGCGTCGATAAAGCTCAATAGGATCAGCTACTACAACAGTTCCATGACATGGCTTGCGGTGGTCATTTCTCAGCCCGAGTCATTGCACACAAGATCCTCAGAGCAAGGTATTACTGGCCCACCCTTTTTCAAGATACTGCAGATTGGGTAGCTAAGTGCCAAGCATGCCAACATTTTGTTGGGCGTGTGAAATTACTGCATTACCTCTAAAGCCCATTGTGATTGAAGAACCTTTCCAACAGTGGGGAATGGATTTTATTGGTATGCTTAACCCGGCTTCCAATGCCGGTCACCATTATATTCTAACAAGCTACTGATTATTTCAGTAAGTGGGTAGAAGCTATTCCTTTGAAGAATGCCACTTCCGCCGAGGTGTGCAATTTTATAAAAGAAAATATTATTGTCAGGTTTGGTGTGCCCAAAAAATTGTAGCAAACAACGCTCCGAATCTTTCTTCTGAGGAGTTGGTGGAATTCTGCTACACTTATGGGATTCAACTGGTTCATTCCTCAAACTACTATCCACAAGGGAATGGTCAAGCTGAATCTAGTAATAAAAACTTGGTAACTATCGTGCGCAAGCTTGTAACGGAAAATCAAAGGACTTGGCATAAAAAGTTGTTTGATGCATTATGGGCCGATAGGATCACACCAAAAAGGGCGATAGGCATGTCCCCATTTCAGTTGTTGTACGGTAAAGACACAGAGCTACCTCTTACATTGGAACTACCGCCCGCAACTTCTAAGGCCCTAGAGGATTCTACTTTCACGGATGCTATTGATAAAAGAATTATGTACCTGATTGAATTGAGGGAAGTACAAACTCAAGTTGCAGATAGGTTGACTGAGCATCAAAGGAAGGTGAAAATCATTTTCACAAAAGGGCCAGGGAAAGAAAGTTTGAAGTCAATGACTGGGTCCTATGGGACAAAAGAAGAGAGACAAAAGGCATGCATGGAAAGTTCGATTCACTATGGAAAGGGCCTTTTGTGATTAAAAGGATCGCCGGAGCAGATAGCTTCATTCTTGCTCATCAGGATGGAGTTGAATTGCCATTGCCTTTCAATGGGCAACACTCGAAGTTGTTCGAAGATGAGAACCAGGTAAAACTTGTATGTACATAAATAAATCTTTGTTTGTTTTTCCTTGTTTTGTCTTGTTTTGGTGTTGTGTTGTGTTGTGTTTGTTTGCCTGACCCCGTGCCCAAAGGACAAGATACGAAACCAGAGATGCTGGGATCTCATCTTTTCCCTTTGTCATTCTGACAGAGAAAAAGATGTCCACAGACGGAGCCGACTGGTGTCACCCAGATTTCACCCTGAAATCTGCGACTACCCTATCCAAAAAAATTTCGTACTTTTAAAATAATGGGTCGTTTTGTGTTTTTATTGCCTGAAAGTTCTTGATTAAGCGTCAAGATAATCCTAAAGAGCCATATTAGCCTTTTTCGCCAAATACTCGGATGCCCAAAGTTGCTATATTTTGTCGTCGGGATTTGTCTGTGGGAAATTTGTATTTAATTATTTTGAGCCCGTATGAGGCTATTCGCGCCCGCTTTAACTCTCGTTATGATCGAATATATCATTACTCTTATGTCCCTGAAGGGTTTTAACTTGGAATAAGTTTTGGGCTTTATTTGTAACTTTTGGCAATTTTTCATGTTTTTGTGGTCTCGTTTCGTTTTTCGTGAAATTTCTCTAGAACAATTCCTTCACGGGTAAGCCCGATTTTTGGCTTGGAGCAGCTAGAAAACATATACGCACATCATGCCTAGAGGAAGTCACCATCGGAGGTCTGGATCACTGGGAAAAGCGAAGTCGTGCACATGGAAAACCCCTGCAGGATGGGCGCATTTTTGGAAAACAGGATTTAAGCCGCAATGGGAAAAATAGAAGCCGCACGCAGGTGGGAATTTTATACCGCCAAAGCAGGTACTTTTCCCGTGTTATAAAAATTCACTTAAGTTGCAAATGGGAAAGTTAGAGGTCTGCAGCATGTGGGGATTTATTGCTGCCTTGCAGGTAAAAATTCCCATGATAAAATAAAATGAAAGTGACTTAAGTGAAATCATGGGATTTTAGTGTCTCGCTTCTGAAGGTAAATAATCCCATTGTCAAAGTCAAATCACTTAAGTGGATCATGGGATTTTGGTGTCTCGCCTTGCGCAGGTAAAGAATCCCATTGTGGAAAAATTCTTAAAAATAGAATTATATGTGCAAAAAAGTGTGCCCCCTTTGGTGAGATGATGGATGACTTAAAGTGATTATTTTAATTAATCTATTCTTTCAAAAAGTGCGCCCAAGCTTGGAGGAAGTCAACAAGTCAAAGAGGGAATAAAAGAAAAGAATTAAATGCATTAAATTTAATTTATTTAGTGGTTGCCCCCTTCCTCTCAAAAAGTGCGCCCCATTTAGGAGTTATTTAATGTTTTTAAAGGCATTAAAACATTAAATTAATTTCTATTTTCAGTGGCTATGGTCAAAGCACACTGTGAAGCTTCAGTGAAGTAATGTGTGAAGGATTAAATTGGATTAATTTAATTTATTGGATGACTGTCCTTAAACATGCTATTTTTAAAAGAGAAGAGCATGATTTTTAATTAATTAATTGTCTTTAATTGTTAGGGCAATTATTAATTATAGAATTGTGAAGGTTATATAAGCATGGGCAGCCATATGAGTGAACTATTTGATTCACAAGTAAAGAATTGCAGCCAAGTGGTTAAAGTAAAATCCCTAATAGATAGTAACACATTTTCATTGACAAATCGACACGGGAGCCTCACCGGTTAAATGAGGGAGATTTATCCCATGACCGCCTAGGTTTGATGCTATGCAAAAAAATCTAACCAACACATCTCTTTCATTTTTTTGTTTTATCGTCTCTTTCCTCTTCTTTAAATTCATTTTCCTCATCTCCTCCATGTTTCCATAATTTCTCTCCCTTCATTTTCCTCATCTCCTCCATTTTTCCATCATTTCTCTCCCTTCATCTTCATCACCTCCCTCATTGTCATCTTCTCTCTTCTCATCTCGTCTTCTTCTTGTTCGTCCTTCCTCATTACCTTCTTCTCCTATCATCCTTCTCTATTATTCTCTTCCACCTCTTTCATTTATTTTTCTCCTCCTCCACCACATCCGCTCTATTCCCTATCCTTGTCTTCTTCACCTCTTACTTCTATAATTTCTTTCTTTTCTCTGTTCTATCATCTTTCCTCTTCTTTAAATTCTTCATCTTCCTCGTCTCCTCCATGTTTCCATCATTTCTCTCTCTCATCTCCTCCATTTTTCCATCATTTCTCTCCCTTCATCTTCATCACCTCCCTCACTGTATCTTTTCTATTCCAATACCTTCATTTTGCACCTCTCTCTCCCTTTTTCATGATTTCACCTTCTATTTTGTCACACCTGTTGGCTAAATTTCTGCATAGCTGAAAACCTAGGCAATCATGAGATAAATCTCCCTCATTTACCGGTGAGGCTCCCGTGTATGATTTGTCAATAAAATATGCTAGTATCTATTTAGGGGTTTTACTTTAACCATGCAGCTCATGAACCATAGTTGTATAGTTTTGCAGCAAGTAAGTAGTTGTTTAAAGAAAGGAAATATCTAAAGAAGAAGGAAATAATATAAACACAAGGAAGAAATAGGGAAGATGTGCAACCCAATCAATAGATTACAGAGTTGATTGCTTGCACATAGACAGAACCAATAGATATTAACACACAGAATTATAAGCAAAGGCAACTTTTAGATCTAGATCTAGAATAACATAAAGTTTATAAGTAGATCTAAGATAGAAGCTAAAAACAAAATGCACCGTGACACAGTTCTCCGGAAATCTACTCCTTTCTATTCCTTTGCTTCAAATAACTATCAGGGGTTTCAGCACAAAGTCTAGAACACAAGAATCTGCTTACAAATTCTCCTCTTTAACCCAAAGGTTTTTCTTCTACTAATAGAATGTAGAAGGGAAAATACAAATGGGAAACTCAACTGAACTAGAACATAAACAAAAAATAAAGATAACATCTGACAATCATCCCCCTCTAATTCCTCTTCAAGTGACATGCATCCGGGTCCATATTCAAACTTATACACATCTATCACTTAACTAATAGAATCGTTCCACATAACTTAAAGTAATGGTTTCAAAACCAATAACTTTAAAGTTTTACAATTATATCCGAGAACGTGAAAAATAGAAGAAGAAAGACATGTCAGCTGTAACATCTACATCTTCTTTTTTTTGATACTGAATATACTTGTCGAACATGTAATTTGAATCTTCCATTTGTCTTAGCCACAGCTTCCTTTTCTGTCCTAAATTGCAACAAGCCTTCGTTCAATACCCTGATACACACTTCCACATCCTCCAAGCTAGGCCCGAACTTCTCAATATCTAACTGTAGTGCCACCAGTTTGCTGATGGAATTCATCATTGTGAAAGGCCTAACAGCTCCATCAATTCTCCCTTGCACCATCAAAAGAGACCCTCTAGGGAATTAAGCACTTTGCTAAGAATGGTCCTTGTGTATGAAGTAACGTTCCCGACCACTTCCTCATTGGTGAAAGCAATGACATTGTGTGGTAAAGATGATGTCATACTCTCAAGTGCCTGCATCCTTTTCAGCATAATTTTGCAGATCTCCAAACGGAAAGATACTGCAAACTCAAGTTGTTTCCCCTTCTCAACTGATCCGTCAAGCACAATCCATTCTGCAACCAACACCTCTCTCGGCAACTTATTTATTTCGGCCAAAGTACTCAAAGTTACTTTCAAAGAACCGTGTTCATATCTCGCGGCGTTGTTGTTGCCGATTGCTTGGCGGATCGATGCATCTTTCATAACCTTTAGGTGGGTTGGCACCTCTCCGAGTTATACAGAAGCTTGACGAATGATCAGACTTTTCCATTCGTCGATAGCTTTAACCTGGTTACTTGCATCTTCCACTTCCTGCATCAGATGATCACTCACCTGCTTTTGTGCTAAAATGGGTGAGTGGAAGATTTAGCAACCTTGGCAATGATCTCACACAACTAAGATACCTGCTTCTGAAGTTCAACTTTCTCCACCTTTTCTTTGTCAAGCCTAAGGAATAGAGCATCTATCAATGTTTGTGTGTCCTGCTTCAATCCTTCTGTGGTGGCTTGACCTATGGGTACTCTGGTTACTATTATATCTTCTGCCGTGAGCTCATCCTTCTTCCCTTCTGCCGGAACTGACATCTCAGCGAACTTCTGCCCCGACTCCTCAATGATCAACCTTGAAGTTACCTTAGCAACTTTAGGTTTTCTGTCTTTTCCGCCTAGATTCAGGAGCAGTTGCAAGTCGTGTTCCTCCAAGTTGATTTCCTCTCTAGCCTCTGGAACTAACTACGAAGCCAACCATTCGAAAAATTACTTCTCAGAGAATGAGAAGTTGCCGAGTGTACCACTATCTCGCGCTCTGATTCCTCTCCATCTGAAACCGCTACAGTGTTGTGGCTATCATCCTCTGAATCATCCAAAGACAAAGCTCTTTCAAATTCTGTCATCTGCAGCTTCAACGTTTCTTCAGGAAGAGGCGGCTGAACGAAGTCGCTAAGGAGAAAAGATGAATGTTGTCGGATTCAATGCAGAGGAATGGCAGTATCCTGCTGAGGTGCAACAGTCGGTGAAGTACTTGATGCTAGAGAAGTCGGAACTAACACCATAGCAGTAGAAGTGATCTTCTCCTTCGAGTGAGACCTTCTATGCACTTTAATCTTTTCAGGCCTTCTACTGCTTTCTCCTTCGTGCTTCCTCTTGAGGGAATCTTCTGTGCCGAAGTTGCCCGTGATTTGATTCATCAATGCTTCATCAAGGCAATATCCCTTCGTCAACAACCAGTTTGAAGTATTGACCAGAACGGCGGTAAACCTTTCCTCAATCGTATGGCAGCCTACCTACGCTCTCCTAAAGTATAGCTCTATCTCCTCCCATCCGATGGTATGTGTCAAGTAACACAGCCCATCATCCTTAAGATCCGCAAGTATCCGTGCTAATCCAAAGTCAAACACTTGCCGCGTTGATAACCTGCTGAAATCTTTCTTTCTAACCTCGTACTCGTTTCTGCACTTCATCCAGAAATCTTCCAATGAAGGCACATGCACGTACTCCTAGGAGATTGTCTTCCTTGCCACTCCAAATGGATCGAAGTTCAGCCGTGCTGGGAAGAACTCTTGCTCGTACTCAGAGAACATCTCCGCTTCAATTCCTCGGGCCTTATGAATGCTCTGGCAACTATAATGGCCCACAGTGATCGGGAAGAAGCCTGTAGACTTGTGTCGTTTCAACTGTAGGTCATGCATCTCCACGAGTTGTCTGCTCAGCTCCATGATGACCAATCTATCACTTGGATATTTGGGTAACTTAACTGGTTCTCCTGAAAATCCGGTGACCCTGAGGTATGTAAAATCTGCAAACTGGATGAAGATACTACCAATCCTGGACACAGACTTCCCATGCTTCCTTGCTCACTCTATTGGCCTTTAGATCGTCGTCAGCCTGCAAATGAATCCGTAGAAGAATCCATCGTTGACCACTTTGTAATCTTTATTGCATGTGGGTACAGTAAGTTGTGGGTAGCACTCGAAAATAGGGTCCTTGGAAAGAACACCACATCTATCTAGCTTGGAGAAGACACCCTATGAAGCTGCTGCATAAACCAAATACGAAGTCATTTTGAAGCTGTAAGTACGCCTCACATTCGGAGCTGCTCACCAATGTTGTCACTAATGATTTCCGACCAATTGATTATTGAATCTGCTTTGTTGATTTCAATGGTCCTAATGAAAGCATACATCCATTACATGAAGTTGTGAGTGTTCGCTTCGCCATTTATCTTGCATAACAATTTGGCAATATCATCCACCTCTTGTACCAGATTAGATCGTGGAAGAGTTCTCAGAATTTGGAAGGAGATCTAGGCTTCTTCATGTATCTGTTGTTTATTATGCCCACACAGTCAACTTTATGCTTTTCCCATCTGTTGCTAGCATCTTGTATGCTAAATAGTCACCACCTTTCGTGTTGGAATCTTCAGACAATAATTGATGAACTGTGCGTCTAACCGAATTATTGTCTTCCCTACAGCATCTCGGACTGATCTGGATAATGGATGGTAAGACCTAGCACACTCCATGACGAATTCTGGCAACTGGGCTGTGAATGGAAATGTTGCAGCTTGAATGATTCCACTGCTTTTGACTGCACGCATGAGGGAAGTCTTTCCAGCTCTGGATCTGTCAATCAATTCGGAAAGAGGTTCTGGACCTAGATCTGTATCTCCAATGTCAACAAACTTAGAAGTGATGCATGACTCTTGTGCTTTCTTTTTCATCCCACTTTGCCATGGCCAAATCTGTCTTTGTCTAAGCAATTCTTTTTCTCTTTATTCGGCCGGAATTCTTTACAACCGGTGCAGATCTGGAGATTTCTTCAGATTCGGAGGATATGTTCAATGTATTGGACATTGATTTAAGCTCCCTTTCTCTTATAAAAGCACCTGTAATGAATTCCTGCAATTAATTCAAACAAAGATGGCAACCGGAACATGAACACTTGATTTTAATTATAAAAATCTGCATATATCAAGCCTGCTGCCCCAAAATTTGATGTTTTGTTTGCATGCAAAGCAAGCATGAATTTTACCAATTTCACCTAAGCACCTGTACCACTATGTAGACAATTAATCAAACACAATTCAAGCTCCTTCAAACCTAGGCGCCAAACTTTGAAGACTTCCAACTAGTAAATACACCTTTCGAGCAAAATTCCTCTTCAAATGGGGCGCCAAAATTGCCTGGGCTGCACTTCCTTGCTAAAGAATTAATTAATTCATCCTTATGGCAGCCAAAGCTTATATAACCCTCATCATTCATTCGTAATTAATTATTGCCCCTCCTATTCTGGCAATTAATTAATTAATTAACATGTTTTTCTCTTCAATTTGGGCGCCTATTTTGTGCATGCTCATGGCTGCCATTAAATAAATTAAATTTATTTAATTTTAGCTCTCTACTTCCAGTTCACTTAAGCTTCACAGTGTGCTTTGACCTCATCCACTAAAAATAAGAATTAATTATATCAATTAATACTTAAAAATATTATTCCTCTTCAATATGGGTCGCACTTTTTGACATGAAGGGGGCTGCATTAAATAAATTATATTTATTTAATTTTAGAATTCTAATTCTAATCTCCTTTATCCTCTTTACCCTTGTTGACTTTTCCTCATGCTTGGGCACCAAATTTGGAGAAAGAATTAATTAATTAATGCATTTAAAGTTGTCCTATCCCAAAAGGGTTTGCACTTTTTGACATAAGCCATTTCTATTTTCAAAAGCCAATTTTCAATGGGATTATTCACCCTGCACCACAGCACCAAAAATCCCATGATCCACTTAAGTTGTTTGACTTTCATAATGGGATTATTTACCCTACAAGGCAAGTAAGAAATTCCCATCAATGCCTTAAGTGATTTTTTTAATTTCACAATGAGAATTTTCACCCTGCAAGGCAGGTAAGAAATTTCCGCCTGCCTGTTGCCTCTAATTTTCCCATTGTGACTTAAGTGGCGTTGCTTCCATGGGAAAAAGTACCCTGCTAGGCAAGTACAAAATTCTCACCTACCTGCTGCTACCAAAAATCCCATTGTAGCTTAAAATCTTCTTTTCCCAAAAATGTGACCTGCCCAGAAAAAGTTTTTTCATGCATGACTTCATCTTTTCAGAGAGAACCAGACCTCCTGTGAAAAATTCCTTCTGGCATAACGTCCATAGGTGATCTCCAGATACTCCAGGCAAGAAATCAGATTAAACCGCAAAGGAATTGACCTAGAGAAATTTCACAGAAAACAAAACGGGAAAACACCAAAAACGCAAAACGTTGCCAGAAGTCACAGATAAAGCCCAGATTCGTTTCTTGGTTAAAACCCCACTGGGTGCAGGAATATTGACATGTAAGACCACAACAGGTTAAACCAGAGCACAATTTGCCTCAAACAGGCTCAGAATAATTAAATACAAATTTCCCGCAGGCAAACCCTAGCAACAGAATATAACGATTTAGGGCATCTGGGTATTTGGTGAAATTGGCTAATATGACTCCATGGGAATATCTCGACACAATACAGACACTTTTCGCAACAAAAACTCAAAACGACCCATTATTTTAAAAGTACGAAAAATTTACATGAGGTAGTCTCAAATTTCGTGGTGAAATCTAGAACACCATTTTCTCGTATCGTCTTCTCCTTCTTATTCGTCCTTCCTCATTCCCTTATCATCCTTCTCTACTATTCTCTTCCACCTCTTTCATTTCTTTTTCTCCTCCACCACGTCCACTCTATTCCATACACTTGTCCTCTTCACCTCCAACTTTTCTCTCCTTCCTCGACCATAATCAACAACTCTTGTCCATTCCCTTTTTTCGTCTCTTTCCACTATCAATCATTACGTTCTTAAACACATCTTCACACTTAACATTCAAGGCCGATTCAAATATTTCTCCATTTATGTACCACAACCGATCAATCAGCATTACACCCTATTCTCGTTCTCTTCTCTCGTAGAGTTAACCTCTCGCTCTTTTCGAGAGTTTTGTCGTCTCTTTCATTCTCGCTAGCCCTCTTGAGGGGGCATCATCACATATATCCCTCATCACATCTTCCCATGGCATTTTTGTCTTGGAGGATACCATAACGGTCATCACCTATCACCTTTTATTCTCCCTAACAAACATTATCTTTACATTTTGCTTAGCAATTTTAGATTGATATCTTCCCCATTGGCATGAGAAAAAGGCATTTCGCATTTGGATGATATAAATATTATGATGATATTATGATGATATTAGTGGAATCACAAGGGCATTTGGATGATATTATGATGATATTAGTGCAATCACAAGGGCATTAGGATGGTATTATGATGATAAGTGGAGTCACAAGGGCATTAAGATGGTATTATGATGATAGCCCGAGGATGTGATTAATTTAGGTAATCATGATTTAGAAAAGTTACCCTAATTAGGTGAGTGGGGATTATATTTGAATATTAAATTCAAAGGTGGATTGTGATATGGATTATTTTTTAATATTAAATTCATAAGTGGATTGAATATGGATTATTTTTTAATATTAAATTCATGAGTGGATTGGATATGGATTATTTTTTAATATTAAATTCATGAGTGGATTGGATATGGATTATTTTTAATATTAAATTCATGAGTGGATTGGATATGGATTATTTTTAATATTAAATTTGTTAGTGGAATGACATGGATTACATTTGGAATATTAAATTCATAAGTTGATTTAAAAGGGATTAATTAATCAATTAACATTGATTAATTAGATATGTATTTTTGGTGGGAAATGGAATTAATTAAATTTTGGAGGGAAAAGGAATTCAAATGAAATTAGGAGGGAAAATGAATTTGAATGGGCAAGCCTAATGAAGGAGAGCAGACGCGGGGTGAAGTGGAGGAACGAAAACCAAAATTGGTGTCCACATTTCCCATTTTTGATGAGTGGCTTGCGTTAGGCAAGCCGCGAGACAAAAATGAAGTAATGAAAATATGATTGATTGGGTGCTCCCCCGCAAACTTGGGATTGATGAAGTAAGGGATGTTGATCACAAGTTTGAAAGAGATATATGAATAAGGATGACAACAGAAGATGAAGAAGATGATTTGTATCTTGTCAGCCCTCTTGAGGGGGCATCATCACATATATCCCTCATCACAACTTGTCTTGGAGGATACCATAACGGACATCACCTATCAGCTTTTATTCTCCTTAACAAACTTTTTCTCTACATTTTGCTTAGCGAATTTGGATTGAACTGTTCCCCCATTCACATGAGTAAAAAGAGTGTCATCTCTTTTCTTCCTCTAATAGTTTCTTATCGAAGGACTACCTTCCTTAGGAAATATCTCTTCACAACCATAAATCCCTTTTCTTGGGGTATAATCACCCATTCCGTCTACTTTCTTTAAAAGGACACTACTTTCATAGTACGGACACATATTTGCTCAATTCTTCATATATGAAGGATAGCACATCCTCTTTTTCCCTTACAACTTGTCAGACCCTTGTCTAGACATCCATTCGCATTTGTTTGTGCATATCTTTGATGACTTCCTTTGACTTATCAGTCTCATGGCTTGCACATCCATATTGTAGTGATTTTTGACCACTCACAGTCCATAGGACATTGCTTGCCGTCTCCATTGAGACCATCCTTTGTTCCCTACCAACGTGATATCATAATCACTGCCATATTTTCCTTTTTTGTTTATCCTCATCTGGGATATCTTATCCCTTCATCTTATATTCTCATCCTTATTCATATATCTCTTTCAAACTCGTGATCGACATCCCTTACTTCGTCAATCCCAAGTTTGAGGGGGAGCAGCCAATCAATCATATTTTCATTACTTCATCATTTTTGTCTCACGGCTTGCCTAACGCAAGCCACTCATCAAAAAGGGGCAAATGTAGACACCAATTTTTGGTGTCATTCCTCCACTTCACCCCGCGTCTGCTCTCCTTCATTAGGCTTGCCCATTCAAATTCTTTTTCCTTCCTAATTTCATTTGAATTTTTTTCCTCGAAAGTTTAATTAATTTTATTTCCCATCAAAAATACATATCCAATTAATCAATATTAATTGATTAATTAATCATTTTTGAATCAACTTATGAATTTAATATTCCAAAATAATCCATATCCAATCCACTCATGAATTTAATATTCAAAAATAATCCACATCCAATCCACTCTTGAATTTAATATTAAAAAAATCCATATTAAATCCACTCATGAATTTAAAATTAAAAATAATCCATATGAAATCCACATTTGAATTTAATATTCAAATCTAATCCCCACTCACCTAATCAAAGTAACTTTTCTAAATCATGATTACCTAAATTAATCTCATCCTCAGGCTATAAATAAGAGCCTTCCCCCCCTCTTTAGAGAGACTAGAAATCACAAAGAAAACTCCGCATTCTTGTGATTCCATTTATCATCATAATACCATCCTAATGCCCTTGTGATTCCACTAATATCATCATAATATCATCCAAATGCCCTTGTGATTCCCTTAACCATCCCATTTCTTGGCATCCTTTCATCCACAACAGAAGAGTTTGCAGGATTGTTTTGCAGGTTCCTCTCATCCAGCCCAAATTGTCGTTGATTCGTGCAAGTTTGGTTCGCTTTACATCTATTTTGATTAGATTTATATTTTGCTTATATATCAGCATTTTCAGTTTCCGTTTTATATCAGATTCTACATATTGTCCACACCCATCATCATTGATTTTATCTTATTTTATCTACAAGAGGGTTGACATCCATCCAAGGAAGTTCACGCTTCTTGGAGCCGACTTAGTCAAGCAACCCTCCATATATCTACTAATCCATTTTTCTTCTTAGTCTTCTTTGTTGTGTAGATTATCGAGCTTGCAGCGAGGAGCTATCTTTGTGCCCGCCCACGTCGCCGTCGTCACCTCGAGGTACCTTAAACCCTCGTATGTTTTGAGTTACCTATTTTCTTTAAGTACTAGTTCACTAATCTGGACAGAACCAAGGAAATTTGGTCAACATTCTCGGATGCATTCACACATACATCTACATCTCAAAGCCTCCCAATCAGCAAACAAAACCAGCAAAATGGTGGTGTAACACTTCATTCCATACCTCTTCCAAGATGTCTCCATTTGTGGCACTCTATGGGTACCAACCCCCCTCAATCACTTCGTCCTTTAAAGTCCAACCCAAAGTTTGTGTTGTGGAAGACCACATTCAACATCAGCAAGCGGTCTTAGCTAGTCTGAGAGAGAATTTAGCAATGGCCCAAAACCAAATGAAGCAGCAAGCAAATCAACATCGTAGTGAGAGGCATTTTGAAGTAGGTGATTGGGTATTTGTACGCCTTCAACCATATAAACAATTGTCCCTCAAGCAACAGAAAAGGATAACAAACTCTCTCCTAAATATTATGGCCCTTACCAAATCATACAAAGAATTGGCAATGTTGCATACAAGTTGGAGCTACCCCAATCTACTCGCATACATCCAATATTTCATGTTTCTTGCTTGAAGAAGGTCATTGGAAAACACATATCTACATAGACAGAGTTACCTACACTGGATGAGGAAGGTAGGATCATTTTGGAACCCGAGACAATCCTTCAACCTCGCACTAAAAGACTACGAACACGAGAGATAAAGGAGTATCTAATAAAGTGGAAGAATCTTCCCAATGAGGCCACATGGGAAGATGAAGATTTTCTGCAACACCATCCTGAGTTGATCAACGTTGAGGGCAACGTTGTTTTAAAGGGGAAGGGCATGATAAGAGCTTAATCTACCACATGCATAGATATATGTGTGGGCTGACCTAAGGCACACTTATCATTAATATTTACATTCATTAGTTAGTAATTAATGTAGGTCAAATTAACTTTAATGAATAGGTATAGATGAAGGGTTACGACCCTTTGTGGTTAGATCTATATATACGGATGAGCATGGCTCTCCCAAGGCATCAAATTGGTGAATTATATTCCTGATAAAGGATTTTGGGAGGTTGCCCCTCGAAGTGGCTCAATAATTTATTATATATTCTTGCATAATTGCTGTAATATTCAAGTAATTTCATTACAGCCAATGTAGTAGAGAATGATCAAATGGCCAAAGATGTATGTCAAATAGGCAATGAAATATGAAGTGGTAAGATGGCCAATGAAGTTTGTACTTTAGACATGGCCAATGACGTTTTGTCAATCGCCAATGACGCTTTTGTCAATTTGCCAATGAAGTTGAGAATTTAGACATGATCGATGATGTTTTGTCAACTAGACAATATAGTTGGGAATTGTGTTTTCAATTGAGGTTTTTGTTTTTAATTTTCTTGTATTTTTCTACTTTGAATTGGATACTATTGTTAGATTTTGTAGGAGTAGAGACAACCATGATTGTGGTGGACAATAGATGTTGTTTGGATTCCTGATTTGTTAGGAAAATTATCAAATGTTGACAATACGCATTGATCAACTTGGGCTTTGAGAGTTTTATGAAGATGTGTATCATGACTTTAGACGTGGAATTATTGGTTATGTTTATGAACATCCGGATCTCCATTGACATGTTCAAGTGGGTGGTGGATGGGGATACAATGGAGGTGGCTATTATCATGGAGGATGTACATGCCGTACTAGGGCTATCGATTGAGGGTACGCCCATGATCCGGAACTAATCAAGATGGGTAAAAAGACACACTATCCCGATGGTTGATCACACTTGATTATTATCATCCACATTCTTATATTGTGTAGTTGAGGAATGTATATGCGCAGTGCTCGCTTCGAATATGCAAAAGGCGATCTTTGCATTGATGGTCACATGTGTCTTGTGTCACATGACGCTTACTGATATCTTGGCACCGAAGGACTGGTGATAGGGTCAATCTTTTTTTTTCAGCATGGATACACAAACATTGCCCTATGGACATACCCACAAAAGCATCACTACAAGTAATGAAGTAAGCTTGCCCCAAATCAAACATTGGGACCATTGGTTAGATCTCGACCTAATTTATTGAGATTGGATAAAGTGTGAGAGGGGAAACTATATGGACCCCTTATACAAGCATATTGTGTACATATGGCCATCAATAGTGCCACCTCACAATTTGAAAAAAATTCACTGGTGGCATTTCTATTGTTGGGTGGAGCCACACTCATAAGATCGGGTTCGAGCCGGTTTGGATTGGCACATTTGGCGCCACCAATGGATTTGCCCCATTATGAGGCAAGGCATACTAGGGAACCACAATGTAATATCCCTTTTAGGATTGAAACTGAAAAAACAAAGAAATAACACCAATTCCAATTGAGAGTAATCTGATTTTTACAACCAACCAAAGAATATTATAAACCCTAGAAGCGAATTGTATTTGCACTTTTAGGGCATCAAACACCCTCCAAACAAGCTGAAAATGGATGTATAAATTCTCCAAAATATTATACTCAACCAATGGAATAAACACCAAGCAAAAGTACTCCAAAATATATGCAAATTATGAAGTTCTATACAGCTGTAATTAAATTAATGACAACAAAATTACAGCTCACAATAATGGCTGGAAATGGAGGTTACAAGCCCCCAAAAATCTCATGAAAGTGTGAAATCAGCCTCTAAAATTATGAGGAATATGGATATCAACTCCAAATGAAGAAATGTGCCCTAGATGGCACCCAACTCCTCCAAGCAAGTCGCTACCCTAGGAGAGGGCCTAAAAATGGTGTTCAAACCCTAGCAGCTCTTCTCCAATCAAACCCTAGCTGAAAATCTGCAACATCAACCTTCAAGCCCTTGGAAACAACAAATTGAAGAGTTTTCATTCTTCAATCAAGCAAGGAAGGGTTTCGTCCTCCTTGTTAGCCACACAAAAGGATTTTCGCCCTTAAGTGGAAGTGATTGAGCAATCAGCCCAAAAACCATGCAAGTTATAATTTTTGATAAGAGATGATCCACAAATGCATCCAAGCAACCCCTTTTATACCATGTTGTAGCGCCAAAACAAATTAGAATGCCTTCAAACTAGGACCGACCTCATAAGAGTGTTTTTCTTTTATTTTTCCTTTGGCCTTTCACCTTCTTAACCCAGCCGACTGACTTATGTAGAAAACTATTAAAGAAGAATGCAAATGCTTACAAAAATAATTTTAAAATATGACAATCACCTCCCTTGTTCACTTCTTGCCCACGAGAAGTGGAATGCACTCAAAGTCTCCAAATCGAACTACTTGGAAAAAGGACATTACACACAAGCAATAGGGAGAGAGGGACCACAACTACATGTCCCTACTTTGAGACCTTAAGGAGCTCCTCAATAGCGGTAGAGGCAAAGGTAAATGGTTGGCCGAGTGTCCGACAAGGTAAAGGGGATACAAGTGGCAACAAGTTTGATAAGCAATCCATGACATGACAATCCCACGGCAAAGGAGGTTGCCTCATCTACGGAGTTACGAAAAGGAAAGGTGAGACCCGATTACGAGGATGGGACTGGAGGTTACAAAGGCCACACGGAGGGTTATTGGGACCCATGGGCCATCAGGTTATAGAGATTTTGGTGATAGGCCCAATCTAGCAAGTGTGTCTAGCAAGACCATGACCCTTAATTTTGTTCTTACATAGGAATAGATGGGAGTTGGTCCTAATGGCTTGAGTGGATAATGAGGACAAAGTGGTCTTTAGAGGTAGGCAAAGATAGGGAGGTAGGTAGATAATAAAAATTTAAAAATTTCAGATTCATAAAAATGCTATACTTTTCCTCATTTAAAAAGATTTGTTTGACAAATTGTGCTATGAAAAAGTACAACAAACATAATAAATCATTTCCATACCTACCATAGAAGGAAGATCACAATTGTTGTGAGAAGTTTGTTGTTTGTATAACCAAAGCAATTTGTGGGAAACAAATAACAGTACAAAAGTATGCCTTGGTAAAATTTACAAAAGAAAGTGAATGCATTTAATAAGACATGAACTGAAACCAAACCCCACACTGTAGAAATGGAAGCTAATATTGCAATAGAAAAATTTAAAGAATATAATTTTTGTATTTGAGAGGTTAAAATTATAGCCTCGATAACATTTTATCAAAAATTGTACGAAATATAGAGGATGGAAATGAAAATAAACTTTAGAGTAACTACATTAATAATCGATTAAAATGGCAGTTAAGAGCTATTAGGGTTGGCCTTGCCAGGCAGATTCAAAATTGCATTAAAAACAGCCAAGGAACTTTGGGTAAGAAGTTTATAAATTGTGTCAAAAACAAAGATGTAACTTAGTTTACCTTAAAGCAAATACTTTTGAAAAAAAAAAAGTAAAAGAAAAACACTATCATAAGCAAAGTAAATACATTGAGATCGCTAATGAAACAGCCAGTATAAGTGGGTGTAAATGGAGAGAGATGCTAAAATAGTGTTATTAAAAGGTTTGCATCCCCATACAATATAGTAGTTTGAAGGTCGTTACTGGCACAATAAGTGGAAAAGATGATTTCAGCAGTCTATGTCAAAGAGAAGTGTTTATATGCTGCTCAAAGAAAAGTAGAACATGCCTTTATTATAGAGAAAACAGAGAGATAGAAAGTAGATTTTGTTATAATTGCAAAACGCCAGATCATATAGCCTAGTGTAGTGACTTCATGGTAGCTAATCAACTCAAAAATGTAAGGAGAAGAAAATAAGTAGAGGAAAAAAATAAAAGCATGATTTCAAAGATGATTTCAGCAGTTTATATCCAAGATGAAAGCATCCTTTATGCTAAAGTGAATAAGAGTTGGCATTTTGACAAAATGATGACTTCTAGGTTAAGAAACTCCAGCTACCTGGTTGATGGCTCAACATGGAGCCTAGGTGATAGCAAGGTTGTACCTCTAGAGGGGTGATGGCAGCCTGTCAGAGCATTGTTCATTCATAAAATTATCTAGGTAAGTTAATTAACACTTAACAGGCATAGGCACAATGCTACCTCCATAGGGTAAAGGGGTGATGACAACCTAATAAAGTTACTTCATATAGATTGATGTGGCTTGGGGAGCTTTTACAGAGTTTCAAATTTGAGAGCCAATATTTAAGACTTGAATGACCATGGACACGCTAACTGTCCAATTTTATACTATGTAAAATAGACTTATGGGAAGGTTAATAGTTAATATGAGTTGGTGATGCTATCACGTTAAGGGTGGTTTTAGTAGGTAACACACAACATGGTCACATGACCAAAACTCAATCTTAGGAAGTATCAGTAGATTGATTAGCCACAACATTGCCTTGACTAGTAAAATGAAAATTCATAATCTAGTAAAGCCCCTCCCTCTCGAATGATAATATATTATTGTTGTTTCTCTTTCTTGCTTCTAATTTTTCTTAAAATATCACGTAGAATAATATCAATCAGCATGACTAATATTTATATAAGTACTACAATAAAAAAGATTTGAGATTTATGCAGTTTTATCTAAATAAGAATGATGTAAGACATTGGCTAAGAAAAATCCCGCTCGAGGTATATCAAACAGTGATGCCAACAAATTTCCAATGCAAAGACTTTTAATGGATTGGCATCTTTGATAAGGTCAGCTAAAGTAATTCCCAAAGCAATTTGAAATCCATCAAGCAATATAACATGCATGACAGAGAAAAACTAGGGAAAAAAGCATTGCAATTAGCATAACAAAATTTGAAAGCTCCATTGGAGCAATATGGTAATACAGCATTCTAGTAAGTACAAGCATAACGAAGTAAAGAGAGGCTATGGTTGGGCATTCAAGAATTTCTTGATAACAGTTCATATGTTGTAGAACACATTTAACCGTCAGAAATTGGATGTTTACGGTACATATATAAAGGTAAATAGTAAATATTAATCAAGCTTTTCATACGCTATAAATTATGACTGTTGCCATTTTATCTTTGTTTCAAAATTCAATGTGATGTGGTAAAAATAAACTTCAGCGCATTCATTTACTGCTATGCAGTCTTGCCTTTGAATCCAACACAATAATAACCAGTATTCACAATTCTCTAAAAATAGGACTTTGGTATTGAAAACAAAAAGGAAAGTAAAATTTATACAGAGGGAGAATACTACCTTAGAATAACAGAGTAAACATCACAGCGAATTCCTCCAGTGCAATACATCAAAATGTCGGTATTTTCTTTGTCTAACCCTGCCAGTGGGTCTGAAATGTTTGTCTGAGGACAAGAATAAAACCATCATCAATTCACCGATCTAATCCCCAACAAATATAATGTCTTAAGCTCAAGCCCCAGTTTAATCTGCTAAGTAAACAACAATTATCAAAAATAGAGTTTTAATCACTGCTAAGAATGTCAGTTATAGTGTGGATTACTACCGACTCTACTTTTCTTGCTTTTATATGTATATTCAAAAGAATAGGAAAAGCTATGCATGATCCAAACCAAGAGAAAAGGAAGCAGAAAAGCAAGAGGAGGAAGGCAAACATGGCAATCATCTATTTGAATTTGCAATCCAGCATGCAAACCCCAAATGGTCTTCAAAATGATAGGTTTTTTTACTTTAGTTACTTGATATAATTGTTCAAGTAATTGGTGCAACCTGACCTCTTAGACTTTAACCCCGAGTGCTTGATTTGTTTTAGAAGACCTAGGTTCGGCAATAATTTTACTGCTTAGAAAGTTTTATAAGGATGCTGATTGCAGGTGCAATCAGATGTGCCATGTTCTAGATTGTGTAGGATGCGATTGTACATTGTTTTTAATTGTGTTATATAAATCTTTACTTTTCTGTGATATAAACCAGAACATATTAAGAACACAATCACATGGTGAGGCTCAATCTCATACTAGGACATGTGACAACTTTATCTTCAAGAATGAAAGCAGCATATGCAGGATGGGGTGTCTATGTATCACCAATGCAGAACATACTTTGAAAATAAATTTAAGAATTTTGAGCTCTCTTGTGTGGCCACGAGTACATGGTGTTTGGGTGTTTGCACCTCTTAGCGCAGTTTGAAAGGGCAAAGCATTAGTTTCGTAAAGCGCTGATGAATACGTTCAAGAGTTCCCTACAACAATTCATCAATTGAGAGAGACTTAGATATAACCAAAAGTAAATTTTAGCAAACTTGGCGACTTAACATGGTATTCCATTCTACTCTTTCCAGTTTATGCATAAAACAACAAGATAAGCAAAGTGTGATTTGTACGCAAACTTACCGTATAAAGGTGTCGATTTAAATTCTTATATTTTAATTCTCTTTGAGTGTATGTGTGAATTGGGAGCGATTCTGTTTGTATGTTCCTTTAACTTTAACATTTTGAATCAATAAACAGCCTTACCTAGCTTTAACATTTTGAATCAATTGAAAATTGCAAACTTTTCGGTTGGCAATCGAGGCACTGATTTTTTACGTTTTTTGCAAAGAGTGCGAAAAAGGACGAGAGCGACTACGGGAGAATGGAGGGAAAGATTGCGAAGGTGGGGAGTAAGGGAAAGGCCGAAGGCAGAGGTAGGGAGGGCACGCGAAGCCACGGCAGGGGAGGAAAGTCCACGGCCCGCCCCGGGGATCTCGGGCAGGTGGTGATGAGCACGGTAATGGTGGACGGGGTAAGAAGGGGGAGGAACAATGCCCTAACCCGGGGTTTTAAAATTCATCGGGACTTCGTCAAGGATAGGCAGCAAAACGATTGTAGAATGTAGAAGCGGCGGCGGTGCTACAGGCCATCATGGTCCGGATATTTCCCGGAAGACTACCTCTTTCAAAGATATACTTGAAAATAGCAGTGGCCGATCCTCAAGAAAACAAACAAGTAATTTGGCCTACCTGGTTGATTTGGCTGAGGATATTCCCTCTGTAACCATCGAGAACCCTGAGGTGGAGGAATATTTCAAAAATTTATCAAGGGATGCAGTGATCGGTAGGTTTAACGGGTTTTGGCCTTCCTCCTCCGCTCTATACCAGTGGGTATTCAATACTTGGACCAATAAGTGTGAAATATCCCTCTGTTCTAAGGGATTTTTCATTGTCCATTTTAGAGAAGCTGAAGACTATCAGCGATGTTTGACAGATGGTCGTGGTTCTGGGGACATGCGGGTTTATTTATAACTCCATGGTTTCCAGATTTCGATCCGAACACATATTCGGTTGCCAAAACACTGTTTGGGTCAGGCTCCCTAATCTCCCCTTGCATCTATGGTATGCCCTGGAGGATATTGGTAACGGTTTGGGCAAGTTTATCAAAGAAGACTTGGATAGAACACATTTAGGTCTGTGTTCTTTTGCTGTATGTGCGTTGAACTCGATTTGAGCAAAGGATTACCGGATCGGATCAATCTTAAATTTGGTAATTTTCAGCACTGCCAGATCTTAGACTATGAGAATACTGCATTCCGGTGTAGATTATGCAGAAATACGGGTCATCTACAAGCCTCTTGTCCCTTCAACAAAAACCAAAAATCTACAAAAAAGAATGGATCGACCTCCTCTAGCGGTTGGGGCTCTATTAACCCTGATTTGGTATGCTTCAATTTTAAGGATGCTCCGAATAATCCGAACCCCGCGAATAAAGTAGACATAGGGAAGGAGGACTCTGAGACGGGAACTCAGGAAAATCACCTAGTTGCAGGTGGAACAAAAAGAGGACATACTTTGGAAAGTTCGAGAATCAGATCGGGATTCCGTGTCTGATAAAATGATTGCTTCGGCAATTCCTAGTGAACTTGCGTTGGTTATCTCGACTGACCAAGGCAAGTGGTTCGAAGTAAAAAAGCGAAAAACAAAAAGGGTAGAATGGGCAACATTGAGGATTATTTTAGGCTGTTTTGGTTTTTCTTATACTTTTGTAAGTCGTTGTTCAGATGTAGTTGTTGTTTACCTTTGGCTTTAAAAGCTTGTTGTTATCCAGAGGATCTGGCCTCTGCTTTATGAATAGGGAACGGGTCCCTTCAACCTGCTTTATCAATCAAAAAAAAAGAACATTTTGAATCAATTGGTCGAGGCCTAACAAACAAAAACGAGGATATTGTTACAAACATTCTTATTGATGCCAAAATAAGTTCATGTATTCCAGGATTGCTTTAATGTGATACAAATAATTATTAGTAAACCACAAATATGTCCTTAAAATAGCTTTGGACAGACATGGAATTTTAGTTAATGACTCATTCAAATGTGCCACCTTGTTTTGTGTATATTTTTGCATCCATAGAAAAGCGAAACCTTTTTAAGCAACACTCAACAAAATAGTGTTGGTTTGAAAAGCAATGATAACTCTGATATTTGATTGATAAGTAATATACCTCTAAGTCTGAAATTCCAACAGTAGTACACCTGAAGCAGTCAACATCAGGTCTCTTTGCCCCCTGAAAATGGCCAATATCCCATTCATATCCTGTTCAAATTGAAACATTGAACGTAAGCTTCAGCAAATGCAGCTATAGTAAAATTTCCATAACAGACAATAATCTTTGAAGAATTCTTGAGGGCTTTTAACTTGTGCAGCAATGGTTTACCACAATTAGAGACAGTGGAAAAGCAGAAAAGTTTTAAACAATACATTAATCAAAGATCGTTCCAAGATTTCCACCTTTGAATGACGCAAATAGAAAAATCATGGCACAATGAAAAAGTATCACAGTGCTTTAAGGAAATAAACCTGAAATCAAAACCAAAATAGATTTAAAGTTAAACGGCTCTTAGCCATCCCCCATCAAATAAGAATTAAAGGAAAATTATCAAGGACATTCATAAACTTCAAAAACCCAAAAAAAAAAACATGCAGGATTACTTCATCAAGAATGAGGATCCTCTTCTAGCTAAAAAGTACTCTATACTATCCAATACACCATGCTATGGAAGTTCCCACCAGGATACTTGCACTTGCACACGGCAACAAATACAAGAAAACAATCTTGATTGTGATGATGCTTGCACACAAACCACCTAATGTTAGTAATCAAATCCAATAGGCCTATGCTGAAGGAAAATTGTTCCCAAACCACGCCCAAAGACTGATGTACCTTAACGTCCATTGTTGTGACACCTGACCAACTTGGAACTCTGACAAACATTGTCTTCTCCATTGAGCCCAAACATAAAGAGTAGAATCTGTAGAATGATCTAACGTGAGTTCAATTCAGTAAACAGTTCAATATCCAATGGGTTACCTTACCTAAGGATTCCATTTGTCCCCAAGGTTCCTTAATCCTTATCTGAGACTGAACCAAATGAATGGTTGATAGGTTGTCTCAACTAAGCCTCATATTAGTCAGTGGACCACGAATTACCACAACTAACCCTAAATGCAGTCACTGGCCCAGTCGTTACCTTAACTGAGCCTCACATCAGTCAATTGGCTGAATAAGTAATCTGGCACCCAGGGGTGAGGCAGGGGATGACACGCTGACATGTGGAATTCTACTGTTTTATGGGCAGAAACACTTTATATCATTACTCATGAACCACAATCAGAGTGCATGAACTGACAGTGTTATGGATTAGCAATGATCTGACATCATTATTAATACGAAATAAGATCATTAACAATATGAACTCTATTTGAGGATACTTGGATGTGAGAAATATAATCGTGGAAGCTTGAACATATACATATTTTTTTACTTATGCTTCCTGAATGTATCTAGCCTTGACACCTGACATTACCATTTAGTTACAAAGAACAAAAATAAACTCGGGTTGAATAAAGTTAGAAAACCTGATACTCAAACATGCAAAGAGTAATAAACCACTCCGCGATAAAGGCACGAAGAAATTAGAACTGTAAGCAAAATTATATTATCTGAAAATTCTGTACATACAGTACATAATGTTACATTCTCATATGCGAATGCACAACTGCAGGACCTACAATGCGATGTAATTATGGAGAAACAGCAACATCATATAACTGTGAAGGAACTTATGTGTTCTTCCATCAAGGAAGGATTACAAAGACAGTTATAATCCTCAAGGGATGTGGAAAGATCATGTATAGAGTACTGGCTGGCAACTCCAAGCTGCATAGCATCTTCCTTCGCTTTGATCTCTGCCTTAAGTGCACATGTGCATGTTGTGCTTCCCAAGAATGAATTCATATATATGATATTTAGGCAAGAAAAAAACTGAGGAACTGTTTGGGAAGGTGAAATGATTCATCTTCTACCATTAAATGTTATAGGGGTCATTGTCAGACACTAGTGTCGCATATAAGGTTGATGCTTGGAGTACTCCATTGCTGGTTCATCCAGTGTCAAGTTGGAGTACTTGCAATGACAAACAGAAAAGTCGATGAAGCCTTTGACCCTTCAACCGCCTAAGGGTGATCAGACATAGTCGACTGATGCTGATTGTGCAATGTCTGGTGATGGTAATTTGAGAATGTACAGTGATGGTGATTTAAGAATGTACCATAATGATGATCAGACATGGAAAACATGTGAAATATTGATGCTTTCAATAGAGTTTGAACCACCACCAAGATCACGATCAAACTGTAGACCAGCATTTTATTATTCTCGTGGTTATCAGCGTAATTAAATATTTTAGTTTGTAATCACTCTTGTTGGCTATGTTCAGTGTTGACAGATGTGCGTTGTTGACGGTTGTGACATCTAACAACCAAAAGTCATTTGTCTTACAAATAGAATGATATGCATTGGGGAAAAGGCACTTGTACCAGGTCATCCCTGTACTGTATGAATTGTATTGAGACTTATCTTTTATGAATACAAGCTGCTATTTTTCGGATGCTTAACCAGTCTATGGTATGTTATGCAATTACTATTTTGTGTATACTATTATTGATACTCTAGCATCTTAGTAAGCATTAACCAATCTACTTTTTTGCATTGTTGCCTTAAAGAACGTCAAATCAAGTTAATGCCAGTACAAAAAGAAGTGTGACAAACATAACCGTGATACTGAAATATCCCTTGTGGGATACCACGCAAAAGTACACAAAATATAGATAAATTGCAGCAAATAGAAAATCTGATTTTCTGCAGTAAATACCCAGCTAGGGCAGCGAACTGATTTTTATTGATATTTCTCACAATACTTGCCCAACACACATGAAAATTTGTAGGAAGTTTGCTATGATAATAAAGAACACTAGAACAATATTTTTGGAATTTTTCGAATCATATATGACTGCCAGAAAATTACAAAAACCCTAGACAGCTAGAAAACCTCAAAAATTCATATCTTCTCAAATACTTATGATAAAATTTTAAAATTTTGGAAAATATTATCTATTAAAAATATGAACAAAATCCCAATCACAGACCTAGAAAAAACACTCTGAAAACCCTCCAAAAACCACTGTAAAATCCCAAAATGGGTTGCTCCACCTGGAAAGAGACCAAAAACCCTCCAAAATTCCTCCAGAAATGGCGCCAAAACTTGCTCTAATTGCTGCAATAAAATAGATCCGGAAACCCTCGATTTTTCTCCACAAAAAAGCCCAAAATTCCTCAAAACCCTTCTCTGAAAACTCTAAAATTGATCTCTAAAAATCAGCCCTGAATTAGTTTCAAATTGACAAGTTATGGTGGATCTTCCACCACCGAAGAATACCCTGCTAGCTAGGAATGGATCTCTCACCACCGAAGCTGTGGGATCTTACTCCACAAGCTAGAAAAAACAATCAGTAGTTGTTCAATGGAAATCATAAGTGTGTATGCAAGAATGAGCTCTCTTTCTTCCCAAACCTCCTTTTATAACTTTTCATTACCTTTTTTTCCAAGTTGGGAGCTCCAACCAAATTTTATAAAGATTTATTTTATATTCAAGATTTCCAACCAAATTTTTACAAATAAAAATCTGATTTTATGACAGCAATATATAGAAAAATATGACAGCAAAGTACAATTAAGGCAGCAAGGTATAAAATCAGAAAATAACCAATATCTTCAACTTTATTGCAATTAAACTAACATGCAAGTAACATGCATTAGCATGCAATGACATTATGCATGAATCAACATGCATCAACATGCATGATGCATCAACATGAATGAGTTCCAAGTTCCATTGATAAAATAAATGATCTCTCTTCAAGAATATGGTCTGTCTTCTCTTTGGACTTGAAATCTGGATCATGAAGCCTCTATAGTAGAAAAGCCGAATCGACAACCCGATCTGAATAAACTCCACAATAGCAAACTAGGTTGGATAATCTCACCATCGAAAGAGTGCTCTACTAGCTAGGGATAGATCTTTCACTACCGAAGGCGGAATTTCACCTCCACAAGCAAGGAAAGCAAGCTTTGAAAGCTCCAAACATAAGATGGCAAAATGAATCTCTATCTTTTTCCTCCCCAAACACCACCTTTTATAACTTTTTCCATCATAAAAGTGGCCATAAAACCCTAATTCGACCCCCCTTGAAGATATGTCATATTTTAATCATCACTTAAAGTGACTTTATTTCTCCTAGGCCAAAAAGTCCACTTCCATGACCCCAACGAAGAAATAGAACATTACCCCACCTTTTTCACTTAAGTCATCATAAAAGTACATGCATAACGCCAAACCATAACATATAAGTGAAATGTAGGTGAAAACCATACCCAACAACTCTCCACGCCGCTAGCCCCTTGGGTATGACCAAGGCTAAGACGGAAAACCGCTATAATATTCGAGAATTAGGAGGTAGGAATGGGGACATTATGATTATCCGCCCTTCCCGAAATTTGCTTGTCCTCAGCGAACATAAACTAGAGTGTTGTAAAATCATGCTCTCCTCCCAAGTGGCATCCTCTCCAGTGGTAAGTCTTTCCACCATAATGCACTAGATATTCAGTGATTACCCTATTGGAAGCTTCCTTTGTCTTACCTCAATAATAGATTCTAGTTTAAGACCAACTTCACCCTCGTCATCCAATGGTGGTAATCATGGAAGGCACTGAATATGTTGTCCAAGTGCCATTTTTGAGGCATGAAACATGGAAGACATTATGAATCTTTTGTGCTTTGAAGCTCCAACTCATAGTGTCATACAAAACTATCTGCGCACTTATCATTAATATGGCCCATAGAATCTCGGTTTTAGCTTCTCTGCACTGCTCTTCTTGAGTTTGCCTGTATCTGCAACCGTAAGAAGACCAAATCTCAACCTCGAATGATCTCTCAATTTTAATTAATGCATATACCTTTTAATGATTCTGCGTACTATAACTATTAGCTATGTTCTCCTTGAGAGCCTTTAGAATGTCTTGGATTCTCCTGGAAATACCCAATCACGAGCTTTGGGAGCTCAACTAACGATACAATACTAGGTCTACAAATGAGGATGCCTCATAACCATATAATGCTCGAAAAGGAGTCATACCAATACTCATTGTAGGTGGTATTGAAAATATTCACCCATATGTAGCCATTTGACCCATGCACGCGATGTTATAACATAGATTCTAGAGTAGCCCTCATCCACTTGTTCACTATCTCAATTTGCCCATCTATAAGCTGTGGATGGTAGGCTGGTACTAGGTGTCGACTCCTCTACTGCAGCCTAAAGATCTCCCAACTGAACAATGTACTCATGAAAATCTTATCCCTATCGCCGACAATACTTTTAATGCAACCCATGATGCCTAAAAATACATTTTGAAGAAATATCGAGCCACTCATGGGGCCTTAGTGCTTACAAGGCATAGAAAGGAAATGGGCATATTTAGTCAAGCCACGATCAACCACCACATATATGCAATCGTGCCCATGTTGAGCGAGGGAAGACTTGTGATAAAATCCATGGATATACTCTCCCACTTTTTAAGCTGGGAATATGATGAGGTTCATCAGAAGTCTCACACAGGGAAAGAATTTCGCCTTTCCAAGCCCTTTCAAGTGGCAAACCAAACACTCCTCGACATGGTTAAGGAAATCTCCTTTAACCCCTTCCATGTGAATCTCTCTCCGATGTGGCACTGTATGTCTTAAAATATCTTGGATGTCCATTTAAGGGTGTATCATGCACCGCTCGAAGGATCTTCTCCTTCATTTTGGACTCTGTACAAGGAAAATTCTATCCTGTAGTAGATGAGGTTTCCACCACTTTACGATCATCCCTGAATAATGCCATCCATAATCTCACACAAACTGATTTTGGAGTACTGGGGATATGAGCCTTCCAATCAGGTGAAATCTACGACATAAAGAAAATCATAGAAAAAGCAAGGACATGAACATCAACCACCACATTATTCTTACCTTTCTGTATTCTTTGTCAAAATCAAAAGCCTTAATCTTATTTACCCATTGTACTCAGCAGGTCATTGAGATCCTTTTGCTCCAAAAAGAACTCTCAAGCTATTGTGATCCGTATGAACCACAAATTTTATACAGCCACTAAATATTGCAATTTGACCAATGCATGCATAATGGCCAACATCTCCTTGTCGTAAATTGAGAATTCTCTCTCCATTCTTGGACTAAGGTTTTTCGACTCTCGTAGGCAATGGGATGCCTATCTTGCATGCATGAGCATTGCCAAATTTATCTACCGCTCCAACACCCACTCTGATGCATTCGCATTGAGTAAAATGGCGAGTGAAATTCAGGGCAATGTAAAACATGGACAAATCCTTTTTAGAACTCATCACCCCCTTAAGGTGATCAAAACCTTTATGTCCTGAATTTGATTAAACCTGTTCCCCCTTGGTTATTCGAATGGTGCACTTCAAAAAGAGAAGTTCTTCACAAACCTCCTATAATACATATCCAAGAATCCATTTGTGTTAAAGTCCTAGGTGGTGGCCAATCAAAATTGAAATACAATCTTCTCCCTATCCACCTCAGACTCCACCTCCTCCGATCACATAGCCCAAATATAGCAGCTCTGTCATACCGAACTCGAACTTAGAAGCTTTTCATAAAGCGAATTAGCTTCCACAATTCCCAACACCTCATCAAGATGTTGAATGTGATTCTCCCACTTCCACTTGTAGACCAAAATGTCATCAAAGAAAACCAATACAAACTTCCACAAATGGCGATTGAACACATGGTTCATGCAGATGAAATGTGGCTTGCATTAGACAAACCGAATGGCATCATTAAAAACTCAAGTGGCCATAATGGCACACTTCAAAGTTGTCTTATGCACATTCTCCTCTCTCACCTTGATCGGTGATATCTAAATCGCAAGTCTATTTTGGAAAATAGAGATCCATGTAGCTCATCTAGTAGTTCATCACATGACCACAAAAGATACTTATTTTTGATTGTCTTCTTATTTAGTGCATGGTAATCTATGCACATTCGCATGGTTCCATCTTTCTTCTTCACCAAACCACTAAAGAAGGAAAAGGACAAGAACTAGGTCTAATATGCCCCATGTCAGTGTGGGGAAGCTCGTGTATAGTCCTCTCAATCTCATCCTTAAACCGTTTGGGGGTGACGGTGGTAAGGAGTGACAAGTAACCAGGGGCTTGGAATGTCCCCAAGCTCAATCACGTGTTCAAAGCCCCTGTCTGGTGGTACACACGGAGAGGTATGTCCTTGTTGGCTAGATTTTCTCGCATAGACATAAAACCTAGGCGGTCATGAGATAAATCTCCCTCATTTATCGGTGAGGCTCCCGTGTCGAGAATTGTCAATTAAAGTATGCTAATATCTAAATGGAGTTTTACTTTAACTCCTTAGTTCATGAACCATAACTGAACAGTTCTGTAGCAAGTACGCAGTTGTTTAAGAAAGGAAATATTTATAGAAGGGAAAGGGAATTATATAAACACAGAGAAGAAATGGGGAAGATGTGCATCCCAATCAATAGATAAGCAGTGTTGATTGCATGCACATAGAAGAAACCAATAGATATAAACACGTAATTATAAACAAAGGTAGCTCTAGATCTAGATCGAAATAACACAAAGTCTATTAAGAGATCTAAGATAAAAAGCAAGAAACACAATACACCGTGACACAAAGTTCTCTGGAAATCTGCTCCTGTATATTCCTTTGCTTCAAGTGGCTCTCAAGGGTTTCAAAGACAAAGTCTGGAACACAAGGTTCGTTACTTACAAATTTCGATCTTAACCCGGAGGTTCTTCTCCTACTTATAGAATGTAGAAGGGAAAGTACAAATGGGAAATCTAACTGAACTGAAACATAAACAACAAGTAAAGATGACATTTGGCAATCATCCTCAACTAACTTCTCCTTAAGTGACACATGTATCACTTAACTAATAGAATTGTTCCACATGACTTTAAGTAATGGTTTCAAAACCAATAACTTTAAAGTCTTACAATTTCATCCGGGAACATGGAAAATAGAAGAAGAAAGAATAGAAGAAGAAGTCAAGCCAGCTGTAACATTTATGTCTTCTTTTTGTTCTGATATTGGATATACTTGTCGAACATGTGATTCAACATCTTCCCATCTGTTTTAGCCACTGCTTCCTTCTCTGTCCTAAACTGCAGCAATCCTTCATTCAACACCTTGATGCACACTTCCACATCTTCCAAGCTTGGCCCGAACCTCGCAATATCCACTGCAGTGCCACCAGTCTGCTAATGGAATTCATCGTGAAAGGCTTAGTAGCTCTATCAATTCTCTTTTGTACCATCAGAAGAGACCCATCCAGGGAATTAGGTACTTTGCTAGGAACGATCCGCACGTATGAAGTAACATTCCCGTCCACTTTCTCCTCAGTGAAAGAAATGATACTATCTAGTAAGGATGATGTCCTACTCTCAAGTGTTTGCATCCTCTTCAGCAAAACTCTGCAGATCTCCAAACGGAAAGATACTGCAAACTCCAGCTACTTCCCCTTCTCAACTGATCCATCCGTACAATCTGCTCTACAACCAATACATCTCGACAGCTTGTTGATTTCAGCCAAAGTACTCAGGTTACTTTCAGCAACTGTGTTCATATCTACTATGCTTGTCACAAGTTGCTTCAACTGATTTACTACATCATCCATAACCTTCAGGTGGGTTGGCACTTCTCCAAGTTGTATAGAAGCTTGATGAATAATTTGGTTCTTCCATTCGTCAATAGCTTTCACTTGATTGCTTGCATGCTCCATTTTCTACATAAGATGATCACTCACCGCTCAAATGGACTGAATGGAAGGTTTAGCAACCTTGGCTATGATCTCGCACAATTGAGATACTTGCTTCTAAAGCTCGTCTTTCTCCGCCTTTTCTCTGTCAAGCCTAAGGAATAGAGCATCTATCAATGTCTGCGTATCTTGCTTCAATCCTTCTGTGGTGGCTTGACCGAGAGGTACTTTGTTACTGTTACATCTTCTGCCGTGAGCTCATCCTCCTTTCCTTCCGCCGGAATTGACATCTCAGCAAACTTCTGCCCCGACTCTTCGATGATCAACCTTGAAGTTACCTTAGCAACTTTAGGCCTTCTGTCTTTCCGCCTAGACTCTGGAGTAGCTGCAAATCGTGTTCTTCTAAGTTCATCTCCACTCTAGCTTCTAGAACCAACTGCGAAGCCAACCATTCCGAGAAGTTACTTCTCGGAGAATGAGAAGTCGCTGAGTGCACTACCATCTCCCGCTCTGCATCCTCTCCATCAAAAAGTGCCACAGTGTTATGGCTGCCATCTTCTGAGTCATCCAAGGACAAAGTTCTTTCGAACTCTGCCATCTGCAACTTCAACGTCTCTTTTGGAAGCTTTGACGTGATGAGGAAGAAGATGAATGTCGCCGGATTCAGTGGAGGCATGGAAGTGTCCTGCTGAGGTGCAACATTTGGTGAAGTAGTAGATGCTGGAGAAGCCGGAACTAAAGTCATGGCCGTGGAAGTGATCTTCTCCTTTGATTGAGATCTTCTGTGTACTTTCAACTTCTCGGACCTTTGACGCTTTCTCCTCCGTGCTTCCGCTTGAGGGAATCTCCTGCGCTAAAGTTGCTCGTGACTTGATTCATCAATGCTTCATCAAGGCAATATCCCTTCGTCAGCAACCAATTTGAAGTATTCACCAAAACAGCTCCAGATCTTTCTTCAATTGTATGCAGCCTCCTACGTTATCCTGAAGTACGGCTCTATCTCCTCCCATTTGATGGTAAGTGTCAAGTAACACATTCCCATCATCTTTAAGATCCGCAGGTATCCGCGCTAGTCCAAAGTCGAACACTTGCTTTGCTGATAGCCTGCTGAAATCCCTCTTTCTAACCTCGTACTCACTTTTGCACTTCATCCAGAAATCCTCTAATGAAGGCACGTGTGCGTACTCCTGGGAGATCGTCTTCGGCTACTCCAAATGGATCGAAGTTCAGCCGTGCCATGAAGAATTCTTGCTCATACTCGGATAACATTTGCGCCTCCATCCCTCAAGCTCTATGAATGCTCTGGCAACTATAATGTCCCACAGTGATCGGGAAGAAGCCCGTAGACTTGTGTCGTTTCGACTAAAGGTCGTGTATCTCCACAAGTTGTCTGCTCAGCTCCATGGCGATCCATCTATCATTCGGATATCTGGGCATCTTTATTGGTTCTCCAGAAAAGCCCGTAACCCTGAGGTATGTGAAATCTGCAAACCGAATGAATAGATTGCCAATCTTGATACAACTTTCCATGCTTCTTTGCTCGTTGGCCTTTAGGTCTTGTCAGCCTACAAATGAAATCGTAGAAGAATCCATCATTGACCACTTTGAAATCTTTCTCGCACGCAGGTACAGTAAGTTGTGGGTAGCACTCAAAAATGGGGTCCTTAGAAAGAACGCCACATCTATCCAACTTGGAGAAGACGCCTTGTGAAGCTGTAGCATACACCAAGTAGGAAGTCATTTTGAAGCTGAAAGTACGCTTCACGTTCCGGAGTTGCTCACCAATGTTGTCATTAATAATTTCCGACCAATTGATTATGGAATCAACCTTGTTGACTTCAATGGTCATGATGAAAGCATACATCCATGTACGGAAAGTGTAAGCATTCGCCTCGCCATTAATCCTGCATAACAATTTGACAATATCATCGACCTCCTGCACCAAATTGGACCGCGGAAGAGTTCTTGGGAACTTAGAAGGAGATCTGGGCTTCTTCATGTATCTCATTGTTCATTATGTTCACACAGTCAACTCTATGCTTATCCCACCTATTGCCGGCATCCTGAATGCTAATGGAAGTCACCACCTTTCGCACCGGAATCTTCAAACAATAATTGATGAACTTTGCATCCAATCGAATTATTGTTTTCCCCGTAGCATCTCGCACTGATCTGGATGAAGGATGGTAAGATCTAGCGCACTCCATAACAAACTCTAGCAACTGGGTTGTGTATGGAAAGGCTACAACTCGAATAATTCCACTGCTTTTAACCGCACGCATGAGTGAAGTCTTTCTAGCTCTAGATCTATCAATCAATTCGAAAAGAGGTTCCGGACCTAGATCTGTGTCTCTTATGTCTGCAAATTTGGAAGTGATGCATAAGCATAACTCCGTTGTGCTTTCTTTTTCGTCCCTCTTTTCCATGGCTTTGTCTATCTTTGTATGAATAATTCTCTTTCTTCTTACTTGGCCGAATTTCTTCAAAACTGGTGCAGATCTGGATAATTCTTCGATTCGGAGGATATATGCAATGTATTGGACATTAATTAAAGCTCTTTCTCTTTCGTAAAGCACCTGTAAATGAATCCTGCAATTAATTTAGACAAAGATGGCCACCGGAGCATGAATAGTGAATTTTAATTATAAAAATCTGCACTTTTCAAGCCTGCTGCCCCAAAAATTGATGTTTTATTTGCATGCAAAGTGAGCATGAATTTTTCCAACTTCACCTGAGCACCTGTATCACTTATGCAAACAATTATGCAAACACAAATCAACCTCCTTCAATGCATGCACCAAAATTGGAAGCTTTTAGCCTTGTTTTGACCTTCTTTTGAGCAAAATTCCTCTTCAAATGGGGCACACTTTTCCTCCTGGCTGCAATTCTTTACCTGTGAATTAATTAATTCACCCTTATGGCAGCCCATGCTTATATAACCCTCATAATTCTATAATTAATAATTGCCCTTCCTATTCCTGGCAATTAATTAATTAAAAATCATGCTTCTCTCTTTAAAAATAGCATGTTTAAGGACAGCCATCCAATAAATTAAATTAATTCAATTTAATCATCCACTCTTCACTTCACTTAAGCTTCACAGTGTGCTTTGACCATAGCCACTGAAAATAGAATTTAATTTAATCATTTAATGCTTTAAAAAACATTATATCTTTCCCAAAAGGGGCGCACTTTTTGACATGAAGGGGGCAGCCTTTAAATAAATTAAATTTATTTAATTTAGACCATCTATTTATGTTTTTTATTCCCCCTTTGCTTTGTTGACTTTCTTCCATGCCTAGGCGCCAAAATTAGAAGAAATAATTAATTTAATCCACTTAAAGGCTGCCTTCTTCTCTCCAAAGGGGGCGCACTTTTTTGCATAATAGAATTCTATTTTTAAGAATTTATGACAATGGGATTCTTTACCCTGCAAGGCAGCCCCGGAAATCCCATGATCCACTTAAGTGATTTGACTTTGACAATGGGATTATTTACCTGCAAGGCAGGCAATAAAATCCCATGATTTCACTTAAGTCACTTTTCTTTTATTTCACCATGGGAATTTTTACCCTACAAGGCAGACAATAAATTCCCGCCTGCCTGCTGCCTCTAATTTTCCCACTACAGCTTAAGTGAATTTTCTATCATGGGAAAAAGTACCCTGCTAGGCAGATACAAAATTCCCACCCTGCCTGCTGCTTCTATTTTCCCATGCGCACTTAAATCCTTTGTTTTCCAAAAATGCGCCCAACCCCGCAGGGGCTTTTTAGTGCACGACTTCACCTTTTCCCAGTGAACCGGACCTCGATGGCGACTTCCTTCTGGCACAATGTGTGTATATGTTCTCCAGCTGCTCCAGGCCAAGAATCGGGCTAACCCGGCAAAGGAATTGTCCAGAGAAATTTCACAGAAAACGAAACGGAAAACACAAAAACACAAAAAATTGCCAAAAGTCACAAATAAAGCCCAAAACTTATTTTTAGTTAAAACCCTTCTGGTATATAGGAATAATGATATGTTCAATCACAACAGGGTTAAAACAGAGTGCAAATTGCCTCAAACGGGCTCAAAATAATTAAATACAAATTTCCCGCAGACAAATCCCAACAACAAAATATAACAATTTTGGGCATCTAGGTATTTGGCGAAAAAGGCTAATATGGCTCTTTGGGAATATCTTGACGCAATACAAGAACTTTTAGGCAATAAAAACACAAAACGACCCATTATTTTAAAAGTACGAAAAATTTTCGGATAGGGTAGTCACAGATTTCAGGATGAAATTTGGGGACACCATCTCAAAAAAGTACACTCGTGCTTGTCCAATAGGCCTTGGACATCCCCATGATACTCTAGAACGGTCACTCCTTGTATTCTTGGTCGAAACCAAGCAATGAACGGCCCAATCCACCTCATCGTGCCGAAAGATCCTCTCCATCCTCTTAGCTGTGACTACCCTAGGTGCTCCTGTAGATAGACCCCTCAAGGTTACATTCCTGCCCTCGGACTTGAATTTCAGCTCCATCAGCTTTTGATATCAGTCCGAAAGTTAGTACGAAATTCACCAAGGGAGTGAAGCCATTGAACTCCCAATACTACGTTGGTCTCTCCAATGCCAACAATATAGAAGTCATCAGTAGTGGTGTAGTTCCCCATGGTGATGCTCAACTGTGGAACTTTACGGGTGCATCTCATAGACTCACCATTAAGATTCTACAACAAATGAAGCCCTCAAAGTCCTCTAATCATAGAATAAATCTCTCAACCAAGGATGCATCAATAAAGTTGTGGGTAGCCCCACTATCAATAAGTACAACAACACGTTGCCCCTGCATAACTCCCCTAACTCTGAATGCCTTGTACCTCGGGGTACTAGACAAAGTGGCTATAGTCTCCGAAGGGAAAACCTCCTCTTGCTCATCAGTACCATCCAAAGCATCTTCATCTCCGTCATCCATTTCCTAGGTCTCTAGCTGCTCATCTCCATCACTCTCTCTCTCTCTCCTCCTCAAAGACCTCAATGAATTGGGCCTTGCCCTTTCCTGTGCAATCATGTCCCGGGGCCCACGGTGAACGGCAATCGAAACAAAGTTTCTTTCGCCTCAGCTCATCCCTAAGCTCTCGTGAAATAAACGGCTTTCTAGCCGTCTCCTGTCTTTGTGGTGGCCCCTTCGGCTGGAACCCATCAAGTCTAGATGGGGGTCCTCTCTGCTGAACTCGAGGTGGAAACCTTGGCTTCGGAGTGGCTAACTCCAAATCTCGGGCTCTCCTGATGGCATCGTGTAGTGAAGAAGGCTCGAATGCCTTCACAAACCTTGTTAATGAATCATCGGCCTTCTTTATAAAAGTGAAATCAACCTCACCTCAGAAACATCAATAACCATCACTAACAATTAATTTGAAAATCTGCAGAATGTACCCATCCAAGGATCCTGTCTGTCTAAAATGAGTCAACTCTCGAAGAATGCATCGGGATCTACGCTTCAAACTTGCCCACCAGTCTCTCTGCAAAATCCGCATAAGTGGTAATATGCGTGTGTCCCTGTGTGACAAGGCCATGATGCCACCAATCATGTGCATCTCCCTCAAGATGTAGGATTGCAAATTTTATTGCATCCTCTTCGCGCATGGGATTCAAGTCAAAGTAAGTTTTTAACTTCTTGAATCCATGATGTAGGAAAAAAATACACTTCTTGGATCCATCGAAGTGGAACTGAAATCTGCCCCAATCGCCTCTGTAGCTCGGGAACATGAGGATAGTGATCCCGCTTGGGCTGGCTACCGATCTTCATCCTGCAATACTCCGGGAAAGGCATATTAGCTTTGAACCCTTCACTCAAGGATTCATACTTTGCCCAACAAGTCTCCTCATCAATAATATCCCCTTGTTGCCCAACCAGTGTCACTTCTGGATCTTTCAGGAAAACTGGTTCATGCATGCTCAACCGTGTGTTTTGGGATGAAGGAGTGTGCTGCCCTGATCTGCCATTTTCATCTTTGTGAGTCCGCAGCCCGGAATTACTATTTTCACCTCTTTCCATATGGTTCCCAAGGCCACCCCCATCCAAAGATTGAAGGAAGTGATAATCTCTCGTGAGTTGGCTCAAGTAGAGGTTTGTAGTCTCTTGTTTTACCATATTTATAAACATTTTCTTCATAAACTCTTCATTCATTGTTCCTCGAATTTCCATCTTTATCCGCCATGTCTGGACCTTCTTTCTTGGGTGTATTCTTCCTAGAATAAACCTTCATACACTACCCAACAGCCGTAGAAAAGACTGCTCGATACCATTTGAAATATCCCCTTTCCGGATTTATTTTATATTCAAGATTCCCAACCAAATTTTTCACAAATAAAAATATGATTTTATGACATATTATATAGAAAAATATGACAGCAAAAGCTACAATTAAGGCAAGCAAGGTATAAAATCAGAAAATAACCAATATCTTCACTTTTATTGCAATTAAACTAACATGCAAGTAACATGCATCAGCATGCAATGACATGCACTAACATGCATCAACATGCAATGACATGCATCAACATGCAATGAGAAAAAGTTCCACCGATAAAATAAATGATCTCTCTAACTGAATACGGCTGTCTTCTCTTTCTAGACTTGAAAGCTGGATCAGCAAGCCTCGAAACTAAGAATGACAACCCGATCTAAATAAACTCCACAATAGCAAACTAGGGCTAGATCTCTCACCACCGAAGAGTGCTCTACTAGCTAGGGATAGATCTTTTGCTACATGGGAAGCTAGATCTAAAATAACACGAAATTTCACCTCACAAGCAAGGAAAGCAAGTTAAAGCTCCAACATAAGATGGAAAAATGAATCTCTATCTTTTTCCTCCCCAAACACCACCTTTATAACTTTTTCCTAAGTTACCGAAACGTTTTGGATACGGGAGCGGGAGCGGGGTATCCGATACGCGGAAACGGCAAATTTTTTTTTGACCCCGGATACGGCGTAGGATACGGCAGTACAAAAACTATATAAAAATTAAAAAATATATAAATTTCAGCCTTCTAAATAGGAATTTAATTATTAACCACATATTATGCATATGAAAGACAAGTTATAAGCTAAATAAGTGAATAACCACAACAAACAAGCTAGGATACCGATAAAACTTAGAAACTTAAAAGTTTAAAAGTTAAATTAAAATTTAAAATACTTAAATCAAACACAATGTGAATGTCATGAATCTCATGATATATTAAATTCAATCATAGATCAATATTCAAAGCTCAAACTATCTTTCATTGTCAATATTCATCATATTCCTCTTCATCAAGAGGATCAAAACCAGCTACATCATCATCATTATGTGGTTCATTAGAACCACATGGGCTCGAACCACTCGCACTAGGGCCACTGCCAGTTGCACCCCCTTGTGCATGTAGGTCTCGTGGTGCCACAGAACCCGTCTCATCATCATATGCTCTATGGTGGGAAATGGAAGCATCCAAGTCAACTATCTCTGGATCAATGTCCCAATGTTTTGTTGACCCTTCCTTGTACTCTGGCTGCTTGTGGGATAAAAGGCGCAAGTTGGAATGTATGTATACCAAATCTTCAGCCCTTTTAGCCCCCAATCTGTTGCGCTTCTGTGAGTGGATGAAATTATACGTACTCCAGTTGCGCTCAGAAGAAGATGAACTTGCAACCTATTAAGGCAACCCAAACTTCAAAGTCAATGCAAAGTTCAACTTCAGATTTAAACACTCAAACTTAAATTTTAAAAAACTAAAAGAAAAGAGAATAAAAAAATTAAAAACTTACCTGTGCCAAGACCTTGATTGCAAGAGGTTGCAAGTAAGCCGATGAAGTACCATGGAGGTACCACCACATATGTGCATCCATCTTGTATTTGCTCCGAAGAGCGAGAAGGCTATGACCCGTTTCTGCTATGAAATTGCCAAACTCTACCATAACCTGGTCTTGGGCCTCAGGATCAGGGAAGAGCCTAGCTAATGCCACCATATATCCCTCACTGACTTCCGCATCCCTGTATGGTGCTACCCTCCCTGGCAAGGAAAGGATCTCTGTCGTTATAAAATCTAGGAGTCAATGCAAAAGCTAGTAGATGTAATGGGGTGGTCATTTTGTTCCACCGCTCAATGAGGATTGACTTCACTTGTTTGAAAAATATTTCCTCGGGATCTTGTTCTTTTGCATTTATGACGGCTTTTATCTTCTCAATCATTGAGTCGATGCCGTCATATATCTCTCCTAGACATGGTTGATCCGTGTCAGTAAACCGGATCATGCTCATAATGGGCTCCGTAAATCTCAACAGATAACCCACTCTATCCCACCAAGAGTCCTCTAAGATCAAGTTCTTCACTTTTTGAGCCCCTTCAGTGTTTGATTGCCTCCATACAGACCAAAGATTGGATGTTACCATCCTCATGAGTGCCTCTCGCACCTTCACTAGTCGTCTCAAGACGATTGTGTGTGATGCAAACCGAGTCTCAGCAACCTAATAAGAACGAGGAACAAAAATTAAAAATAAAATTTAAATTATGAAATTGAAAGCTAAAAGAATATTAAAAAACTTATATTAAATATTAAATTAAAAAGAAAGAAAGAAATAAAGCTTGTCCTTACCTTCAGTAGCTCCAACTGCGAGAATGATCTAAAAATGCCCTGTGACATGTGGTGGTTGGTGACAAACATTTGGATTTCTTAAAAGCCTTTCGCATACACTTGCCGGATCCACTCTATTTTGTTTGCCATTTTCTTTAGCATTAAATTCAATGAATGCACAGCACAAGGTGTCCAAAAAATATGCCCATACCGTGCCTCAACTAACATCCCTGCAGCTTTGCAATTTTTGGCATTGTCCGTTATCACTTGGACAACATTTTCAGGCCCCACTGCCTCAATGGACTCAAAGAGAATGTTGGCTATGAATTGGGCATCCTTCACTTGCCCCTCACAATCAACCGCTTTCAAAAACATTGCCCCCTTAGGGCATACTGCAATCACATTGATTAAAGGGCGGTTTCTTGCATCTTTCCATCCATCAGAAACAATGGACACACCAGTTTTGGTCCATGAGTCCCTAATTGGTTGCAAGGAGGTTTCCACATATTTTTTTTGTCTTTCCAAAAGGGTGGTGCGGATCTTCTCAAATCCTGGTGCTTTATACCCTTTTGGTGCCTCATTGATGGCTTTCACCATCTCATGCCAATAAGGTGATCTCACAACATTAAAAGAAAGACCATTAGCATATACACACCTTGCAATGCATTCATCTGCAATCTCCCTGTACTCATTCTGAAAGGCCTTTTCCAATGGCCCCTTTGTCTTACTTTTCTTTCGTGCAAGGGAAACATCCTCATTTGTGGAAATAGGAGCCACAAATGGATGTGGCATGGCCACAATTGGGGATCCACTAGGTGATGGAGCAACTGGAGGCCTTGCTGAACGAGATGAACCTCCTCTTTTGGCCAATGGATGACCCGCTCTCAGAGCCACTCTAGCCTCTGCATCCTCCTGCTCTTTGATAAATGCCAAAACATTTTCTCTTGGCACCCCAGCATTATTCCTCCCCCTACATACTCTTATACCATTACCCGTTATGGCACACAAATGGCTTTTCACCCTACTGTAAGAGCCTTTGAATATTCCATCACACTCATTGCATTTCCATTCAAAACAACCACCACCTACAAGTTGTTGAACTATTGTTACGTGCCTCCATAACGGTGAATTTGGGTCAAAGTCTTTGGCCAAAGATTGCCCAGAAGAAGTAGAACTTGTTGCCATTGTAGAAATACCTACAAGGTTTAAAAAACAAATTAAACAAAGAAAACAATGGCATGCAATTGCATTGTGATTGAACAATGAAAATTAAAAAAATTAAATGGAAAGAGCAAAATAAAAATGAACAAAAAATGTAATGTGTGAAAGATTAAAAAAAAAAAAAATAGAGGAACAAGGCTAGAAATTAAACAAAACTTACCTTCACTTAGTAAACCACAAATCAAATCCTTCACAAATCCTCCTTTGCAGCTCCTCACACTCCTCCAAGCTTAGCAATAGCTCCTCACACTCCTCAAAACCCTAGACAAGCACAATGCAATTTTGGAGAGCAACAATGTGAGTTTGTTTGCTTTATGTTATGTTTGTGTGTTGTTCTTTTGTTTTATTGTTTAGATGTAGCTTTTAGGTTTTAGATTAGAGGAATTTATTATTTTTTATTGATTTGCGAGTTTTAAAAAGTGGAAAAAATTAAAAAAAAAATTAAAAACGCGTGTTTTTGATCGCGGACCAGCGGAAGAGTGCTCGGCCGCTGTGGAAACGGCCGGAGATAGAGCAGCGCAGCCGTACCGGCCGTTTCCACGATGGCGAAGGCCGCTCCCGGCGCTCCCGCGCGCGCTCCCGCTCCCGCTCCCGCTCCCGAACGCTCCCGCTCCCGCTCCAGGCCCCAAAACCGGCGTATCCGGTAACATAGACTTTTTCCATCATAAAAGTGGCCATAAAACCCTAATTCGACCCCCTGGAGATATGTCATATTTTAATCGTCACTTAAAGTGGCTTTATTTCTCCTAGGCCAAAAAGTCCACTTAAGCGACCCCAACGAAGAAATAGAACATTACCCCACCTTTTTCACTTAAGTCATCATAAAGTACATGCATAACGCCAAAACATAACATATAAGTGAAATGTAGGTGAAAACCATACCCAACAACTCTCTACGCCGCTAGCCCTTGGGTATGACCAAGGCTAAGACGAAAACCGCCGCTAAACCATGGAGGTAAGAATGGGGACATTACAATCTTCCACCACCGAAGAATACCTGCTAGCTAGGAATGGATCTCTCACCACCTAAGCTAGGGTTCTATGGGATCTTATTCCACAAGCTAGAAAAACAATCAGCGGATTTAGTCAATGGAAATCATAAGTGTGTATGCAAGAATGAGCTCCCTTTCTTCCCAAACCTCCTTTTATAACTTTTCATTACCTTTTTTCCAAGTTGGGAGCTCCATGTGGGACTAAAAGTGACTTAAGTGACCCCAACAAAGAAATAGAATAATAAAGTACTTAAGTCACCCCAACGAAGAATAATAACATTAAAGTGCTATTAGTCACCCCCCTTTACAACAAAACATAACGTTTGCCCCCACCAAGCCACTTAACACCCATGTCAATGCAAAAATATAACAAATAAGCAAGGTGGAATACCCAATAGCCTCTAAAGTCTTTAGCCCCTTGGGTATGACCAAGGCTAAGACTAAATTTTAGCCCTTAGGCAATCTATGAAGGAAAGGGGGCATTACAGTCCTCCCTTCCTGAAATTTGTTTGTCCCCAAGCAAATGCAAACTAGGATGCTGTAAAATTTGTTCTCCCTCCCAAGTAGCATCCTTAAGTGGCAATCCTCTCCACCGCACCAAATACTCTGTGATCACCCTGCTTCTGAGCCTCCTCTATCTCACCTCAATAATAGATTTTGGTTCCAAGACCAACTTCCCCTCATCATCCAATGGTGACTCCATTCAAGGTACGATATGTTGTCCAAGTGCTCTTTTAAGGCACGAAACATGAAAGACATTATGTATCTTACTATGCTCGAAACTCCGGCTCATATGTATCTAATCGGGTTGGATACACAATTCGATATTGTAATTAGCATGCAGGATGTTGGTAATAGATGGAAAAAGCATAAAGCAGATTGTGTGGGTATAATGAACAGCAGATACATGAAGAAGCCCATAGCACCATCGAAATTCCCGAGGACTCTTCCATGATCCAATCTTGTGCAGGAAGTTGATGATATCACCAAATTGCTTTGCAGGATAAATAGGGAAGCTAATACCAATAACTTTTGCTCATGGATGTATGCCTTTGTGAGAACCATTGAGATCAACAGAGCTATTTCGATAATTAATTGGGCGAAGATCATCAATGAGAAACTCCGAAGTGTGAGGCGGACATTCAACTTCAAAATGACTTCATACCTTGTATATGCAGTAGCTTCTCAAGGGATATTTTCCAAACTGGATAGACGGGGCATATTGTCAAAAGATCCTATTTATGAGTGCTTCCCTCAGTTGACAATTCTTGAATGCTACAAGGATTATAGGGCAGTCAACGATGGCTTCTTCTATGGATTCATTTGTAAATTAAATAGTGATCTGAAAACCAGCATAGTGAGCAAAGAAGCCTGGCAAGTTGTCTCCCAGCATGGTTGTATCTTCATCCAGTTTGCGGACTTCACATATCTCAGGGTTAGTGGTTTCTCAAGAGAACCAGTTAAGTTGCTAAAATACCCAAGTGATAAGTGGGTCATCATGGAATTGTGCAGGCAGCTCATAGAGTTGCATGACTTACAATCAAAGCGGCACAAGTCTACGGGTAGCTTTCAGTCACAGTGGGTCATTATAGTTGCCAGAGCATTCAGAGCGAGAGGAATTGAGGTAGAAATGTTTTCTGGGTATAAGCATGAGTTCGTCCTAAAGCACGAATGAACTTTGACCCATATGGGATAGCAAAGAGGACAATCTCCCAAGAATACTCACATGTTCTTTCACTTGAAGACTTTTGGATAAAGTACAGGAGTGAATACAAAGTCAGTGTTATCCATATTTCGCCGCCTTAGGGCAAAACATTGGGTCAGCCATGACCCCGCATGGAAAGAATCGAGAAAACGTGTTTAAATCTTTGGCTGGTTTGCAGAGGAACTCTCTGATGGAATGGCGGGGCTTGCAGAAAGTTTAAACGACATTGTGCGAGAAGAAAGAGAAGAAACGGCTTTGTCGCGCGAATCCGTGTCTTAAATCTATTTGACAGACTCGGGCTAGGCTCTAAAATAAAAAAAAAAGGAAGGGTCGGGGAAGGAGGCCGAGCAGTGTCAGAAGAACCAGAGGCTCGAGAAGAAGAAACAACGAAGATTCGAAGTCTTCGGGCTCAAAACAGTTCAGAAAGAGTCCAAAAATTGACTAAGTATGGAGGAGACAACGGAGAGAGCCATGTGTCAGCGCGGCGCTTCTCCAAAGTTGAAATCCAAAAGGAGAGGCTCGAACAAGTACAGGGCTCCACGTGTCCAAGCGAAGCATTTGGGCCACGGAGGTTTTTGAGTTTTGCATTTTTTTGCGGAAAAAGGGAACCCGATTTTTGCCCTAATCTAGCTACCGCGTGTCCCATATGTAAAGGGGGACCCATTTTTCAAACTGTTTTCCCATCATACACTGCAGACCGATAAAAACTTGAAGGGCATATCTTTCAACTCGGGGCTCGAAATATTGCGAATTTGACACCGTTGGAAACGCGTCTCAGCGCCCTCTATGCCATGGAAAGATAAAAAAATATTTTTCAGGCCCTGGTAGGTAAAAAATGAAGAAAAGTCTTCCAAGCCATTAACGCAGAATCCAATCTCTTCAACTACCAGATCTGATTCGATTCAATCCACTGGGAAACCAGAAGCGACATATTGTGGGCGAATTTGCAGAAGGCATTGATATTCAGTGGTTGAGCTTTCAAAGCGGGATTTGATGCGTATCTCATGGTGGTTGGAGCAGGATCGACTTTTCCCTCCTCCCCCTCTCTTATTCTTCTATATATTGTAACACTTCTCATTTTGGAAAGGAGAGACATTCTAGGCATAGAGAAACTCTGTCAAATTTGTTTCTCGACGCCATTTTTGAGCAGCGAACCTTCTCCTACACTGCAAATGTATTTGTGCCTCTATTCCAGAAATGTAATGGTTTGTGCACCTTCTAGAGCAATAAAAACGTGTTTTTGTGGTGTTCTTCAACCCTTTGCATCATTTTGTTGTTTCTCCGTGCCTCTCCCTTCCAGATTTGTTTTTTTGTGCATGTATTTCACATTTGCAGGTGCAGGATGTTGTGTTTCATGGAGTTTAATGGCGAATTTGAAGATCTGGGCCATGTTACTTCTATCTAACCTCCTCGTCTCCATTTTTTGTTTCTTTCTCCCTCAGGCCAGAATATCTCGCTTCCTTTGTTGGTGTATCACCGCTTTAGTGTAGGCTCTGTTTTTCCCTCTCTCTCTCCTTGGTTCCTTGGAATGGTTAGATTAAGTTAGACTTAGTTTACTCGCACTAGAGTAAATCGTGGCAAGTAGTTTAGGAACAAGAACCAGACTTTCTCTGGAGAGCTTTCCCACTTTTGCAAGGTCCCACACCTTGGGAAAGTTCAATGTTATGCAATCACACCAAATGATTACGCCTTAGAAAAACAAATTTTTAGAACTCATTTGGGGTGCTATGATTTCGCACTAACAGTTTTGGCAAGGAGATTTCTGCACATTATCAGTGCACCAAGTTTCTGACTATGGTTTAGCATGGATGCCTGCAAATCTCTCAGATGATGGGCATGTGGTGCTTAACACATATCATCAAATGGGAGGAGATAGAGCTGCTCTTCAAGAGAGTGTGGGTGGTTGTCACATGATTGAGGAGAGGTCTTCCGCAATCCTGGTTAACACCTCAAATTGGTTGCTAACAAAGGGGTATTGCTTGGACAAGGCTTTGATGAACCAGATCACAGGGAATTTCATTGCAGGGGATTCCAGCAAGAGAAAACACGAAGGTGAGAGTAGCAGAAGGCCAGAGAAGCTCAAAGTGTACAAGAAGTCTCAAGTACCGAAAAAAGGTAAGTCTACATCCATTATACCAGTGCTACTTTCTGACGAAGCTTCTCCAATGTCAACTCACAGCACTTCCGCAGCTCCAGGACCTCAAACAGATGTTATTATTCCACCTTTGAATCCAGCATCGTTTGTATTTGTTCCTCAACCACCCAGATCTTCACCTCTCCTGCGGAAAAGTTGAAAGCACAAATGGCAGAGTTCGAAAGAGCATTGTCTTTGGACAATTCAGAAGAGGGCAGCCATAACACTGTGGTGAATTCGGATGCAACAGAGTCGGAGCATGAGATGGTGGTACATTCGGTGACTTCTCATTCCCAAAAGCAATTTCTCATCTTGGTTGGCTCTGCAAACAGTTCCAGAGGCTAAAGAAGAAATCAACTTGGAAGAGGAAGACTTGCAGCTGCTTATGAGCTTGGGAGGTAGAGGAAAAAGGTCTAAAGCTGCTAAAATAACTTCAAGGTTGATTATTGAAGAATCAGGGCAGAAGTTTGCTGAATTGTCAGTTCCAGCTGAAGGGAAACAGAAGGGAGAGCTAACTGCTGCAGACATATCGGTGACCAAAGTACCATTGGGGAAAATCACCACGGAAGGATTAAAGCAAGATACATAGACATTGATAGACGCTTTATTCCTTAAACTTGACAAGGAGAAGGCAGAAAAAGACAGGCTTCAGATGCAGATCTCCCAATTATGTGAGATCATCACTAAGGTTGCCAAACCTTCTTCTCAACCCGTGTTAGTGCAAGAACAGGTATGCAACCGTTTGGTTGAAGAGATTGAAGATGCAGGGAACCAGGTCAAAGTTATTGCTCAATGGAAAGAGCAAATTATTCACCAAGCTTTAGAGCAGTTCGAGGGAATACCAGTTGGCTTGGAGAATATGCACAAGGCATTATCTCAGCTAAAGGAACTAATGACAAGGATAGAAGATGAGAACATAGTTGTTGAAAGTCATCTGGATACCTTAGCTAAGATACATTCATTGTCAGAGGATGTGCTAATTGCAGAGCAAATTGTACCTGACGGATTGATAGAAAAGGGGAAGCAGTTAGAGATAGCAGTTTCCTTCCGCATGGAGATCCTCAAGCTTATGTTGAAGAGGATGCAGTTGCTGGAAAACAAGATGGGGAAGTACCAGAGAACATTCCAGATGAGTTGCCTGCTTCCCGTGAGGAATTTATTCTGGTTGTGCAGAAGAAGATTGATGAAGCCGTCATGCCTTTCACGTTAGATTCAATTGGCAGACTCGTAAAGCTTCATGCAGATATTGAGGGTATGGGCCTGGTTTGGAGAAGGTAAAGGCTAACATTGCTGCTTTGTCCAGAGGATTGTTGCGGTTTAAAACTGAGAAAGAAACGGTTGCTAAGGTAGATGGGAAGACACTGAGTCACATGTTTGACAAGTATATTCAGTTTCAGAACAAAGAAAAAGCGTAGAGTATGACGGTCGGCATATTTTCTTTCTTCTTCCCTTTCCTCTCTTATTCTTATTTTCTCGAGACAAAATTGTAAAACTAAAGTAATTGGTTAAAATCCATTACTTTTAGTTATCTGAAAAGGTCCTTAATTGAGAATAGGTGGTAGACATGCAAAACTTTGATTTAGTCTTCAGATGCATGTCATGTAGAGATAAATTCCATGGGAAAGATTGCCATTTGTTTTCTTTATAGCTTCCGCATGTGTCAGTTCAATTATTGTTTTCCTATTTGTAATTTCCTTCTATACACTATAAATAGAAGAAGAACCTACGGGTTAAAGGATCAGAATTTGTAATCAGCATTCTTGAGTTCCAAACTTTGTGCTAAAACCCTTGATATCTTTTTTGAAAGCTGAGGAATTAAACAAAGGCGGATTTCCGGAGAACTTTGTGTCAACGGTGCATTGGCTTCTTACTTCTGTGTAGATCTTTAGATAAACTTTGCATTGTGTAAGATTTAAATTAGAAACTTTCCTTTCCTTTAATTTTGTATTGTGAGATCTATTTGTTTTATCTATGTGTATGAGACCAACTCTGTAAACTATTGGTTGGATTACACATCTTCTTTCCCTTCTTCCCGTATTCAACTATTCCCCCTCTGCAAATATTTCTTTACAATTGCTTACTTGCTGCAGAATTGCTTAGCTATGGTTCATGAGTTTTGTAGTTAAAGTAAAACCCACAGATAGTTACTAGGATCCATAATTAATAGAAATCTTACGGGAGCCTCACCGGTAAATGAGGGAGATTTATCTCATGATTGCCTAGGTTTTAGCTATGCATAAAATCTAGCCAACAGACATGTTAATAGTCATGGTTATCAGCGTAATTACATATTTTAGTTTGTAATGACTCTTGTTGGTTATGTTTGAGTGTTGACGGTTGTGTCAACTAACAACCATAAGTCATTTGTCTTATAAAGAGAAGGATATACATCGGGAAAGGCGCTTGTATCAAGTCCTCCTTTCTTTGTACAAATTGTATTGAGACTTATCTTTTATGAATACAAGATGCTATCATTCGGATGCTTCCTTTGCTGTGGTATGTTATGCAACTACTATTCTATGTGCGTTGTTATTGATAATCTAGTATCTCAATAGACATTAACTAGTCTACACAACCTCCTCCTTATAAAGAAATGGCCCCCATACATAGAGATCAACTATTAAATAATGCATTTGTCAATTTTCAGGAGTATGGTGGAACTTACCATTCACTTTAGTAGCTGGTGCTGGAGAAGGTAACTTTGTGGACTGAACTCCTTTCACACTTGATCAGAAAGGCTGGTAGAGCCAGACTGAATCCCTAAGAAGAGATGCAGAATGAACTCTGAGGACAATTGTGTGACAATTCAACCTGTTATAAAGAGACAGGGGGAACTCAATCTCTGCCATTAAACAGGAAAGTCCAGTGTCTGTAGAGAGTGGTGTAGGTCATTTTAGTCGATCTCTATATATTGAGATGTCGGTAATTCCAATCTCTGTGAAAAATGTGAGTCAAATGTCTCTGACCTCTAAGGCGAAATGTGTACCACTATGTCATTGTTGATGATGATAATAAGGAGTGCTTACCAAATTCTATGGTGTCTGCATCCAATGGCATCGCATCTGAACAATACTTTCTCACCAACAATATGCTGGATATGATCTGACTAACTGGGTATGGTTGACATTTCAACAGTAATGGCACTGATGTTGCTTTTATCCAAAGTATTGCCTTGCATTGATGTTGGCATATGTCCACATGACAAATTGAGCTATCAACATATCTCAAGTGTAATATTCTCCATCTGAATATGCAATGGAGACTGGACCTAATAAGTAGGGTTTGATTAAATTGCTCTGATATGCCAAGTCTTGTTCCGATGCCAATGATGTGATGCCCAGGGGTGAAGCAGGGGAAACACGCCAAAATATTGAATTCTATAGTGTTATGGACAGAGACAGCTTATACCATTGTTTATAAACAGTAATCGAAGTACATGAACTGCCAAAGCCTCAACAATTAGCAATGCGCTGAGAAATACCAATGACCCAAGATCATACAGAATATGGACTCTGTTCAGGGTTATGTAGATGTCAGAAATATAATCAGAGAACATACGCATACTTTGTTACTAATGCTTCTTGGAATGTATTTAGCCTTGTCCCATGAAATAGATATCACCACTCAGTTACAAAGAACACAAATACAAAGTCATGTTGCATACAATAAACTCGGACAACATGGTATTCCCAAATGCAAAGTGTAAAACAGCACTTAACCATGAAGGCACAAAGGAACTAGATCTATAAACAGAATTATATTTTTCTAAAAGTTGTGTACAGGTATACAATAGAGAATATTACAGGCTGATATGAAAATAGACAACTGGAGGAACTGCAATACTGTATCATTTTGGAGGAAGATGTGTTCTGCCATTGAGGAAGGACTGTGAGACATTTGTAATCCTAAAGGGATACTGAGAGATAGCTGCACAAAATTTGTCTCATCTTTGTTTTCTGCCTCATGTGCACGTGTATGTTGTTGTGTTTCCCAAGAGTGAAGTCATATAGAGATCATTGGGATATGCAGGTTTCCCATATTTTAATAGTGTCACAGTCTACCATTTCAACTTCATAGGTGTGATCCAATGGGATCATTAGTATGCTAACATTTTTGGAAAATTACTGTAGATGAGGTTGTGGGCACAATCTAAATCTGCTGGGACATGTTTCTATATTGTTTCTTTTGCTCAGATGAGGGAGTGATCAGTTTATTGAAATATTTCAAAGGCTTTTTGACTCACTTATTGAGGTTTGATCTTCAAGGTTTTATTATCTTTGCAAACTATGGTGATTATCTTTCTCTCTCTGTTATGAGGTTGGTTTGTTCGGTCCTTTTTGACTCACTTATTGAGGTTTGATCTTCAAGGTCTTATTATCTTTGCAAACTATGGTGATTATCTTTCTCTCTCTTTTATGAGGTTGGTTTGTTTGGTCCTACTACCATATTTATTACATGTTGGGCAAGGTGTCTTTGGTTTCCTATTGTGTGGGCCTGGTTTCTTATATTTATTGTTTTTTGCTTTCTGATTATGGTTTTCTTTCTAAGGTGTTTTTCCTCTAAAATGTTTTTTTCCTTCTTAAGATATGGCTTCCACCAAAGTTTCATGATCACTTGGAATTACCAATTCTCTTAAGCGGGGTTTAAGTCTTATTATCGTTTATTTTGGTACACTGAACACTTTCTTTTCGTTAACTCGTATCGGTACAAAACTCAATGAAACCGCAGTGCAAGAACAGCTTCTTCCGCTTCAAAATGAGGTGACTCCCTTTTCTTTAATTTTATATTTTTACTATTTTTACTCTGCAATATTGTGACCATTCGGTATCAGAAATATTGAGCAGAAAAATAGAAAATCATTGAAAATTATTGCAATAGCAAATAAATATAACTCATTTTCACAGACTTATCACTTTTTCTGTGCATGCATAAATTTCTAGGACCAAAACTCATCCACACCTTACACCAAGAGTGCTCATAAGAATGAAATGGGGAGAGATGAAACACAACAATAGATCCAAGATAAATCATTCATTCGTTAGGGTAAACAGTGGTTATATCCATGCCCAACCGGTTCAGGGATAGATGTGAGTAACTAGTACAGATATCTCAAATACATCTATCTGAAAAACGCCGAGAGATATCAATCTCAAAGCATTTATTTTGGATTTTTCGCATACCATGATTATTAATAACTTCATTTCCTTCATGGCATATTTTCCATGACTAGTGACAAATGGTGTCAATCTAGATACACTAATGTGTGAGGCTTGGAAAAATATTTGCAGCAAAAAAGGGCTCCAAAATCCACCGTCTAGACAAGATAATATGATTTTTCAACGGCCACTCTAAAAAAGAAAACTTCTAAGTAACAGTCAAATGGATGTCAAATTTAAAGTTGGAATTAAAAGTGAACACACTCACAACATTACAGCCCACCACCACCACCCCAAGATGCCATTGTAGAATGCCTCTCAGCGTAATGACAAATTTCAGACCATAAAACAAGGTTGCATTTCTATGGCAGGCACCTTGTATTAGCCATGGGGACACCTAGAGGTACAAGTTAAACTTATGGCAATGCATAAACCTGAGCTCATCCATGTGCTATTCATGCCCAACAGGTTCGGTGATAGCTGTGAGTAATGAGAAATTTCAGACCATAAAACAGGACCCATTTCCATAGGCAAGCACCTTCTACTAGCCATGGGGACACCTAGAGGTACATGCTAAACTTCTGGCAATGCATAGACAGGGGTCAAGTGTAAACATACTGTGGACCCAAGCCACCCATGTGCAGCTCCATGGAGGCCCTTGGAGGTAGGGGTCAGGTGTAAACATACTGTGGACCCAAGCCACCCTCGTGTTCTCCACAAGCTCTGCCCAACTGTTTATGCTAACACTTTTGAAACTTGGGAGCAAACCCCCAAGTTCAAATCCTCATAAGACGATGTCGCTGTGTAATAACGAGTAATACTAATAAACTGCATCCAATTTTGGGGGCAGTGCACCTCAACGGATGAGACCAGGTGCAAGTATTGAGTGTATTTGACAGAAGAGTGCCCCTTGGTCAAGGAATCTTAGACAAAGGTTGAGAAAAGAGGGCAACATATGAATAAATGAAATGGAAGGCGGGTCAAATTCAGAACATGAAATGATAAATTGAAGGTGAAATACAAAATTACAAAATATACAACCAAAGTCCAAGACTAACGAAAAAAATTAAGTGGCGTAAAGGCCACCAGAATTCGGTTCAATAATGGACATTTCAAGAAATCCGAAACAAGTTTAAAACATAACAATAATTTCGAACCAATACCCAAGAAATAGCAGATCCAAAATTACAAACATTATTCAAAACAAATAGCTCATCAGTTATAAAATAATACATGCAGCCAACCAACAGTGATTGATTAGGCTACCGATTTAGCCCACCTTATTTGAAAGAAATTCCAGGTTCTAATTTTTAGTTTCCTCTTTTATACAACATATTTCAGTAGTTATTCATGACAATCAAGTTATCAACTACTTATCTGAAATTGGAAAGAAGGACATGTATACGTATTTTACTTTTAATGCATGTGAACCTAATGAGCCGATTAGTTTTTTTCAAAAACATACCCCTTCATGCTTAGCCCATTAAATTTAAATGTTTTAATATTGCCCAAGCAATATTATCCCTTAAAGTTAGAAATCTTAGAAGGTGCCAGATGCCCACTTTTGGGTTTAATAAATCCTTCTACGAACCTTAGCACTTGATATTTTGGAAGGTCAAGCAATCTAACTATCACGTTTTCCAGGGTTTCACTATTAGCCTTTGCGTTGCTGTTGACTTAATCCTACCCACCGTCTAAAGGCTTCTTTGTCCATTGCATCCTTGAATTTGTTCCAAAAGTGTCAATGGGCTCCTTTTCTGTTTCAGCTTTTCTTTGAAAATTGTTGAACCATTCAAGTGCCAATCCCTTAGGTTAAAGTACTATACTATGAACTTTATCTTGCTATAGTTCACGTGACGATCCCTCAAGTTGAAGTACTCTAGTATAAACTCTATCTTGCTATAGAATTTCACATAATTGAAGGAAATATTCTACTGACTTGAGTAATGCTCGATAAGTTATGCCTAAATGAGGGTTCAAGTCTTGCAAGTTAGCCTTCTTGGATTTCTTTAATCAACTCGTTTTTATGTTTTTGACATTAGCTTTGGATTTGCATTTGAATGGTATTGATTTGAATATATATAGCTTCCATCATGTTTTGCATGGTTTCAGATTGTCTTTGCATATATTCATTTTGTTTTAGCAATGCCTGCACTTTTTGTGAAGTGTCATCTGCTTGGCTCTATTTGTTGTTGGTGTGGGTGGGTGTAAAAACATTAGACTGGCTTTAGTGGCGCTGTTAGAGACCCTTCACCAGAATACCTGCAAGCGATGCCAAAATACAAGATGACTCCTGGACTGTGATAGTACCTGCACATAAACCACCCAAAGCTAGTAATCAAAACCAATAGGTCCAAGTAGATGTAAGGGCCATCACCAAATCATATTCAAAGAATGAACATCCCTAGACATTCATCATTGTGAGACAGAATCACAAGTAAGTTTGAACTCGAACCACCTTAGTCTTTTCAATGTATCCCAATAGTAAAGAGTACAATGATCTATTCTAATTTATAAGTTCAATTTAACGTACGCTCAAATATTCTTGTGAGTTACCTCAACTAAGGGCTTCATTTGTCCCACAAGTTCCCTTGACTGAGAGCCAAATTAATGGCAAATAGAGTAACAAGCTAAGTGGGTTTTTTTTTTTTTAACCTTAAAACTATTATTTCATAAGAAAAATATTTATACAATGTCGACTATGCCAGGCATGGAAACTATTAGTCCAATCCCTAGCATTTTGAAACAAAATAAACTTAATGAACATCATGAAAGATTGTCAAGTTTGAGAATAACATTCATATCTTTCTGGTCGCGTTGAGGCCACCACAGAGGAGGATCTCCATAGCATCCAATGTCATGATTATCTAAAGCCCAGTTAGCAAGAGCATCAGCCACCTGATTTTTCTGTCTAGAAATATGACTGATTTGCAGCGACTGAAAATTAACCTGCAAGCCTTGAATTTTCCTTTTTTCACGTTCAATCTGCCAATTTGAACTCCCTAAAGTGGTTGAAGAATTTAGCAGGTTGACAATAATCTTAGAATCTGACTCCACTTGCACCTGTGTCCAACCACACTTAATGGCCTCTTTTAATCCTCTATAGATGGCTCTGATCTCAGCAACATTATTGGAAGTAGTTCCTAGATTTTCAGCAAAGAAGAAAACAGCTCTCCCATCATGCAATCTTCCAATACCCCCATGGCTGCCTTCCCCGGATTTCCCCTGGAAGCCCCATCCGTATTCAATTTACCTACCTACAAAGGAGGGGGACCCATTTTTGTTGTTTATCTTCTCTTTTTATTGTAAAAGCAAGAAGCCGGGAACTAGTAGGCTGAAAAGAAAGCATATTACATATTTTACTCCATTCCATAGTAAGAGAAGAAGGGATACTTTCTGCTTGATAGTTTCAACCATATTGATTATTGTCTTTTGCCAAACATATTCCTTTTTTGTGATCTCTTGTTTGAATATTCTTTTATTCTGTTCCTTCCATATATTCCAGAGTAACAAAGATATACATATCCAAAAGGCAGGAGTAAGTTTTGTCCTTTCGAATACCTGCTTGCCATTCCTTTATCAATTGCTCAAGAGAATGAAGTCCCGATAATGTATACCAAATATATTTGCCATATATTGCCATAAAGGAACTACCCACGGACAAAGGAAGAAGAGGTGATGTCTAGTTTCCTCATTCCAACATAGAGTACATCTAAAGGGACCATAAAATCCTCTCTTCATAAGTCTATCTCCTGTGAGAACTCTACCATGTGCCAAGAGCCAAAGAAAAAAACTGACCTTAGGCCAAATAGCAGGCTGCCATATTTGTCTAAACAAAGCTTGGAGGGGATGCGGATTACCTCTAGTAAGTGCTTCATATCCCAAATGCACTGTATATTCTCCGCCTGAAGAATTCCCCCATCCTATTTGATCAAAATCATTAGAAAAGGAGAGAGAATATCTTTGCAAAATTTGGTTAATCAAAGCTTGTTCGACTATTGTAACAAAATAGGCCATTCATGAGGAGATTTCCAACATCTACCCCTTTCCAAATCTTGAGATATTTGTTTAGTATAATGCATAACCCTTGTCCATCCTTTTTGATGCATTGCTTCCATCACATTACTTAGATGAGGAAATTGATGGATTAAAGGAGGTTGGGCATCCCATGAATCCAGCCAAAAATATGCATAATTCCCTTTATTCACTATCCAGAATAACTGGTTTTGATTATACTCTCTCCCATTTTAAGAACTGCCAAAATCGGAGAACCTTTAGATGGAAGGGAACATCTAATAATATGATTCGGTGGCTGATTTTCCAAGTATTTGCCTCTGAGATTAATAGCCCATAAATCATTTGGAGAAGTGATAAGCCTCCAATAAAGTTTACCAACTAGGGCCTAAGCCTCATTTAGCAAAGCAGATCTAAAACCTAATCCATCATCCTTTCGGAACAAGATAAGATAAGATAAATATATTAATGTCCAACGAATGACCACAAAAGTAGGTCAGTGGGACTGTAGCCCAAACAATATACAAATTACAAGCGGGGACAACTCAAAACGAGTTCCCAAAAACAAAAAAAAATGAGAAAAGACAAAGCAGAGAGCAAACTTGAAGCCAATACCCCAACAGGTAAGGGCAATGGAGCAAGCGGGGGGAACGAGAGAAGCAAAGAAGGGAATGAAGGGGTGGGGGGCAAACGAGGACCAATGGTCGACTCAAGAATGGTAGCCACACCCCTCTTAACATTAGAGGCCGACAAAAAGAAGCCCCTAATGGACTAGCAACCCGAAGAGGGGGGCGAAGACCTCCTCCCCTGCTGAGATCTCGAGACCAAGCGACGGCGGGGAGACGAATGGAGCTAGGCTGCCTCCCTGCACGTGTGTGCATCCGATTCGCTAGTGGTGATCGAGAGAAGTGTGAAGGTCCATTTGGGACGAACTGATCTATGCGCTGTATCTGGGTCAAAAAGCCTTTGTCGTTTAGTTCCTCCACTGCGGGTAGAACCGGAAAGAAGTTTGTAATTCGTCTTGTGGGGATGACTCTCGGAGGGGGATGAAGTATCTAGTCCGAGCAACAAAGACTAGCAACCCAAGAGGGGGCGAAGACCTCCTCCCCTACTGAGATCTAAGACTGAAGCGACGGCCTGGGGACGAATGGAGCTGGGCTGCCCTCTGGTACATGTGTGCATTTGATTCTGCTGGTGGTGATCGAGGGAAGTGTGAAGGTCCAACCGGGACGAACTGATCTATGCACTATATCTGGGTCAGAAAGGCTCTGTCGTTTAGTTCCTCCACCTACGGGTAGAACCGGAAAGAAGGCTGTAATTCGTCTCGTGGGGATGACTCTCGAAGGGGGATGAAGAATCTGGTTCGGAGCAAAGAAAGACTCTCGGATGAAGAGGGCAAGACACACTGTTAGTCAATATATCCCGAAGAAGACCGGGAGAGTCTGAATCCCTCTGAAGAGACAGTGAAATCATCCTCTGATCTCATAGTAGGTGGGGCAGACAGAAGATGAAATGAGTCTCGGTCTCCACCTCTCAAGGCCCAGAGCTCTACAAAGTCTGTCCTCCCGATTAATGTGGTGATCGGTCTCGTACAAAGTCTCGTGGGAGCCGAATCGAAGGCGACCCGAGAGGTATAAGGAGGGCATGCACCTAGTGACGAGAGGTGTGCGAGGGCGGATGATGAGTCCATCTCTGATTTCAAGAAAGTGCTCTGCATAAAAGGACATCTTAGGGCGCAAACCCCCAGGAGGGTTCACCCAAGTAGTCTGAATGAAGCTCCTATAGATATCCTCCTGGATGGACCTGTTCAACACTTGTTTGGTGGACAAGAGATGACTAGGAGCATTCAGGGAATACTTGAAAGGGGGGAGACGATCAATCTGGATACCAACTAAATCCAACAAGGCAGAAGTCTCGGAAAACCAACAACGGCCCAGAGCCTGGGCAATACTCATCGAGGAACAATAAGTGAGATACGGATACCTGTCCTGCTCATCGGAAAGATCACCAAACCTCATGATACGGTGAAGAAAGGTTGATATGTCAAATATAGTCTCCAAACGGAAAGGTCGGGCTCGAACTCTGCCAAAATAATATGTTGGGGACTGGGCTGCATTTGCATCGATGAAGCGGCAAAGGAGGAGAGTCGAATCCTCTCAACGAAGCCCAATCTCGTGTCCAAGAGGAAGAGCCCCTAGACAACAAACCCATAGAGAACAGTGGGGCGGATGAGAGTGTTCATAAGAAACATTTTGGAAGAGATGTCTGGAAGTGGTGCCGAGAACACTATCTCTCGAGAATGGCAAGAGACCCATACCCTTTATTCACCCTCGACTGAAGAGCATGCCTCATATTGAATCTAGGCCCTGAGAACTGGACTCCCAGGTAAGTGTAATGTATCAGTTCTTTCAATCTCCTTCCCCTTGAAAAAAAAGTGGAGGTGTGATGTCCTCAACCCGTTGAAGACCATGACCTTGGTCTTACCCAGATTGACCGTCAAATGCCGAAGATCACAGAATAAAGCAAGTGCATCAAGTTGTCTCTGAAGCCCCTCAGGAGAAGAGGCGAGTAAAACAATATCATCGGCAAAAAGGAGAATAGAAATCAAGACATGGTGAAGAAGGCAACCATCCCCTTCCTGAATGTGATCCCGAAGAAAAGATTCCAGCTCATCAATATAAATGCCAAAGAGGGTAGGAGACAAGGGGCACCCCTGCTTAACCCCAATGGTGCTCCTGATGAAATCAGACAGTCCATGTGCAGTACGAAGACGACCAAGGATGGACTCATAGAGGCGCATGATGGCGATAATAAGAATCTCAGAAATACCAATGTCTCGGAGCCACTAGAAGAGGGCCATGCGAGGTACGGAGTCGAAAGCTTTTCAAAAGTCGACAAAACAACAATAAACTTTTGAAGAGCGGTGACGGGCCTCCTCAATGATAGCTCGAAGGGTGAAGATGTGGTCGATGGTGTGGTAACCAGGGCGAAAACCACCTAACCTCGCTCGAGTTGCTTCGCTCTAAAATCTCGGACAACAACCCGTGGAAAACGTCAGCATAGAGTTTGGAGAAAGAATGGCCCACCATGATACTCCTGTAGTTATTCGGATCAGAAATGGACTCAGCTTTGTCAATCGGATGAATGATATGAAGAGACCAAGAAGGAGGGAAGCCCATGGTAACCACTTGATTGAAAAGATCTGTCAAATATTTACCAAAGACCTCAAAACCCTACTTGAAGAACTTAGCCTGGAAACCTTCCACATCCGCTGCCTTGTTATAGTTCAAAATCCTTATTGCCTCTTTGATATTGCAGTGAGTGAAGGGATTACCAGGCGGCGGGATGCCAATTTGGGTAAGTTGTTGCCCCGGAACATCATAAAGGGTAGAGGTGTGGGAAAAAATGGAGATAGGATCGATCGTCGTGGAGGAGGGGGAGTGGCGGGGAAAGACAATACGCTAGAAGGACCGAGGGTTAGTCCTAAGGGAGGTGGAAAGCATATATTTGCGGTGGGAAATGAAGGATCTCTTCTTACGACGGAGAAGGCACCAGTAGGCAACTTTAAGAGTGGGGAAGGAGGGGAGGGCATGGGTAAAAGCCTGGCAAAGGCGCCGGTGAAAGGATTTGCACTCTACATCATACCATTGGTTCATGGGGCAAGATTTAGTAATACTAGTGGCCGAGGGATGGGTGGTGGAGTTGGGAAAGGATCTCAGGGCAGCCTCCCACATGGCAGAGGAAAGGCATGTGTACTTGGCCTCCACACTAGGCAGGTTAGAGAAGTGGGGCTCAGAGGGGAGAAGGTCACGGATGTGGGATGAGTAAGATCCGTAGTCCCCTTTATCAAACTGAAAGGAGATGCGATGGGGGTAGTGGGGAGGGGGAGGAGGGGTGGTGGTGGTAGGAGGACTAGCGACCAAAGAGAAAGATAGGACTACATGGTCGGCAAGGGGAATGGGGGAAACAAAGGAGCAGAAGAGGGGTGAGATATCTGGGCTGGCGAGGACATAGTCCACCACGCTAGTGCCCCCGCCATGGGGACAACATGTGAAGAAGTGTGAATCCGGGAAGCGCTTGATTCCATTAAAGATCACCAACGCCTGTGACTCCCAGAGAGTTTCCCACTTTACTAATGACCATTTTTTTGGTTTTGTGTCCCATTCCATAAAAAGACCTGACAAATGGAATCAATCTTTTTCAAAATTGGCTTAGGAATATTAAGTATAGATGAGGCATAAACAGGAACCGCTTGAAGGACAACCTTAACCAAAGTCATTACTCTGTTGAAGATAACCACTTATTTGTCCATTTTTGTATCTTACCTTTTATCTTCGCTATTAGCCATTCCCAGTCTTTACTCTGCTTTGAATAAAGCGAAACTCCCAAATACTTTGGATAGGAGAGAACCTTTTTTGAAATGGAAAATTTTAAGAATTCTCTCTTCCTGTTGTAAAGAACAATGGAAAAAATAATACTTGATTTGGCTTCATTTATCAATTGACTGTAGCAGAAGAAAAGACTTAAAGAATTTTAGCCAATTGCTTTGCTTCCACTATAGTAGCCTTCCCAACCAAGGTAGAGTCATCAACAAACTGAAGGTGAGAGAGAGGCTTTACAGAAGTAGCAAGTTGCACACCTTGTATTTGCTTATCCTGACAAGCTTTGTTCACTAATCTTCCCAAACAATAAAAAGAAAAGGGATAGCGGATCTCCCTGTCTAATACCCCTAGAAGCTCCAAAAAGGGTAGTAGGTTCTCCATTAATTAACACAGAGAAAGAGACTGAGGTTAAACAAGCCTCTATCCATTTACTCCATTCTCAGAAAAGACAAATTTAGCTAAAACCCGGATGAGAAACTTCCAATCAACACAATCATAAGCTTTGGATAGATCTAATCGAATAAACATAGCCGGTGAATTCGGAGTTCCATAGAATGCAAGAGTTCCTGAGCCAAAACAATTTCATCATGAATTTGACGACTGAAACAAAACCCCTTGTTATGGAGAAATAATCTTATACAAAAGAGGTTTAAGCCTTTCTGCCATGACTTTTGTAATAATTTTATACAAAACATTGCAAAGAGCTATAGGCCTAAAACCCAAAAATTTTGTCACATCCTCAGATTTCGGAATGAGAGAGATAAATGTTTTGTTTATTTCCTTGAGCATTGTTTTTGAAAGTCATGCCTCTTCCACAACACCAAGTAAATCCTGCTTTAATATATCCCAAAAAGTCTGATAAAATTCGATTGGAAAACCATCTGGTCCAGGTGTTTTTCCTTTTCCCATACTAAAAACAGCAGTATATAACTCTTGCTCAGTAATTGGCTGAATAAGCTTATCATTTTCCTCTTGGGAAATCAGCCTAGGCAGCACCTCTAAAATTGTTTGCTGATGTTGAAGATTAAGAGGTTGGGCTTTAAACAAGTCTGTGAAAAACAAAACAGCCTCTTGTTTCATTCCTTCAAGGGAATAAGTTTGATGGCCCCCTGTTGTTCTCAAAGAATGAATATAATTATGTGCCCTCCTATGAAGTAAAGATTTATGAAAAAATGCAGAATTTTTATCCCCTTCATTTAACCATTGAATTCGAGATTTTGCTTCCACACTATTTCCTCTCTGACTTCCCATTCTATCAAATCTGATTTAAGCATTTGTTCTTTCTGAATGAGCTCACCTGTAATGCCTGAATGACGCATTTCAGAATTAACCTCTTCCAGCTGTTGAAGAATACCTGTTTTCTTAGCCTTAATATCTCCAAATTCAGTCCAATTCCATTTTTAAGTTTAGTTTTAAGATAGTCCAACCTCTTGACAAAAGAGTACATTTGAGTACCATGTCGTGGCTTGCCTTCCATCCACCACTGTTGAATGCATTGTCTAATATTATCATGATGCAGCCACATCAATTGAAATCTGAAGGGAACATTATGCCGAAAAGATTTCCCTATCTCTAAAGACACAGGCCAATGATTTGAGCCAATGTTGTTCAAAAGTGTTGCCTTAGGAACAAAATTTTTGAACCACCATTCTTCAAAAACAAGAAATCTGTCAAGTCTTTCTAAAATACATTGTTGACCTTGTCTTCTATTATTCCATGTCATAATCCCATTGTCAGTTGGAACATCCAAAGGTTTAATAAGCTTGTCTGTTGGGATAAAAAACAGAACTAGCATCTAACTGTTTATTGCCACCTTGTTTCTCTTGTAGATTGAGAATAGCATTGAAATCTCCCCTAATATAAGAGGACTCCCTGAAAACATGTTAGTCATACCTGAAATCTTATTCCATTGTTTCTGTTTTGCTCCCACATCCAAAGGGGCATAAACATTTATAAGCACAAAATTTTGGTCATCCACTCTAGAGTACATATGAGTTAAGAGTCCACCATGAATAGCACAAGAGTTCAGAACCATAATAGCCTTTGGGTCCCATAAAGTAATCATACCTCCAGAGGCTCCTTGCGAACTCAAAGCTATATGGTGTGCTTTAGGCCATACTCTCTCCGAAATAGCAGCCATAAGATCTATAGAAGCTTTAGTCTCCTGAAGTAAAACCACCGATGGCTGATTTGTATGAATCATTCTTTTAATCTCTTGAACTTTAGAAGGGCTTCCTTTTAGCCCTCTTATATTCCAAGTGATGATCTTCATGATGGGGGAGTTTGGAAAAATTGGGATAAATCCCTCACCTTCCCAGTAGTACTCAACTTCTTACCCTCATTTTGAAGAGATATCTGATTTGATTTACGTCCTGGTTTAATGTTTATATCCATTTTAAGCTTCTTATTTTTATCTTGAGCCACTCCCAAAGTAGAGTCATCAATTTGCTTACCCTTATCTTGATCAAATAGAACAAGAGCTCTATCCATATTTTCAGGAACTGCTGCCTTTTGATCTGCATCCAAGAATTTGTCTTGATATTTGATTTTCCTCTGATAACTTTTTATATTCTTCCATGTAGAATCAGAAATAGCTTGATTTTGATAAACTACCAACTGATTCTGTTGTTCTTCTGCTTTCTGATCCATGTTTTGTTCAGGTTGAAGAAGTTGGTTAGGTTGTGTTTCTGGAACTTGGGATTCCATTAACTCCTCAACTCCTTCCTCTTGCAGCTGTTGCAGGGCAGCATATCGATTATGGCTGCTCTCTTCCATTTTATTTGGAGGTGCCTCTCTCGATACTTTTTTTCCGGCATGTTTAATAAAGTCATCCTTTTTACGTTCTTCTTCAATAATATTTGGAATTTTGAGAGGGCAGTCTCGAACCAAATGTCCATACTCATGACAGTTGCGACATCGAAAAGGAATATTCTCATAGTCAAGAACCTGTTCCCATGTGTCATCTTCCACTGCCAAAGAAATTTTCTGTGGTAAGGGCTTGTTGAGATCCAAAAGAACACAAATACGACCATAAAGTATTTGTTCCATTTTCATAGAGGCATCTGCCGTCATCATGTAAGTTCCCAAAGTATTTCCGATCTCCATAAAAACATGATGGTTCCAATATTCAGCCGGAAGACCAAATAATCTGACCCAAACTGGTACCACCGATGGTAATTCCTCCTCTGCTTTAAACATTGTATGCCATGGCTTCATAAACAGTCCCGCTCTTCCAAAAAACCATGGGCCTCCTTGAAAGATTAATTCACGATCTAAAGATGAGGCAAAAAAATGAGAAAATAACCATTAGGGTACACAGATATAGTATACTCACCTGGTGTCTTCCACATTTTATAAGCCCATTCTCTAAAAGCCTGCAAAGATGGTCTAAATCCCATGAAACGAACTATTAATCCTCTGTTCTCCAGGTCATCTATGCCACCCTGGATATGTGCTTTTGTATCTGTATGATGATTGGTGTTCCATCAGAAGCTTTCATGCATCCCTTTTCATTTTTCTGTGGATCAAGTTTAGGCATTCGAAGTGGCTGTTTCAGTGAATTCCTTCCTGGCGTATTCTATGTTGAATTCTTTCGCAGAACTTCTTTAAAGGAGAAAGCCTTCAGATTCGCTGGATTCGGATTCCCAATCCCCTTTCCATTTTGTTGTTGGCCAAGCTTAATCGCCATAGCATTACCAGCAGGTTGAGTTTCCATTATCAATAAAATGGAGGACAGTTAGGGCTTCGCGAATAGGAAAAATCAGGTCGCAGGACTCCTCTAAACCTCCAAACGCAAACAAAGAGACAAAACCTAGACATCCTTAACAAAAACAGAGACACGATTTTCCAAATCCCGACCCCTAAGGGTCGAGAAATAGACTGAGATCCCAAAGACGAAAATAAAACTTTTCCAAAAAAGGAGATGCTATTTCACAAGCTAAGTGGGTTTGATTGGGGGGGGAAACTCCATAGTTAAGCGTACTTGAGCCTGAGTAGTTCTGGGATGGGCGACCTCCTGAGAAGTCCCAGTGGTTCATCCAAGTGAGCATCACTTAGATGCAATGAGTGCCAAGTGGATCATTCATGCTCGTGAGAGATGGGTTCTTCTGAACCACTTATCATGAAATATGGGTCAATGTAGATTGACTCAAAACTATGAAGTCAAATCCCGAAATATCATTACATAATGGCCAGTGAATTCATCAGTTATCTCGACTGGTCCTACATTCAATCAACAATCCATATGCTATCTCAACTAAGTGTTGTATCAATCAAGGGTCATCGATTCCGTTAGAGGCCCGTGACTCACCTCAGTTCAGCCTTGTATTAATCAACAGATCATGAGCTATCTCAGTGCACCCTCAATGCAGTCAATGGCCCGTGACTTACCTCAATTGAGCCTCGCAGTCCACATCCCCACGAGTGACTTTGAGAGAAGATATCATAGTTCTAGTACAAAAGAAATAACTGATGAAAGAACTGATTTTTGACAGTCTAATTTCTCATGTTCATTCAATTTTAATAGTCATTGTTTATCATTAAATGTGGTCGAACAAGTACAGCTGATCAAACTGGTCAAAAAAGTAAACTTCCATTTAATTTATGGTCAAACAAGAAAATTGCAGTCAATGCAGCTGTCCTCCAGTCAAAGTTATTGCTATAGGTCAATGCAGCCTCAACGTGTCAAACAAAGGTCAAAATCCGGACATCTTTCTGATGTTAGATGTGCTGAAGTCGGCAACAGCATCTGCCCCAGAAATCCTGTTTTCTGTACTTGGAAACTGCTAGTCAAAGGAGACAATCTGACTTGAATAATGTCATTAATGAGGTGAATTTATTATATTTAAGTGATGTAACTTAATTAGCATCAGCCTATCAACCCCTAAAGTTAATGTTGCAATAAGTAGAGAGAACAAACCCGCAATTGACAGTCTCCTTCCAAAGAGGACGCTTACTCAGGACTGTAACACATGTTGTGTAAGGATAAACAACTATTTGAGGTGTCTGTAACTAATCAAGGTGGTTATTAAGATAAGATGATTGTGTGTGTAAACTAAGAATGATCTACCAGGGATCCTCTCGAAATTAGGATAAAGTAGAAGACCATTCTAGACCCAACACATGCACAAAGAGTTGGTCCACAAAACGGATTGGGGCTGTAAGCAAGGGTCACGCGCATAGAAGGTTGTAATAGATCTATCAGGGAATCTACACTTAACCACTAAGGCAAAGCATGTAGAACCTTACTATTTGGGGGCGGCCACTAGACAAAAGCAAGAGATGCAATATAAGGAACTATAATGTAAAAGACAAGAACATGCTACATTATAATATCTAGAGCATGATACATACGAACAATCGCCAATCAAAGAAAGGAAAGAAAATAGGGATAGAGATACTTGCCTGTGGGAGACCCATCGATGCATTAACCTCTCTCCTTGGCTTGTAGCACCTTGTGAGAGATTGTTGTGGGTGAAGGCTCAAGAAGGATAGGAAGAAGACTTAAGTAGACCAAAGTTGGGAACTCCAAAGACTAAGGAAGACCTTGCTGGCTCAACTCCTATTGATTCTCCAAAGACCCAATTCTCCAATGGTGTTACTCCTCAAGCAACCTCTGCTAAACCCTAATACCTCTTAACAAGTTAACCTTCTAGGGCAGATTTGCAAGAAAATGTAACACAGATTGTTCGGACATTATATTGAGAAATGACAAGTGGGAACCCTATATTTATTTCTAGAGTCATGACTCAGTTTCAGCCATCATCCACCTGGCCATGACGTAGGCTGAAACAGGGTTCTGCACAACACCATCGCCAAGACATGAAGTTGGCTGTAGGTAACCGATGGGGGAGGAGGAAGAGGATGACAGGAGGGAATGGGTAACTCACGAGGTCAACTGAAGCAGAGGAAGAGGCAATGTGAAGATGGTATACATTGGTATACGGTGGGAGTACGAAAGGGAAATGTCACAACAATCTCTCACAATGTGCTGCAAGTCGGTCCACCCCAATCTCTAATGCACTCCTTGGGATGTGCACTCAGAGGATTAATGCACTGACAGGTCCTGCAAAAGAAATCATTTGTAAGCAAAAACAAGGTGTATACAAACTACAATTCAAAACCATTTATAACAACCAAAGAAAGCTCATAAACATGATAAAATTGTATTACAAAACAGGCAGATAACTAAGTAAAAACAATAACATCAATTTTATTTCATTACTTGAAAAATAGTTCAAACAGCTATATGCCAAGATATTCAGTTATACTCTTAACCCTCCTAAGAGAAGGGAAAATTCGCTTTAACACATCCAGTCAAATAAGATGATGTCCAAGTAATGACAGAGGAACATCAAAAGCTTCATTTGAGATGAATTGAGATGCAACAACAGTACCATTTCTTACATCCAATAGAAGCGATTTCCTCCCCTTATTCAAACTGGTTTTCTCCATTGAAGAAATTTCATCACACTCTGTCTCTGAACAGTTTGTAATACTTAACCTTTTCTTCCATTCTCTGGGAGTAAGTGGCTGAGCTCTCATTGAGGGATCCAATATAGGAAGATGGGATACACCACCCTCTACCTGTGCATTGTAGAAAGATGTTTAAACCATTAAAAAGCAAGTGGATTGAAAGGTCACAGAAAACAAGTCAAACCAACTTCAAATCCACACCAACTTCATGAATGTACGACTCGGTTTCCAGAAAATTATTACTGTATAACAACCAAGTTAAGACAAATTCAAAGACAAGGGTGCCATTATCACAGAAAACAAGCCAAACCAAAAGGTTATATGATGCACAGTCCACTATCATTAACTTAAAATAGACACCAACTTTATGAATGTACAACTGAGTTTCCAGAAAAGTACTCCTGTATAACAACCAAGTTAAGACAAATTCAAAGACAAGGGTGCCATTGTCAATGTGCTTAAAAACACTGCAATTGTTTAAAGAACATACCACAACAGGGAATTAAGTCCATGGTAAAAAATTAAAAGGATAGGGCATTGAAACACACGAAATATGCATATCTGGACCTGATTAATCTTGCCATCTACAAAGTAACAAAACCAAAAGAAATGCAGAAGAAACACTATAAATAATATTAGGATAGCTTGCCTGCACTAGTGAAGATTTATACCGCAGTTTCAATCTTGGAAAAGCATGAGTAGAAGAAGGTGATGTCTGAACAAGTATGTGCGTAAATCGAGCATCTGCCTTCACCCATTCAGCATATTCAAGAGCATCCAAAACAGGACCGCTGTACTGCACATGAAGCAATTATGTTCAAGAAACTAAGATGGAAAATAAACGAAACCCATTCAAAAACAGTGGTTGTTTTAGCCATGATGCGTTAAACTCATCCCCAGCCAAAAAGAAGCCGACCAGTCTCTGATTAATGAAGAGCAACAGCATCTGCACATCATTCTATAGATAAATATCTTAGGGTTTAGCTGCCAATATTGAATTCATTATACTTTTGAAAAAGGTAATACTTCAATGGTAGCACTAACTGGGGAAAGATTAATTGAATGCACAATTTCATATCAAGACAACGATAAGTTCATGTAGGTTTCCATGACGACAGTAGTTTAGGTTAGAGGTCTCTGGATTCATTGTGCTGTTTGAAATCACCTCTGAAGTTTGTGACTAAATTTGATTCTATCTGAAAATTTATTTGTTTCGAGCATAAGGAAACAAGACTCATTGTGAATACTTTGCACAGCCAGATTTCAATCTATCTGAAAACATTTCTGTTTCTAGCATAAGGAAACAAAACACTTCAATATTTTGCTGGATGTTCTTTTTCCATCTGAGAGAAGAAAGTTTCTTCTTAAGGAATGCAGTAGTAAGGACAATTTAAATTTGGCAATGGAGCAGAAAAATGATGGTAAAGCTAGCAATAAAAGGAAAAATGTGAATTCTAAATTAGGATAGGTAGACATATGTAATATAGCTTATGAAAACTCAAATGAATAGCCAAAGAGCATTCAAATTCAAGGAGCTGGTTCCAAAAAGAACCAGAATCTTGTCTCTGAGAAGATATTCTCTGCATACCAAAATTTACATTAAAAATCCGAGATGTTTTGCTCAAGAAGAGAGCTGTGGCAAGCAATAAATCAGAGCAGTAGCGCAGCTACATCTAAAGCTCCTCAATTTTTATTGAGTTATTTAAAGAACAGCAGGGACATATATTTATTTTGTCCTATTTCCAGAAGCACCATATTCTGAATCAAGAAGTAAGACCACACCAATATACCAATAAATCCTCTACAAGTGAATGCCTGACGCATGTTTTCTGTGCAATCCAAGCATGCAAGTCTGAGTGTCGCAATGGATTAATTTCCCACCAAAACCATTGTAGGACTATTTAGATTAATATTTAAAATTAAAATCATGTATTCTCTGCAATAATGGTTCAGTACGGTTTGACAGTACAGATAACAGTTGACGGTCAAATTATACTAAAATGCCCACATATATTGGGTCTATGGAATTAAATCATTTCTCTTTAGCATTAAATTTGCTAGATTTTATCATAAACATAGGTTTTTCCTGCATGTGCATATTACCAATGTTTTAAAGCAAAGTAGGGCCAAGCAACTCCAACAATTCACACTCATTGCAACCATCTGTAGTGGCTAAAAGTGTACATGAATAATAGAAAAATACAGCCACCTAGTAACAAATCAATGTGTGGAAGGGTGAACAAGGTTAGATGAGTGGAAACAAAATCCAAGTCCTGGTTTACAAAGGTTAAAGGGAGACGTGCTTCTGATCTCTGTCACTGTAAAACGCCAATAATTTATAGCATACTGTGGTCTAGCATCAGCCAATATTGCACAGAAAGTTTTTGTTTCACATTCAAAACAGGAAGGGTCTGATATGAGGTTAGAAATCAAATAACAGACAAGGTTAAAACTTAGGAGTATATATTAGTATTCATACTAGAGGAAAAAATATTTATTCTCTGGAACAAGGTAGTCAAGAATAGTGAAGTTTCGCAAAACATGACCACAATAACTACAATGTCCATTACTGCTCTACTACTAACAAAATAGGGGAAGCAAGATTGAAGTATCAAGAAAACTTTGGAATAAATAACACAAATGAGAAATAATGGAATCCTTTATAACAAAATGCCCCTCTTAACTAAGTGTTGCCATACATAAGTGAAAAAGCGTCTTATACCAGTTTGGGCCTGACGATGTCCCGTATACCCTTTGCAAAAAGAAGAATTCCATCTTGAACATAAATGACAACACTAAATGTAGCTAACATGAAGTACAAGATATGAGAAGCATAGCATGAAGGAGAGCATAAAGTGCTCAGTATTTCCTTCGTGCTTAGGAGGAAAATCCATTTCTGCATTAGATGAAATGAGAAAATTGTTATCCAAATATGGGTTTAAACATCAACTTAGCTTTTCAAGGCATGCTTCCTTTTCTGCAGACCAGGTATGTTGTATTTTGCTTTCTTCTGGCAGTCCTAGTCCCAGTATCAGTCGTATATCCTCTAGAAGTGGAAGCTGGAAATCTCAAATGGTGTCCTGGGGATGCAATTGCAAAACATGTACCTCCTCCTGTACATGCAATAGCTCGTGCATTTTAACGTTGTTAATCTTGGACGGTATCATGGATGTCTAGAAGGTGTTTGACCTTACAGCCCGTAGAATGGTACACATACCATAGCTGATAAGCTTTACGTTGTGATGCTATTGGTTCCTGAACCATTGTCTGTCTATGAGAAGTTAGATTCTGTCTACTACCTAAAAATGATTTTAGACTTTTTATGTCCTTGACATTGAAATATGAATACACTACAAAATATGCTTTGCCGCATTCCCCTGGGGATGCAATTGCAAAACATGTACCTCCTCCTATACATGCAATAGCTCGTGCATTTTAACGTTGTTAATCTTGACGGTATCATGGATATCTACAAGGTGTTTGACCTTACAGCCCATAGAATGGTACACATACCATAGCTGATAAGCTTTAACTTGTGATACCTATTGGTTCCTGAACCGTTGTCTGTCTATGAGAAGTTAGATTCTGTCTACTACCTAAAAATGATTTTAGACTTTTTATGTCCTTGACATTGAAATATGAATACACTACAAAATATGCTTTGTCACATTCCTTTTGCTCATGTTGCACGGAGGAGCAAAGATGACAACCTCAAAAACTGAATAATGGATGTTGATAACCAGTTATAAATATGTTGTATGATGTGTAGATATTTGTCCCCCATTGAAATGATGTTATACATATAAAGTATGCAAGGGGGTCCTATTTACAACTGCGGTGTGATCTTAAATCAGAGGATTAAATTGAAAAGAAATAGCAAACTACAATTAACAACCAAACACCCTTCATAATGATAGGGAGTGGCAACCCATAATGTGTTCAAATGTGTTCGAAGAAGGGCTTTGCTGCTTTAGGAGCATCAATGGTTTTGCTACGGGAAATAAAGCCAACCATCTGGAACTCTAGGAGAAACAACACATACAAAGATACATAGGACTTACATTCAAGAACAAGTGTTAAACTTAAGAAGCTTAGCATGCAGTGCATCTACTCCTGCACTCCGGTGAGATGATGCTTAAGTCAACTAAACAACAGATAGGATGCAATACAACCATCAAGAAAACAAAAATAGAGCTATAACTCATATGGTGAGCACCACTTGACAATCATAGATAACCCAGGGACTAAAGGTAGATCACTTTCTGACTCCATGTATTTCATTATATCATTATTGGGTTGTGAAACCTTAGAGCCTGCAAACCTCTTGTAGAGGATTTAAATGAATACCCCAAGCATGCACACCATTCAAAGATAAGGTTATAGGAACCAAACTCTACGAATCCCCCTTGAAATAAGGACAGCAATAAGACCTCACGCCTGTACATACTGTGGGGTAAGGACAAGAATTCCAAGACTTAAATTTCCTAGAGATTTAAGGACTGTGTCCCCTTCACTTTAACCAGCTTCACTTAGGTCATACCAATATCGTGCACATTGTTGTCATCATCATGAAAATCCGTTTTGACTCCCAAGCATATATAAGCATATGCATAACCATGGGCGACAAATAGTAAGTGGATGCCAATTAAGGCCGGCCATGTGGTTTCAAAGACTATAGGCATCCAATGTAATCATAATATCCTTAACCATAGCCCTAAGGTCAATTGTAGAGGCTCTTAAAATGAAATAATGAATCATAATCAAACATATATCAAAAAACAAAATGTTAAAATGAAAAAAGCATAATTACAGGTCTCAACCGCCTTAAGATGATGCTGTAGCAGCTCTGATGCATTTTGCTTCTTCCTCCCGGTTTTCCAGCATAAGAATCCAGTTTCTGTTCTTACAGGGTTTCTTTCCCCTAATGTATGTAAAATAAGGTCGGCAATTATTTAAGAAAGGTGAAATAAATTCTTTTACACAGTAAATAAGATTCTCAGAAAAGTCAGCCTGTTTTAAAGAGGAAATTCTGAAATTTTTCAGAAAAAAATGCTTAGGCTCATAACGAAAGTGAGTGCCAGATAAATGAAATTTCAACAAAACAATCAAATGAGTGATGACATAAATCATCCTACATGGTCTCAAAACCAGCGATTAAATTGTACCAGCTGCCTTGTCTACAAGTGGGACTTAATGGTCTCTTGTTCATGGCCATCTTTGGTCTGTTACATGCATAAATGGAATCAGCATGTATCATTCCCTTCGCAGTGGTTCATTCTAATGCATTAGTTGCCCTATTTCTTCTTGTTATATGGCTTACTCTTAGACTTATGTTTCTCCATTTCTGAGGATCAAGTGTATATTTTAACACTTTAAATTCACTTTGTATTGCATACGTATTAATTGTAGACCACATTTTGGTGCCATAACACACTGTCTGAAATGCTATTGTAATTGGCCCAAAGTGCATGCATCACACAACTTTTGCATAACAAGTTATGCTCTGTAAGAAAGATTAATAAATGTTTGTAAATTATTACTTAAATAACTTTCACATTGCCATCAGCTCCTTCAATAGCTCCTATGGATAAATAGTTATAGATGCAACTTTGAGCACTAATTAGACAGGCTAAATAGGAATCCATAAAAAGCAATACCAACAAATAAAATCATGTAACAGAATGCATTAAAAGGGTAAAAATATGACCTGTGCATTGATGCCTTGCTGATTTATGTATATCCGACCCTTTATGTCCCGTCCCTATACAGATACAAGATCCTAAGGTGTTTTAATTCGTGCCAAAAACACGATCTCACTAATAAATACAAAAATTCATAAGATGCTTGAAGAGGAAACTTACTAAAGACTATTATTTCAATTTTATATCAATAATTATAAAATAAGCACTTCAATCAGATGATTTTCTGTGGAACAACAATATTGTTGAAATATAAGTAAGCACACTAATTCAAAGTTCAAACAATAATTTCTATTCATTAATCTATCAAGGATGTCATTAAAAAAACATTTCTACCTTGACATTTTCATGTCTAGCCTGATTTTTTCTTTTAACAAACATTTGCATATTTTCAATTGAAAAATCTAAGAAATGGTTTAAGAGGTATGCCATGATAAAATCCAATATCATTATACTCTGCATATCAATATTTGGTGCTTGCAGTCATTTTAATTGGTTGTTAAAGCAAGCTCGGTGATAATTCAGGCATGTTCTTATCTTTATAGGTTCGCTTTTAGACAAAGTACAGCTCTGATTTCAAACAATTGCTGGAATAGAACATTAGCAATCCATACAAGCGACAGTTTACATCAATGTAAAAAGTTCCCTGGATGACAGTCCGCATGATAGGGTAATATATGCGTATTGGAGTCAATTAATATCTCACCTTGGAAGGAAAACTCAATGAGATAAAACTCCAAACATTCATTATAAATTGATCTCGCGAGTTAACAAAGTAGCAACCCTTCTTAAGGCACGTGGACAAAATGTGTATTCCAACATTTTACACTAAGAAAACAATCCAGCCAATAACCATCCATTCTCATGGATAGTAAGTACCCAACCATGAAACCATGCATATGGATTGATTATCTTTTAAATAGTACAGAAACTGTCTTCCAGTTATCCTCTAAATAGTGGAGAAACTGTCCTAACTGTATTTGATAGCAAGATAATGCTGCTAGTGACAATTATTTCCTACCAATATTAAATGCCAAACAATTAAACTCCCAAACACTCAAAGACAATACAGTCGGGACAATAGACATCTTTTATTGTTGTGAATAAGAAGGTTAAATCTCTCCTAGGCACAGCTGCATCACCATGATAATGTTTTCAAATAGAACTCTCTAGGCATATGAATTGGACCAGCAGTCTTGCATGATAAGGCTATTGTCACTCATCATCCATGGCAAGGATATTGTCATTCATTGTTCTTGATATGAGACACCAATTGTATTTATCCTGGTCAGATGGAAGTATGCCATACTGAGCAGTGAGCAGCATCTTAAAATGGTAACCGTGTTTGATGTAAACTCATTCATGTAGGAAAAATAGAATTGGAAACTCTGGTTCATTTCTGAAGGCAAATCCGGATGATGACAGCTTACAACAACCAAAAAGGAAGCTAAGAAGAATGGTGAACCATTGGACAAAAAACATCAAGAATGTAAGAGGATAAAATGGGCTAGTGCTTTGATGTGAGCACAGAATTTTATGGGGCTTTTGAAATTGATGACTCTTGTACATCTGAAACAAAAAACTATCAGGACTCTTTGCTTCTCAAGAAACCTGAAACTGATAAGATGGCTTTCAAAAATACAGCAGTAGAGAACTACCTTACTCCGGATAATGACTGTTGAAAATAGGCCTCTACATCTGTTGAGAATGGTGATCAGGTTAATGATTCTAATCCCAAAAAAAATGCAAAAAACGTAAAAGAAAAAACAGATAAGTTCTGTAAGTATGAAAATAAGCATGAATGACCACTTTGACGATTCAGGCAATTTTCAGATGTCAACTGAGATCAACTTGGTGGAAAAGCCAAGTGCTTAAGTATCTGTTGAACTGGCTTGAAATCTCACTGATGGATGATTATGAAAATTCACCATGCCCTCTAAGTTTCCAGGGAAATTAAATTTATTTCACTTCTCTGCCCATGCCTTGCTCCCTCTGTCCATCAATCCTTCCTCCCTTCCTTATGTGGAACATGGGTCCAGTGATCTTATACATCAATATAGTTACCAAAAAATGTGGGTACAGGGATGGGGATGGAGTCGTCCCTGTACTGGAATTTTCTGGAACTATAATATAGATATAGGTAATCTAATGAGAAAAACCGAATGATCGCTAAATTCAATTTCAAATCTTGATAAAAAGGGAGGTCCAAATATCATTTCTAAAATAAAATTAAAAGCAAACACGTGATTTTCGGGTGTCAGGTTCACCTGCATCAGTGAAATGGATAACTCTGAAGCTACTTTAATGTGGAAGCTAGATGGAATATTTTAAAGAAGGTTTCATCCTCTAGTTCTGTGTAATGTTTTTGTTGTAAACTTCAACATTTGATTAACCTGGATATTGAATGTTCTGCTAGAGCTGCAAGGCCCCATACTGTTTAAAATTTGATACATAACAAGATAGAGGTTAGACCTGACTTTACCTGAAGAATTTACAAAAATTGTGTACATCAGAACTAAGAAATTCAGATTTAGTGGTAAGATTTGATAAAAATATAATAGCCACGTATAATAAATTACATGTTGTGCAAGAGATAAAAGTAGCCCTTTGAGAAGAAGGCTTTACCTAAGGCCCATGTAACAAAACGCACTGCTATCAAGCATGGCCATACCAATTGCTATCAAAACTCTGAGAGTAAAGCATCAACACTCAAGAAAATAATGGATTTTTTTTAACTTTTAGGGATGTAAAACATACAGGTATTTACAATGTTTTTGTGTTTCAAATGAGAAATGCAGTAAGCACTCCAAGGTTTTCTCAAAAAAATGTTTTACAGAAATAATACAAAAACAAATTACTGTAAAAAGAAGCATCTTCAAATTGTTTATATTTTTCCAAAACATGATGGGCCAACATATGAATACTCCTTAAAAAATTGAAACAGTCTTATCAGTGTTAGGAAATTAATTAACCAATTATTATCCGAATGTTGAAGGTAACCACCCCACAAGCATGCTTAGCCATTATCAACAGGGAAAGTTGCACCATTGTTACTTAAGACAGTTCTAGTGGCAGTAGCCCACCTCAGGCACCCAACAACCTATACTGCGGCATCTAATTTATTCTTTCCATCTTAGGTATGGTTGCAGTTTTGTTGTTGTGTCAGTTTATTTAAAATGCTATTAATAAGGGCTTGAAATAGCCAAAATAATGCCCACTCCTCTAACAATAAATAAGACTTGAAAGTTGTGGACATGCCCAGAAAATATCCCTGAAAAAACACTCCAAAACAACATAAACATGCTGATTGTGCACATCACATTTTGACCAAGTGACAACCATTCCTATGTGGAACTTGTGAAGGTGAGTGGCTAATTTCCTGAATCAGAATTAGCTGTTTTTATGCTCAGGTGAAAGTGCTTCCCCTGCACCAACTGCCATTTCTGGTGACTACACAAGTTTGACTCCCTTTCAACTCACATGACAGTAACTCAAGTAGTGATTAGTTTCAGTTTTGACTCGTTGCCAAAAAAATGTAAGAGACAGTCTTAAGTGTTATAGTTTCAGTTTTAACTCATTGCCAAAAAAATGTAAGAGACAGTCTTAAGTATTATCATATAATGTGACTCATCGAAAACAAAATGTAGCAGACAGTCTAAAGTATTATTATAAGGCATTACATGCTCCAAAAGTTTTGCCAATGGGAAAAGAAGCTAGAGGGTGAAAAGCCCATAGCAGTAGATTGTATTCACTGTTCCTTCCCCTACTAACAAATGCTCGAAGGTGCTTGTGTGCTAGATAGGTCCCCTTGCCTTGTGATCATTACCAACCTACATGAGAACAATGTCATTAGAGTAATGACTATTCATGGAGGTCATCTTGAGATGAATAAAAACACACAGGTCAAATTCCAAAAAAATAAAAGATCTAACTAAACATGCCCATGGAAGCCTTCAATTACTTAATGCAAATTTATATGATTGGGTTGCAATTGGGTTAATAACTTAATCTCACATTGGTGAGAATTGTCAGACAAGGGTGAATTATAAGGCATTAAAACGCTCCAAAAGCTTTACCATAGGAAAAGATGCTAGAAGGTGAAAAGCCCTGAGCAACAGATTATATTCACCATTCCTCCCCCTACTAACAAGGCTTAAAAATGCTTGTGTACAAAATAGGTCCCCTTGCCTTGTGATTATTGCCAACATACATGAGAAAAAATGTCATTAGGGTAAAGAGTACCCGTGGAGGTCATCATGAGATGACTTAAAACACACACAGATCAAATCCCATAATAATTAAATATCTAAGATATTTTTTTTTTATTTTGATATGGGTAAAGAGCCCGTTTATTGTTGGAGATCAGGCATCCTTTCATCTGACTTCTGATTCAGTGAAATCCAGCTCTTCCGCCATTTTACTCAATCCGCAATAACATAAGGAAATGCCCATCGGATTTTGAACCTGCATCGTTGTAGCAACAAGTGCCTCTCATTACTGCCAGACCATAATCTGACAGACACTACAAGATACGTCTACTTATAAATATACAAGGATTATCATATCTTGATTTACAACAGTATTTTATTTTTGGAAGACAGATTAATTAATTACAATTTTGTGCTTGTTGGGTCTAAGGAACCTCCAACAAGGAAAATTCAATCCATCACAATCACCTGCTAAGCCCGCACTACCAAAATTTTCTGGATTTTTCTAGAGTAGCTTTTCAGCCACAATAAGTAAGAAGTATAGCAAAGAGCCTTTGAGCCTTTGAGCCTTTTGAGCTATCATCACAAGCCTTGACAATCAAGTAAGACTAGAACCAGGAACCTGCATTGGCTTTACCCAAGGTCTTCAAATTCAAACTCCAATTCCCACTACTCGACTATGTCTATCCTTGTTGCAGGAAATGTTAGCATCATCTCTTTTGATGCTTACATGTTATGCAACAAGGGAAAAAAATTAAAACCAAATAATCATAAAATTTTCAGAGCCTGGCATCAAAGACAAAAGGAAGTATAGTTATCCATGTGGTCCCTATGAGCCTTGTTTTCTTGGCAAGTCCCTACAAACAATTGTAAGCGTCACTGTCAGGGAAGGAAATGAATTTCTAATTTAAAATCAACATACCTTAACTCTCCAATGGGTTCTGGTGCAAGAGTTACGTGGGCGCTCATAAGAGTGCGACCCGCATTCAAATCTCCTGCACTAATTTTGATGTTTACATATTCATCAACAAGAGCAAAAATTAAAACCAAATAACCATAAAATTCTCAGAACCTAGCATCTAAAGCAAATGAAGTACGGTTATTTGTGCAGTCCATAAGAGGTTTGTTTCTCTGTAAAGTTCGTAAAAACAATTGTAAGAACCATCGTTATGATGGCAAACATATTTCTAATTTAGAATCAATATGCCCTAATTGTCCATGGGATTGTGGTGTTATGGCAACGGCAGCACTCATGAGTCATAACTTCATAAGAGCATGACCCAGGTACAAATCTCCTTTGCCGGTTTTGATGCTTTCATGCTCTGCAACAAAGTCAAAAATTACAACCAAATAATCATGGATCCCTAAGACGCTTGTTTCTCTGACAGAAAATAATTGTAAGCATCAGGCCTCTTCAAGGTAATGATGTTGCTATAGTGCAATGTTTATGTCAGACATTTAAGTCTGACCCAAGTTTACAAATCTTAAGAATGCAGTCCAAGATTACCCTAGGCCTTACAAATCTTGAGAATGCAGTCCATCGCTTCCCCACGCAGCATTAAAGGCTGCCCATAACCCCATTTAATATTTATCAGTAATAATGTGATAGGTAACATAATCAATGCTCTAGGGTAAATTCTCAAATTGCAGTAACCCTTTTTGTTTATCGTATCGAGTGAGAGCAAGAGGGCAGCTCAGGCCTCTTCAAGGTAATGATGTTGCTATAGTGCAATGTTTATGTCAGACATTTAAGTCTGACCCAAGTTTACAAATCTTAAGAATGCAGTCCAAGATTACCCTAGGCCTTACAAATCTTGAGAATGCAGTCCATCGTTTCCCCACGCAGCATTAAAGGCTGCCCATAACCCCATTTAATATTTATCAGTAATAATGTGATCGGTAACATAATCAATGCTCTAGGGTAAATTCTCAAATTGCAGTAATCCTTTTTGTTTATCGTATCGAGTGAGAGCAAGAGGGCAGCTCGACCTAATTATTGCAAACGTGTTGTACAAAAATGTTCTAGAGTGGAGTCCTGTAATCTATGGTCTACTAATGAACTTTATATCCATCAAAAAACGCCAGGAACTGCTGACTAAATGTGTAAAATAAGAGGATTTGGATAATTAAGCGAAGAAAATATTTAAAATGTTCACAAATTACTCTACCTCCAAAAATGCCTGATGTTTTGCAACTTCCTCTTGTGGATCTTCGATTCTGACAAAATGATAGAAGCTAACAACCAAAAATTCATGGCCGTTGCTATTGATCTCCAACACAAAGTCCTTTTGTGCCAGAAAAGATTGGGTAGCATCTTCACTAGTTTGAGTTCCAGTAGCGGCCATGTCTTCATGTTTATTTGGCTTCTCAAACATGAATTCCATGTCCGTGGAATTCAATCAGACGACCTCCCTTTTGTAAGGAAAACTATTTTTTCAATCCTCTGAATCTGCTAAAGGAAGAAAGGAAGGGGGAGCTGTTAAGATTATTAAGAAGGTGATTTGCAGTGTGAAAAGGCAAGTGGTTAACACTCTTGCAATGAGCTTGGAAGTTTGTAGGCTTCGTTGGGAGAATTGAAGGCATTCTGTATTGAAATGTGGAGGATTTTAGGCTTAAAGCTTCCATCCTACCATTCATGCAACCAGAGTGAATGGCATTGGTTTCCTGGTGAATGTTTCAGACAGAGCCTGCGAGCATAGTCTGAGATTTGGCAAAGAGCAATGGGTCTGAATTGTTTGTAGAAATCAATAATTCTGCAAGATAACATTGCACACGGGCCGCGTATGAATAAATGGAGGAAAAAGCATTTCAATTTTACATTTAAAATAATTGGCAATGGCACCCCAACGGTACAATGAAGAGAGGAAAAATCACTTCAAATTTTTAGTCATTTATTAGTAGTAATCGGAGGAAGAGGGGGTGGTGATTCTAGGCTTGGATTTTGCAAGGCGTTTAGACGTTTTTAGTTATTTTAGACGTCAAAATATAGTCACTTTTAAAATATGACCGTTATGATTGATAGGTAAAATTATAATTTAAACTTCAAAATGACATGTATATTACAAATTTAACTGTCAATGTGTTTGTGTGTGTGTGTGTATATATATATAAAAGAAAGTTTAGTAAATTAAATATTATATTATATATATTTTGAAATTCAAAAAAATATAATATAAATAAAGATTGAAATTTTGAAATGTATATATAAAAAAATAAAATCTTATATGAAATAGAATCTGCAAACTAATACAATTAGTATCTTATTATTTGTTTGATTTTTCATAAATTAAAATTAGAAACTTACCACTTTCACCAATGCCAAGCAAGGATTTAACTTTTTAAGCATCTATCCGTGAATGATGATTCCATAGGCAAACACACTCACGACTCACAAAGGATTTAATTTTTTTATTGTTTTGCAAATTCGCTGAAACTGGAAGATTGATGACGGATTGGGCATGGCCTTTTGAGTGTGAGAAATAGCTCATAAATACATTCGGACCTGTCATATATGGAGGGCATATTAAAGCATATATGAACATTGGATTTGTTAGTTGGTCTTTGTAGCGGCTAATGTGAGTTAGTGCTTTGGTATAGGGTAGCGGTTATACCAAAGTTAGGATAGGCGATTGTTATTTCATATCTCGGGATCATTCCATTATTTTATTACTATGATTTTTTTAGAACTTTAGAAGCTATGTAAAGCATATCAAAATTCAAATATTCTATTGTTTTTTTTTTTGGAAAATAGATTTTGAAATTAAATATTACTTTTCCATGGGCCCTTCTCACTTTTTTGTTTATTCATTTTTAAAATGATTTACATTAGAATGATTTTCATTTTTAGATACAAAATTTGTCATGTATTATTATAAAGAAAATAGCATTTAAATTGATTTTACAAGATTTTAATGAAGATATAGAAATTATGGGCGCCTGAGATTGAAACAAATACTATTGTTGGCAAAGAGGTAAAACATAAATTGACCGAGTTTACATAGTAGAGTGGGAAAATAAGTATACATGGTTAAAAAAACTATGCATGAGGATTAAACTTCTATGAAGTGTGAATGGTGTGAAACATATGGAGCACCTGTGTCCTTGGGGAATTGGAAATGGTTGTACAAATAAGGCAAAAGGATGCAATTGTAACCCACGATGTTTATATTCTACTAAATATCTAGAAATGTTATGCATTTAATTTTATATTATTTATTTTAATTTTATTTTAGAAATTTATTTAAAGTTATTTTTTCAATCTTATAGATGTAAAATTTTACTCAATTTTTTTGTAGTTTGTAATAGTTATTATAAAAATAAATTTGATGTGCATATTATATTTTGAACGTCAAATGACATCCATATACTTTTTTAGACCGTCAAAAATAATATGATTGTGACATGTAACATTGAACGTCAAAATCCAACACCGGTGATGAAGAAGGGATTTAGGTAAGGGAGGATAAGTTTATTAGTGGGGAAGTTGGAGAGATGAAGGCAACTTCCTTTTTTAGAAGATACGTATGAGCATCCATCTCGAGTCGATGTAGTAGTTGAATTTTGATAACCATAAAACATGGCGAGTTAGGTGGTTTTGCGCCATCTTTCAAGACGATTATCTTATGTCATTTTCCACGCTAGCCTGTGCAACAACAGATATCAGTGCAAGATTTTTTTCTTGTGGGTTTTTTTGACATCACCTCTTTAATATTCCAAGTTCTTAATAGTCATTAAATTTGAAGCATTGTCATGTGTATAATCTTTACCCTCGTTATTTTGAAATTTTCACCTTAATGGGCTTTGCAATATGAGATACTTGTGAAAGAAGATGAGAGAGGACTAAGTGTATGGGTATTCTCATAAATATTGTAAGGAATTTATCAAAAGTAAATGCACTAATTGTTGATTCATTAAATGTTATTTTCTAATATTATATACATATTTTCTATATCTTGCAAGGTTTCTACGATTATGAAACTTTCATCAACTTTGTCGGTCTAAGCAAGCAATGTTATTGTCAAGGTTTGAACATGTGACCTAACACTGCTCTTATTAATTATTTGTTTCTTGGTCAAACACGTGGATTTCGCCACTATAGCGAAGGTTTTTATCTTTATATTATTATCCAAATCAATGCATTAACCATTTATTCATTAAATGTTAATTTTTAATAGGGTGTATATTTAAAGATAAGAAGGGTAGTTTATTTCACCAACATGGATGTTACAGTCCATGATTACCATCGTTATAGTCTAAGAAGATTCTATAAAAAAAATATTGCAAAGAAACCAATTTGAATATTAGTATTTGAAAACTATGAAGTGTATGCATTTTTCATGAAAGTTGTGGCTATTCGTGAGACTTGTTTATCATTAAGATATGACATTAGACAACAACAAAATTAATGACACGAGATTTGAGATTTTACACACTACATTATATTTTTAATGAATTATGCCACACATGGAACGAGGAACGCACAACTCGAATGGGGTCAAACGAATTGAATAGATGAAGCCAAGAGAGATTGTCAACCTATTTGAAAGCCTCTAACAACTCAAATCCATCCACCATCTATCGAAGACCATGCATGCACATAACCATCAAGAGAATACATTAATGTGTAAACATATAAACATGAGATTAAGTCACAAATACATCAAATCAAAAGAAGTATATTGATAATTTAAATTAATGTGTGTGTTAACAAATCAATTGCATCCTCTTTGTTGTTTGGCCTATAATTTTGATAAGAGGAACATTTTTTTGGCTTCTTGGGCCATGTTAGACCACGAAAAGATCTTTGACTCATCTTCGGGATCACATAAATTTCTTGAGTCTCATCGAAGAAAGAAACAACTTTTCAAAGCATTAGACCCTACGAATGCACAAATTCGTTGGTGCAAGGATTGAGAATTCACTCCATATATTTTATCTCCAAGGAAGCCTCTCAGCACAATGCTAACTTTGATAAGCACAAAACAATGGAGGTATTTTACATATAATATATTTAACTTGGGTTTAACTAGTGGCACAATGAACACCAAAAAAATTATATATCTAGTGAGCTTTTCCTCTGCTAAATCTTACTTTGTTGTTGTTATATCCAAGGTTTTTATCCTTTATATTTATCAAAATTAAATGTGGTAACTAATAATTCATGAAATGCTATAATTTTATAATAAAATATATATGTGTGTGCGCACGCGCGCACACACACACACACAATGTTAGAGTAGGTATTTACCTTAGCTTATGTTCACCTAGGTACTTTATTTACCTTTATTGTATTTATCCTCACCCACTTATGTGTGTGGATATTTCTTTTATCTTATTTAGATATTATGAGATATTATCTAGTTGTTAGGTATAGTTCTTTCCTTGATCTATGGTATTGACTAGTTCTTTCCTTGATCTATGGTATTAACTAGATCCTTGATGTCTAGTTCTCTCCTAAATCTATGGTCTTGACTAGTTATTTCCTTGATTTATGGCTTGATCTACGACCTTGATTGGTTCTTAGATTGTTATTCCTTGCCTATTTAAGCAAGGCCCATTCTCAATGTATTGCATTGAGTTCAATAATAATATATGATATTGTTTCTCATTTATTTGCAAAGGTTTTATGTAAAGTTATTCTGGTGAATTGCTTTCATCTTATTGATCGTGATGTTTGATTAGGATCTATGTTATTGGCTTGGTACGATCTGGGTTATCGTTCCTTTCGTGGTATCAAAGTTAGAGATTGTTGTTGACATCCATCTGTAAGTTTTATTTTGTAAATAAATTCATTGTATATTCATATATTTGGGATCCGGTCACCCATTAAAATCCTTAGCCCTTGGTCATATGGAATGGTCATATGAGGGCTTAATTATTGTGATTCCTACTAGTAGGTGCTTAACTTCAACCCCTTTAATTTTATTTGTGTGGTGAAGGCAACAACATTTTATTTTGTTTTAGTGGCAACTAAAATAAATAACAGAGCAAAATATTAAAAAACTTGTAACTTTTGATTGGTAACTCGGTTTTGAGTGCCGTTTTTTGCGAAAGTGCTTATTTTTTCGTGTTATTTCCATTGGAAATATTTATTTTGAGACTTGCACTATAATTATAAAGTGCCAAATATGGAGGAGTGTTGTAATCAATTGTGGACGCAATTTCATTTGAGACCGACGTCCTAAACTTCTCGGGAGTTGCAGTAGTGAGAAGGATATGCTTTTTCTCGAAGTATGTGGACTTCAAGAGGATATTGTAAAATTTGTGGAAGAAAATAGATCGCTCAAGAAGTGAAATTCTCTTCTACAATCACTCATTCATGATAGGGATACAATAATACACTCCCTGCAGAACAAACTTGCTAGCCTACAACATCACCATCATATTATGGACAACCATATCCATGCTCCTAGTCCACTTGCAGATGTTGCTCTTGTACCCACTGACATTGATATGCCAGTCTTTGAGCCTGAACCTGCTTTTGATGCTTCTAAACCTGTGAGGCTTATTACTACATGCTCTTCCACATCTGTGCCTATTACAAGTACCACATGTTGTGTATCCTACTTCTCCTCAGCTACATGGATTTTTAAGAAGCATACCACTGCATTCAGTTCTCGCATGCTCCGTTTTATGGGTCTCACTAGCGAAGTCATTGGCAGACATTCACAGGGTATTGTTTCCTCTATTCCACATGTTAAGTGGAATTCTCATCATGACATTGGTTTTCGAGCAGATACTTCATTGGGATCACACATTGACAGAGCTCATTTTTTTGTTTGCTCAACTCTTTCTGAGGATCATGAGCAACACATGAGTTCTGCACCTTCACTCAGGCTTGAGAAACCTGAGATTTCAGCTGTTAGACATGATCAACCTGACACACATTCTGATGTTCTTTTACATGCACCCATTGTGCATTTTACACCAAGTCATATGCAAACATCTTCTTCATCCATTCGTGTTGATTTGGGGTGGATATCTAATCACTCGTAGCGGTGACATAGGCATTCGTTGAGAGGACTCTACAGGCATGGCTCCTCCACCATTAGGCCTCTTGCTCCACTTTCTATATCTTATGCATTATGATGCTTCTTGTTTTGAGTATTTTTTAGCAGGTGTACTGTGTCTCTCTTATTTGTTGAGAGATTTTGTATCCGTATTTTCGACACTTTTGGCATGTTGACAATATCTCTTATGGGGGATCTATTCTGGTGCATTCCAGTGTTAGTTTGTCAGTGTTCAAGTAGTTGTTTTGACAACTCATACATATTTGTAGCATCACTCCACCCATTCAGCAAGTATGGGAGGGTGTGGTGTTGATCCTGCTTCTTCGGGTTTCATGTCCTTGCCTTGTTACCTTGGCTTTTCTTAGATAGTGACACTTTGGAGTTTTTGTACTTGCCTTGTTGCTTTGGTTTTTGTTCTTGGATCGCGGCACACCTATTTGCAGCAGTTGATCGAATTATGTTTGGTGTTTTTTTGCACTTTCAACATCACTCCGTTAACTGTCTCCTTGTATGGAGCTATTCTGGTGAAACCCAGTGTTAGTTGTTTTTTATTTTTGTGATCGAGCAGTGGATTCAGACCACAATGCACACCAAACTTCTTCAACATTGTACGATTTTTTGAGCTGAGCTTCTTGGGATTACTCTCTTTACTTTGTTGTTACTGGTTTTGGGTACCTTGCGGTGTCCCTTTTTTTCCCGTTATTGTACATGAGTACCTCATCAGACCTAGTTACCGGGACTCATATTGTGGACATGCCACTTCTATTTTGGCCCCTAGCTTCACTTGAGGGGGTGTTAGAGTATGTATTTACCTTAGCTCATGTTCACCTAGGTACTTTATTTACCTTTATTATATTTATCCTCACCCACTTATGTGTGTGGATATTTCTTTTATCTTATTTAGATATTAGGAGATATTATCTAGTTGTTAGGTATAATTCTTTCCTTGATCTATGGTATTGACTAGATCCTTGATGTCTAGTTCTCTCCTAAATCTATGGTCTTGACTAGTTCTTTGATGACTAGTTATTTCCTTGATTCATGGCTTGATCTATGACCTTGACTGGTTCTTAGATTGTTATTCCTTGCCTATTTAAGCAAGGCCCATTCTCAATGTATTGCATTGAGTTCCATAATAATATATGATATTGTTTCTCATTTATTTGCAAAGGTTTTATGTAAAGTTATTCTAGCAAATTGCTTTCATCTTATTGATCATGGTGTTTGATTAGCATCTGTGTTCTTAGCTTGGTACAATCTGGTTATCATTCCTTTCACATAACCATAGCCATGGTAGTTGATTTCACAAACAAAAATGTTACAATCGACGAATACCATCATTATAATCTAAGAAGATTTTTAAAAAGATGTCATGAAGAAACCAATTTGAATGTCATGGATTGTATGCATTTTTCACCAGGGTTGTGGTTATTCATGAGACTTGTTGTCTTTCAGATATGAGATCTGAAACCGAATAGAGTTGTTTCCAATGTGGGACTTAAAATTGTATGGAGCTAGCATTCCAAAGTGGGACCTCAAATCGAATGACGGGGTTTTTAGACTAATATTGATAGCCTAAAATTTCAATCTCAAGAATGTTTTTCAATTTCTTGGGATATGCATAAGAGCACAATAGTGTATTGGATGCATTTTAGGCCTTGCGTAAAAATTGATGAATCTTGAAAAGAAAGAAGCAAAAAGGTTTTAGGGCCTTTGACATTAGAAAAAAACAAATTTGATGATGTAAGATTTGATAATTTGCACCCTACATTATATTTATAATGAAGTTTCTCACATGCGTAACAAGGTCAAAGCATAATATGTGTGGATTCAAAAGGGATCTAAGAGATGAAGTCGAGGGGAGATGGTCATGGGCCCTAGATGAGGTCTCCCAACAACTCAAATCCCTCCACCATTTATCAAAGACCACGTACACACATAACCCTTAAGAGAATACATTAACATGTAAACATATAAACATGCCAAATCAAAATAAGTATATTAATAATAAACTAACGAATGTGTCAATAAAACAAAAACAAAAAATCATTCAAAGCATACGCTACAAAAATGGCATTATTCATACTAAAATTACATCATTCTAATTATTCAATCTAGAATTTTTGATAAGTGGGATCTTTTCTCAACTTCTTTTGCTATGCAAGAACACGAGAGGCATTGAGATTCATGTTTGGTCTCACACAATTTTGTTGAATATGATGAACTTCCACTTTTATTTAATAATAGGGACAAATAATATCAAATTAATGCATTGTTGTTATTATTCAACTTATAACAAGGAATTGATGGTATTTTTCATATGTATAGCTCAAAAATGGTGTTGTTACACGCTTTTATGTTGGTGTTCACCTTGTGGCTATCTCCCGAACTTGTTTATGGGAAGTATTGTGGTTGAAATCGGATTATGCTACTTTCTATGGTGGAAATCATGCTTTTGGCACAATGGGCAAGCTATTATCTCTTACATATGTATCTTCTAAATTGATTACAATAATTATTCACAACTATGGATTAGTCCTCTATATGTGTGGTGAATTTAGGTGGAGCTTGTGGGTATGGTGATTGTACATCCAAGGGTATGAGAGCAACATTTTTACTCTCAACGTAAAAAAATTCAATAACACTCTCTCCTACGGTGTCAATTATGAGATGAAGTGCAATGAAAACCCTCAATGGTATCTTCATGGGATAATGATGGTTAGTGCCACCAAGTTCTACCCACAAAATGGATGTTGCACCTGTATGCACAACACTTTGACATGTCTAAGTCCACCTATGAGAAAATTTCCAAATCCAAAAGCAAAATAATGTCTCATATGGTGTGCCTCCATTTAACTATTGATTTGGCTAGACCTTTGAAGGGATTCAATTATAAAAATATAATGGTGTATATGTGTCATAGGGATGATAGTGATATGGTCATACACCAATTGCCAAATAAATTAACATCATCGCATCATATGTTGTGTAAGTCGTCTCATAAGCTATTGAGTATCATCCCACATCTATGTGTAGTAGTAATTTCTATAATAGAACTAGTGTATTAAGGAGTGCTTAGGCCATGAAATGTATCCATGAATATTATTATATTGAGTTTTCTTAAAGGAGGTTTCCCCCTTGAAGTAGCTTATGATCTAAAAAACTATTTGAGCTATTTTCCAAAGTTCATTTCATTGTTTATTTATTTTTAGTTTGTAAATATGTGCAGAAGGATCCTCACATCTGGTATCAGAGCACTTTCTTGGCCTTGTGAATAGATTTTGGATTTTTTTTTAAGTAAGGCTTCCCATGAGTTGCAAAATATTTTATTTTACATTTGTCTTCTACATATTTATTATAGGCTCAGATAAGGGTAAATGCTCGTGTACTTAAATATGAGAAGTACTTGGGCATAAGCCCTAAAACTCATTACGAGGAGTACCATGGGAACTCCATAGTAGTTGGCCTATTAAGAGGACCTACCAACAGAAAGGGCAACAACCCATCCCAATTGACTAGTTTCCACCCATGAGGTAAACCAAGAGTTGTTTGTGGTAACAACCCCATCCCAATTGATTAAGAGGTAAAGTATGTGACCGAAATTTTATGGTGATTGGTACTCATTCAAACAACATTGGTCTAGAGATAACCATTAAAACCATTAGGAAACCTAAATGATGGGCCATATCCAACATAACATTTCGGCGGACAAACAACAGAGCCATCACGGTTAAGAAAGTAAAGTCAGAATTTAAAAAATCAATTTTTGTCATTTATTGCATTTTATAGATGCACTAACTCTTAAAATTTCTTGGAATACTGAAATTCCATTCTACATGTTTCGTTCCTTAAGGTTCCATATCCAAATTCCACTTTTATTAGCTAGAAATCTCAATTTTGGATTTTTTCGGTTTTTTCATAGCTTCTTTAGTTTTTCTCCAATTACTTCAAAAAATCCACATTGTTCCTCTCCACTTTCTACTCCTTTTTCCCTTGTGGAAAATTTTCCCGACTCGAAATTGCCCCTAAATTCCTCAATCCTAATTAGAAGGTGTCATAAACGTAGTAAAATTCCATTTACCCCTTTCGATTGAGCTCACATTAAAAATTCCCATTACTAATTGTCTTAAAACACATTTTTCTATCCATTGCAAAAAAATCTAGTTATGGTTGTCACCCATGCCGAAGTAAAAACATGGAGGAAGAAATCACCGCCTTGAAGGCACAAATGTCTGAACTCACACAAATGATGAAAGGAATTTGGAAAAATGCCATCCTCATTAATAAAATCCATACTGAGTCCACTTCAGACCATAGTTTCTCTGCACCAAATATGACACGTGGCCCCAAGTTAGGATTTCCTTGCTTTAATGGGATGGACCCAACTAGATGGATATACATGGTAGAACAATTCTTTCAATCTCCATAATACCTACGGTGTGAACAAGGTCCTCATTGTTTCTTTTCACTTGGAACAAGAGGCCCTACAATGGTATCATTGGTATTTAAAAGCTCATGATGAACCAAACTAGTCCATGGTTTGCATCTCTCATTCTATAGCGGTTTATCCCAAGTTCATATAATGACTTCACGGGCGTGCTCTTGAACTCCACCCAACAAGTCGGTCCATGACTACCCGATGGAATTCGATACATTGGACAATCACATAGAAGGCTTGTTAGACGAATTTTTCAAGATTTGTTTCATCAATGGCCTCAAGGAGGCAATACACTTAGAATTCAAAAAATTTAAACCCAATTCCATGATGGAAGCATTGGGCTTGGCCAAATTGGTGGAGGATAAAATCACAAAGACACATTGTCAACCTTCCAGTTTCCTTTCATTCAAAAATATAGTCACTCAAGCGTGCTCCCATGGTTCCCCCCTGAAGTCAGCCCCGATCAAGTGTCTTACTAAAGTAGAAATGCAGGAACACAGAGAGAAAGGCCTATTCTACAATTATGATGATAAATTCACTAGAGGGCATCGATGCGTGGAACAAAAATTATACCTCCTTAATATTTAATCCCCCCCTAAATTATATAACTATGAAGATGTTAAGTAATTCCAATAAGAAGATTCACCATCAGATGAAATGCCTCCTTAAGATTATCAACCAAAGATCTCACTTCCATACACTGGAAGGAGTCGACACCCCTCAAACCATGAGGGTAAAAGGGTATTTAAAAAATATTGATCTAATCATCTTAATTGATTTAGGTAGCACACATAACTTTATTGATTCAAGGATGGCCAAACAAGCAAACTGATTTATTTACCCTTGTTCTAGCTTTAAATTTATGATTTTTAATGGCTATACATTCCCTTGTAAGGGAGAATGTTGTAATGTTTGTATTACGATGGGAGATTATAATTTTCACTTTGACATGTTTTTCCTCCCTGGGTAGATGTGATGTCGTTTTGGGAGCTCAATGGTTGTGCACTTTTGGACTCATCCTATGGGACTTCTATGAACTATAGATACAATTCTTTGATAGTGGGAGAAAAGACACCTTAAAAGGTATTTCTTGAAACTCCACTAACGTTATTAGTTCCCATCATATGGAAAATCTTCTAAAGAAAGGATCACATGGGGTCATTGCTTAGTTGTTTTCTATCCAACCGAATCCACCTACTTCTTCCAACACCCCTACAAATTTACAAGCTATTTTGGACAAACATGCTTGTCTTTTCCAATCCCAATGGATTGCCACCTTCACGCCTAGAATATCATCGTATTCAGCTCCTCCTAAGAAGTTCTCCTCCCAACATTCGTCCCTACAAGTATCCTTTTTTACAAAAGATAGAAATTGAAAAGCTTGTTCAAGAACTTCTCACAAGGTAGGAGTCATTCGCCTAACACCAACCCGTATTCCTCCTGGTTTTACTTGTCTGCAAAAAGGATGGCTTGTGGCATCTTTGCATTGATTTTAGAGAACTCAACAAGATCACTATCAAGGACAAGCTCCTTATTCTAGTGATCGATGAGCTTCTAGATGAACTTCATAGCGCTCGATTTTTCTCCAATTCATATTTTTTTAGGGAACCACAGATTCACCTTCATGAGGAAGATATTCCAAAATATCCTTTCACACTCATGATGGTCACTATGAGTTTTTAGTCATGCCCTTTGGGCTTACCAATGCCCCATCAACATTCCAAGGCTTGATGAATAATATTTTTCGGCCCTTCCTTCATCGTTTCATCTTGGTATTCTTTGATGACATCTTGATCTATAGTCAAACTTGGGCCGAGCATCTACAACACATTGATAGGGCATTACAACTTCTCGCAGACAATCAGTTGTGTGCCAAACACTCCAAGTTCTCCTTTGGCCAAACTAAAGTTGAATATCTGGGACATATTGTCTCTGCGGAGGGTGTCCAAGTGGACCCAGATAAAATCAATGCCATGCAAAATTGGTCATTCCACAAAAATATTTGAAGCCTTCATGGATTCTTGGGTCTCATAAGATACTATAAAAATTTATTTTAGATTATGGTAAAATTATAGCTCTATTGACATCCATGTTGAAAAAGGATTTTTGCATGGAATGAGGTGACTAAAACAACATTTGAGGCCTTAAAACAAGCTATGTGTAATACACATGTCTTAGCCATGTCAAATTTCACTAAGAATTTCATCATTAAAAGTGATGCTTGTGGCAATGGCCTTGGTGTTGTTCTCCTCAGGAAGGCCATCGCTTCACTTCATTACCAAATCTCTCTTGGGAAGGAATTTAGTCATGTCTACCTATGAGAAGGAGATGATGGCAATTTTTCATGCAAGTATAAAAGTGATGGTCATACTTGTTAGGAAGGCATTTTTGCATCAAGACAAATCATCATAGTTTGAATTACTTCCTTGAACAACGGGTCTCATCTCCTACTCAATAAAAGTGGGTCTCCAAGCTTATGGGGTATGACTATGAGATCACCTATAAGAAAGGAAAAGACAATGTGGTTGTCGATGCTCTCTCTCGCACTTTCAAGGATCAAGTCTCCCTATGCACAATATTTGTGCCCATACCCGAATGGCTTCCACAACTCTAACAAGAGTGGAACAAAGATCCAACCCTACAATGCCTCATCCAACAATTGGCATCTGATCCTACCTCGCCCTATACTTTTTTGGGATGAAACCTATTTACGGTATAAAGGGCACTTGGTATTACCATCTAAAGTTGAGATTCACCATGCAATTCTTCTCAAACTCCATGCTTCTCTATCTTTCGGTCACTCAAGTTTTTAAAAACCTATGAGCGGGTTCGTAGGAATTTATTTTGGTAGGGAATGAAGGCATACATCAAACAGTTTGTGGTGGAATGTGATACATGTCAACGCAATAAGGGTGAAATAGTGGCAACCCCAAGTTTTTTACAACCATTACCCATTCCAACTTGGATTTGGATTGATATTTCCATGGACTTCATTGAAGGGCTTCCTAAATCGGGGAAAGTTAGTAATCCTGGTTGTAGTGGACCACCTCTCCAAGTATGCCCATTTTTGTTCCTTATCCCACCCATATACGGCCTCAACCATTTCCCAACTATTCATTAACAAAATCTCTTGCCTCCACGGTATCCCAACCTCCATTGTCTATGATTTTGATGCCACTTTCACTAGTCATTTCTGGATATAATTATTCCTTAGGATAGTACCTAATTGAAGATGAGTTCAGGATATCACTGTAAATGGATGGTCAAATTAAAATTGTTAACAAATGTTTGGAAACTTTCCTTCGATGTTTTACCTTTGAGCACCAAAAATAGTGGGTCAAGTGGTTACCTCTTGTTGAATGGTGGTATAACACCTCATATCACACCTCCACAAAAATGACTCCATATGAAGGAGTCTATGTTCAACTGCCTCCACCTCTCCTCCCATACTCTCTTAGCGAGTTCTCCATTTAAGTATCGACACCACCCTCACCTAATGGGACCTAATTCTCCACACTCTTGGGACAAACTCAATTTGGTGGTATGAAACAATAAGTAGATCAACACCGCTCAGAGTGCAACTTTAAGCATGAGGATATGGTTTTTCTACGCTTACAACCATACAAAAAGACTTCCTTAAAACTCAAATTATGTCACAATCTTGTGCCTAAGTTTTATGGACCTTACAAAGTTCTCCAAAAGATCGGTGACGTTACATACAAGTTTGAACTTCCACCCAGCTCACAAGTTCATCATGTCTTTCATGTCTCTTGTGAAGGATCCATCATTATGACATGAACAAGTACTACCGAGCTTGTGGTGAAGGATCCATCATTCTTTATCCTTTCTTAATTCTCGATAGGCTCTCCCGCTAACTTCGCAACCATTCTATCACCGAGGTATTGATCTACCGGCATGGAATACAACTGAAGATGCAACTTGGAAGTCCCTTCTCTAGATTTAGCAACATTTTCCACAATTATAACTTTGAGGAGAGATTTTTTAAGGGGAGGGGATGTTAAGACCCTTTGTCTTACCTTTCTCCTTGCATTAGTAATGTAATAGATGTGACAAACACATATAATTTATAATTCATCTCGTAAGCTATTAAGTATTATCCCACATGCATGGGTAGTAGTAATTTCTAGAATAGAACTAGTATATTAAGGAGTGCTTAGGCCATGAAATGTATCCACAAATATTATTGTATTGAGTCTGTCTTAAAGGAGCTTTCCCCCTCGGAGTGGCATGCGATCTATAAGTTTCTTTAGTTATATTCCAAAGTTCATTTCATTGTTCATTTATTTTCTAAGTTTATAAATCTATTCAAAAGGATCCTCGCAACTATTCATCGCCCTCATTCTAATCTGGACCACACCTATATTCGCAATAATAATTGGCTAATAAAACTTTATAAGTTAAAACTCTTGGAAATTTTCATCCTTGTCTCATAATTTAATTAGTATCTCTTTTATATTTTTATGTTTCTTCGACTTTGAAATCCATGTCTTAGTAATAATATATAATATATGGAGAGGTAAGAATACATAACACTAGTTTTCTAAGTTGAATAACACTTAGACAACTAATGATCAAGAATAACGGATAGATAACTTACAACGGTAAAGAATAAGCATGTGTTTGGAAAACATAATGTAAAACCATATCATTTACATCTCATGATATCAATGATCAATAAGCACAACCTTGTTAAACACCGATGCACCGTGGTTTTTCCTTTATTCAATTTACAAGTGAATACAAATTTAAGGTGTTATATAACAAACAAATAATGAGTTATTGCTAGAAATTTCTAGGAAGTTACAAAAATTGAGAAAATATTAGATGTGTTGGGTGGTGTTTGAGCCTCAGAAGGAAGAGGTAGTGGACAATTGCATCCGAGATGAGAGTAGTGTTGGCCCTCAAAGCCAAAGGCATTGAGTACCAACATGAATAAGTAATACTAATTAATAAAAGTAGGCAAATCATTAGCAATAATCCTCTGTGACAACTGTTCCATGTTCTCATTTACAAAAATAACCTCATATAATCTTATATGGAGTAGAAATGGCCTTCATTGAGAAATTTTTTGCTTCTGGTTAAACTTCTTGGATCAAATGTTATGGAAAGTAATATGTACTCTTATCCATTTCATTTTAGTAATATTGATATAATTATTTTATTAATGATGGTTTACAGATTAATGATGAAAATGTTATGATCCACCAAGACATAATGACAACCTAATTGTGGGGTTATATAGCTTACAACAAAGACCCATTAATGAATATACTTTAGCATATCCAAGTGTGTGTAGTCACTAAAATATGCACTTAGTACTATTATATTACGCCTCTAGTATGTTGTTATATACATGATTTCTAAGTTTGGAAACTAGGTACTACTGTGACACATCTTTGGTCTTTTTCTTGCTTTGTTTGGCTCTACTTCTTTTATCTGACATTTGCATCTTTCGGTCGAATCACAAGGATCAATGTTCCTATCTTTTGTTATGTTTATGTTTTCCTACTACAAGATAATATCGCCCATGACGGGACAATAATGCCCATACGCTAATTTCCTTCTAGGCGTTCTTGTCCTATTTGTTTGATTTTCCCTTTATCGATTTGCTTTGGCTTTGGGTATTTTATTATCTTCTTTTCACGACCTAGGTCAACTTTTGGTGTCACTATGTGCCAAAATTAAAACAAAGAACTCATATATATACACAACCTACTAACTATTCTAAGGGGCAATTGGGCTATCATTTTCTATATCTACCACATACAAAGAACAACACAAGGGACTGCATTTTGGGCTGCATTATTCACTGTATAGGGGAGGCTATTATGAATTCCATATCACACATTCTTACATTGGGACAAAGTAGTTGTAGCTCGTTATTCTTTGTGCAACTGGAACTAGGGCATCCTAGCTCAAGGGACATGATTTCAATCACACACCATAAGAACTACATGGAGTCTGAAATGTAGTGCATCACTCGACAACAAGATCACATCGAGATGACCTTTTATGTTAGTTTGAATCTCTCATTTACATTTTTCATTTAGTCTAATGTGTGCTTGAATCTTATGTAGGTAGCTAGGGGAGCAAGAGTGCAACAAACTTGAAGCGACGTATAATGAGCTAATATCGAAAAGAATCGACACGAAAGAACCATATCTTGATTTGTCCCTACGACACTAGTGCTTAGAATAGACATTGACACCGAAGTGGTCATGTGCTCTCCCGGGCACTCTTGTCACTGAGATCTTCACATGTCAGTTTCAGAATTAGAGCTTACACAACCCAAAATACACCTGTTTAGATCATTCACCTACCCATAATCAATCCAAACCTACGGTGGCAAGCTAAGTCATTCTCCAAACCCTATTTATCACTCTTGCTTGTATTTCCTTTGCTAGATCTTGCTTTAATACAATTATATCCATTTAATCAATAATGTCCTTATCTTATATTTAATTTTATTAAAACAATGTGTTCAATGTGAAATTTACTAATGTTGTCATCAAGAATAAGGAAATTGTGAGATTTACTAATACCCAAAGAAATTGTTTATTTTTACACTTCGGGTAGATAATGGGTTCCATTTTCACTTCATGGAAGATGGAAGAAAGGATTGTTGTGTTGAAAAAGGCATAGGTGGCATACACATAAATGGGAATGATGATTGACTTGTCTACATGGAGGATAAAAGTTTCTTATAACACATGGACAAAAATTGATGACATTGGTGTACGTGGAGGAATCCATGGTGTTAGTAGCAACATGTGCAGGGGAAGCATTGAAAGAACATTAGATTGTTGTTGATGTCCACTTGTGTCAATGTTCTTCTTCCAATGTTTTGATTTTGATTGTTATGAAATATGATAGGTCTCATAGCCACAAAAATACCATCTATTACACCTTTTCTTGATTACACAACTTTAATATAGGTTTCAAATCTTTTGAGCACATCAACCGCAAAATTTTGGTCTAATTGTGTGCCGATCACATTGGCTCACAATGCATAATCAGTGAAGGGACAACTTATAACGTATTAGATTTTTATCAAATTTTATCACCTAAAATTTCACCTAACCTCGTAATGTGTGTCCCTTGATGGAAATGACAAGTTATAACCTGGTAATTTATTTTTAATTGGAATGCAACATTTTTGGATGATTATTGATTTTAAAATTTTAGAGTAACTTGTGGAAGTTGTATTACAAAAATTATGTTGTAAAAATAAATTGAATATGGATTGTAAAAATCAATTCAATGACATTGTCATAATACATTAAATATATTGTGATAGCTATATTAAATAATTAAAAACCACCACATAATGATCCTTCTACCGATCTATAAGCCCCATATCCAATGATCCTTGTGCCACAAGTCTTCTTAACGAAGATTTCCATGGTTGGGCAGCTTTTTAGCAGCCCAATTTGCTAAAAGAAGTTGTAAGATTATCATTTCATTGGGAAGAATCCCATAATGTTAAAGAACGAAAGAACGAAATTATTTATCTATGTAAAATGAGGACATGAATTTTTATAATATCCTCTATGATTATTTGTAGAGGTGTGAAGAGTGAGGGAAAAGGAAAAGGCAAGTTTTAGGAATTAGTCCTCACATGGGTGTTGTGGTCTTAGTGCTCCACATTAGATTATTTAATAATTAGTGTATAAGAAAATAATAAGTGGATATGAATAATGTAAGTGATTGATACATAAGTAACAATCACACTAAAATAGGACTTTGTAGAGATTAGGTTGAGTGATTTAAGGGATAAAATGAGATATTGTGGGAGATATGAAGATGAGATTTGACTCCTTGATTTTAGGAGTTCAATTCTCTATATAATGTAATTTCTCTCATGCTTAATATATGTTGAATTTATGAAACTTTAGTGTATGCTCTCTCAAAGTGAAAGGGGTAACCCTAACATTTGGTATCATAGTAGGTTTCGAAAGAGGCTTCTCCGACCTTCACTCGACCTATGTTTTATTTTGAAGTTAGGCAATGACAAAAGACAAGCAGAGTGGACCTCATGCAAACCCATTTTCCTTTATCTATGTGTCATCCATTTGTAGTTTTGTCAAAACATGCAAGCAATGGATATGTAGAGCGGACACAGTACAAACCCCATCAATGGATCAGTCACATATTTGCAATTTGTCGATGATGTACCAGTGGACCTCTTGTCATTCATTTGCATCGTCTACCTCTTCCATTTTGTTCACTCTATATGTAGTTTACATTCCATTTTGTCCATTTTTTCACCTAAAAATTGAAAAAAATATATATATATATATATATATATATATATATATATATATATATATATAATATGGACACAAAATCTATGCACTTGGGTACATTTCTAGGTCCTAAATCATACTAATGTATACATTATTCATAAGAAAAAAAACTAGTGGTTGACAACTCCTTTTGGGCCTTTTTCTTTATCTTTTGCATTCTTATTGGCTTTACACATCCTACACTTGACCAAAAATCAACATATTTAATTTTTATGGCCTTGGACATGGCGCCCATCTAGAGGACGAAGCACCTAGGTGCTCCTGTCCCTCTGGGCGCTCTTGACCCTCTCTATCATTTTCTTACCCTTTTGGGTCTCTTTTACCTCTTGGGCATCTTTTAATACTTTAGATCGGCTTTCTAGTTGTCAATTACGAAATTCAGACAAGGGAATCATATATATACTTAGTTACTTCTTCAAAATCAAGGCCCAATCACTAAGCATTATCTAATATCACTTAAGCTTGCATCAAAGGCACACAAAGCATTTCAAAGTCATACCTTTAGCACACTCATACAAGGGACAAGGGTTTCATCACTCTGCATACACGACATAGGAGGGCAAGTTCATTTTATTCCATTTCACGCATCTTCATACTTGGAGCAATCTATATATAGCCCACTATCATAGTGTAACTTGTAGAAGGGAAACCTAGGGCATCATTACACACACATACACACAAAACTACATGGAGTCTAAGATGTAGTATAACGCTCAGTCGTAAGTTCACTATTTGGGTGACCATCGAGGTCAGTCTGACTCCACATTCTGCATCTTTTCTATTAGATTTGATGTGGTTTGTGGACATGTGTAGATATACATTTGTTTTGCGGAGTTACGTTACATGGCGATTAGAACCCTAACAATGAATTCAAAGCGACAAAACGAATATTAGAGGGAAGACCTTTCGACCCATAAAAATTCAAGACTGATCATTTAAGCGGACACTAGTGCCCGCCATTACTATCCTCATGTGTACGTTTTTGTCCTACACATTTTTGTACTTCTGAATCTTCGTCGAGCCTTTACAACATTGTTTCCAGCCTATTCCAATAGATACTCTTTCCATATCACTCTTGAATCACACAAAATCATCTAAGTCACTTTTCCTTCTCATTTGCGTAGGGTTTCATATTATTGCATGTTTGTTTCTTGTCCATTTACCATAATATATCATATGTATATCATTGGTTATGTAGTTACTCTAAAATTAAGATTTAATATAATTTAAATTATATATATGTATTGCGGTTTTTGGTTGTTAAATGTGTTTGAGGTTTGTGGAAGAAGAACAACAACAAAGAAAATCAGTCCCGAAGCATAACCATGGGATAAAATTGGCGCAATTCTTCATGTGAAGGATTTGAGTAGGGTTTTACATTATGTTTGCGAGTCTTCATTAATAATAAAAAACACTTGTAGGTTGTACCATGATCAAATTAAACACTAAGGTTTAACTTTTTTAGTTTTACACTTTGTTTGTGTTGGATTGCACAATTTAATCATAAATATGGTTTAGTTTTGCATTGGCCATGGCATTGGATAATGTATCTTTCTTCACATGATCATGATCTAGCTCGACTCAACATAGCGTGCAACTTTTGCATCTTGGAAACAATTTTAAGAACTTTTTGTCATGCCTCCATTTTGAACCTCCTTACCACCATTACACCCATGACCCATGCAACCATCCACGAAGAGTTGTACCCCTAGAACTCACCCCTCAAGACCACATACTAACTCCTCTACTCCTAGTCCCAACACTCTACTTGTGGTGTATTTAAATTCCTTGTACAATATTGTGTCTTGTGCATCTACACTACTCCAAATGCCACCATTAGTCCTCCTTCAAACATAGGGTTTCATTTCAACCATCACCCTTCATCCCATAAGTTGCAACTAAATTTTTATGATGTATTTTGAAATTTGTTATTAGGTTTTGTCTTTAGTGTTCATTTAGGCAACTTTAGGTTTAGTTTAGACTTTGTTTATTTATGGTTATAATTTTTATGATAATTTGTGGTTCTTTTTTAGGTTTGTTTTTAAGTTGTTGACCCATGGTTTTACTTTATGAAAAACGATATTAAGTTTTTTTATTGTTTTTGTTTTTGTATTAGCGGTAAGAGATAATATGTGGTTTTAAGTATTTTTGCTTTTTAAGTTTAGTTTTTAAGTATTAATTAGGTTTTATTGTTAAAAGTTTTATTTGATTTGTTTATTTTTATTTTTATTGTCATTTAATTATATATTTGTGTTTAGTGTTTAATTAAACTTTTCATATCATTTGTTAAGTTTTATTTGAAGTTTAATTGTTTAGTGATGTTTATTTATTTATTACTTGTAGTCTATTGTGTGTCTATAGTTGAAAGTCTTCCCTCTAGTGTCGTTTTTAGTTTTTGTGTTTAAATTTTGTCAATAAGTTTGTTGTGTATGTGTCAAATTTTTTTAATAAAGCCTATGATCTAAAGCTAGTCGTCAATAAAATATTTATTTTTATTTTAAGATAATAATCTCTTATGGACCTCTCATGATAAGGGGAGGAAGGAAGAAAAAAGGTATCTTGGAAACCTCCTCCTGAGGGCTGGATAAAGATGAATTTTGACGGTGCCTCAAAAGGTAATCCTGGTTGTGGGGTTGTGGATGTGTGTTTAGAAAAGATGACTGCCAGCCCCTTCTCGCTATAGCTTGGGATTGTGGAGTTTCCTCCAATAATTACGCGGAAGGTATGGCTCTTATTTTTGGTTTATTGGAAGCTAAGCATAGGAATTGGCTTGGATTTGGATTGAAGGGGACTCTTTAACTATTTTAAATATGGCCTAGGAGAAGACCCCTAGAGCGTGGCAATTGAAATCTATTTGCGCAAGTATCAAGTCTATTTTGGCCTCCTTTTCGAGGTTATTTTCTCCCACACTCTGAGAGATGGCAATAAGGTGGTAGATTTCTTAGCGAATAGAGGAGCTGGTTTATGGGATAGTCTTCATTTGATGTCCCTTTCTTGGGAGTCGGGATTTCCTAATGACATTCAAGAGCTTTTAGCAAGAGACGCATGAATGGCATCGATTGGTGTTCTATAATGATTATAAAGGACGCCTCTTTTTCATATCCGCATCCATAGGTATGATATGGGTGTTATGTAAGATTTGGGCAGTGATTGTGAAGCCTTGGTGTGTGTGAAGTATTTATTGATTTGTGCAGAGGCGTTGGTTTTAAAGCAAGCTTGGTGGGGGTTTTTTTATCAAAGAAAGGTTTCTCTTTTGCCGTCATGTTTGTTTGTCTCCATGGTCTACTCATTCGTTATTTTTGGGTGGTTTCACTTCTTTCTTTCGGGTATATGGCATCGGAGGTGGGTTCTATAGAGGGGTTGGGTCGGAAGCGGAGGCATGCCAGGACCTGGGGATTCTTTGGGGGAATCCTTTGCCAAGTGGTTGAATGGCAGAATTAATAAATGTGGCGATGTGTGGCTGGCTTGAGCAGGTCTGGATGGTGGTAGAGAGTGTTGACATGGAGGAAGAGGAGGTTGTCATCTATGACAAATTGAGGAAGCTTATGCTTGACCCTGACCAATCTGTGGGGCGGAGAAATGTCTTCGATGTGGCTCAAGGCTTGAGTGTTGCCAACATTATTTCGAATGTGTCGGGTCAATTCATCCTGCACAAGGATTTAAAGGATATGGAGGAGAGATTGGTGAGCATGCAGTTTCATATACATGCTTTGGCTCATGGGATTCAGGCCCTCTCACATGGTTTGGAGGCGGTGGTGAGCATCAAGGGGTCCGGCTTCTGTTAAGGCTAGGGTGGAAATGCCTAAGTCTTTGTGTAGATCATTCTCATTCTTCTTCTCCTTCTCAACATGAGACAAACTCGGAGGTGGAGGTTCTTGAAGCAAAGTCAACCACTTTGGGTATGGAGTTTTGAGGTTTTCATGGATTGATCTGGTGGTCACACCGATTTTTGGCCCGGGTTTTGGTTTGGGGCTATGGTTTCAGGAATTGTGTATATAGGAAGCTTGATATATTGTAGTATGTAGATATATTTCCTTTTTGTTTATGTATGCATGATAATGTGCCTTATAACTCTTCTGTGAGTCTGTGATGATTGTTTTATATCATGGACTGGTGTGGAAAGCTTTTTTTGAGGCTAGGGCCTTCTCCCTAGGGATCTTAAGAAAAATAAATCTCCTATGAACGCATTCTCGGGAAAACTAGACATCCATTAGGGGGTGAATAAAAAGATTTAGGGGGTAGGTTGAGTGATTTAGGGGATAGAATGAGAGATTGTGGGAGATATGATATGAGATTTGACTCTCTAATTTTAGGAGTTCAATTCTCTATAGAATGTACTTTATCTCATGTTTAATATATTTTGAATTTATGAAACTTGAGCGTATGTTATCTCCAGGTGAAGGTGCAACCCCAACACCAAGGAAGAAATTATCCCTCCTTTTTGTTTGGTCTTACTCGTCCTAAATGAGGAAATCTATGTAGGTATAAGGATTCGTTACATTATCCATCCCCACAATAAAAATTACAAAATGAACATCATAGTCATCAAACACAAGCTTCTTTTGAGGATTTTGCAAAAATTATATAATGGTCTATACCAATGACTATGAAGTGTTTATATATATGTAAGTTGCAATTGGTTAATAACAACAAGGCACAACCATCCATTTTGCAAACAAGTTCTATCTTTATAAGTAAGTTATAGCTCTAACATATGGATATCCATTCTACAACATTCGATGATTTTTTTGCAAATATTTTATTTTTTTATATTTATGTTTAATTTATTTGTGATAGTTATATTATTATTATTTATTTAGTTTACATGTGTATTATGGAGGAATATGTTTACTAAGTATATAAACAAATGCTTATATAATACATGTAATAATATTTAAAGATACAAAAATATAGGCTTAATTTGTTTATATCTTTATTTTAATACTTTGTACATAAAATACAAATTAGAGTGGATTTCTCTGAAATTTTAAACCGTTGTGATGGAACTTTGGACAATTAATTTGTAAATTTAACTCCCCACCAAATACTAAAGCTGGGGTGCATGGGAAGGTATGTATGAGGGCGACGGGAGATAAGGCACCATAAATAAGAAAAAATGGAACATTCAATTACATAACATATGCCATAAGATAATAAGACACAATTTTCTTTTTGTTTTTATACGAGGAGTATGAAAGAGGAAAGGTAAATAAATTTTCATACTATTTTCCATCATCTTTACAATGACCCGGGAAAAATATAATGAAATAAGAAAGACAATATACCTTACGTCGAACTTTGTAGTCCATGGTACGTCATTTATAATACACTATAGGGAATTTCATAGGGATTCACATTGGTACAAAAAAATGCTAAATCAAACTTATACAACATTGTTTTAAAAATCTATGTTGTAGGTTCAATGATACCCAAAGTTGTATCCATGAATATACTAAGAAATGTAGTGGAAAAACATATAAGTAAGTTCAATCTTGAGTATTTTATACTTAGTGAAATTTTTATAATTCATCTTTTTATCATGTTTGGTTTGTTGTAGATTCAAACCATGCAAAGGTTGTGTTTATATTTCTACTATATTTTTGTTTTTGTTTCATAGATGGAGATTATCTAATTCCTTGACTTAGTATGATGCTTTAGACTGTAGTGATTGTTTCCCTAATGAATGTACATAAGCTTTGGTAAGATTTAGGGAGCCTTGGGTGCCTTTTGTGAGTGTTACAAGAGTGTGTTAATGACAAATGTAGTGCCATATGATTTCCAAGTTCTCAAATGAGATGAGTCTAAATTTATTACATATGGATCTAAAGGTAAATTATCAAGGAAAGGTTGACCCATAAGAATTAAATGATCGAAGAAGAATTTGAAAATAAAAGCAAACATAGAGGATATATCTATTCAAAATAATAAAAGTTGATCAAGACCATATATCACAAACCAACCAAACTCAACGTATTTCCACAAGGACGAGAAACATGAAAATAAAGTTTTCATCCTATCAAGTGGAGTTTTTCTATGGATTTCATTTAATTCTCAAAAACTATCTACATAGTAGTGTGCATGTCTAAGCAAGTTACAAAAGAGACCTCGGGATGTGCGAGGAGGGATAAAAAGAGCATGTTTATCTTAACAATAATGCATTATCAATACCAACAATGTCAAAAACTAAATTGCCAAATTTGAGTGTCGACATTGTTAGAGTAGGTATTTACCTTAGCTCATGTTCACCTAGGTACTTTATTTAGTTTTATTGTATTTATCCTCACCCACTTATGTGTGTGGATATTTCTTTTTATTTAATCAGATATTAGGGGATATTATATTGTTAGGGATAGTTCTTTCCTTGATCTATGGTATTGACTAGTTAGTTATCTCATAAATCTATGGACTTAACTAATTTGCACTTAACTAGTTATTTGATGACTAGTTCTTTCCACGATTTATTGCTTGATCTATGACCTTGATTGGTTCTTAGGTTGTTATTCCTTGCCTATATAAGCAAGGCCCATTCTCAATGTATTTCATTGAGTTCCATAATAATATATGATATTGTTGTTGATTTGTTTGCAAAGGTTTATGTAAAGTTATTCGATGAATTGCCCCATTGAAATCCTTAGCCCCTGGTCATATGGTATGGTCATATGAGGGCTTAAAGCTTGAGATTCCTACTAGTAGGTGCTTAAATCCAACCCCCATTCATTTTATTTGTGTGGTGAAGGTAAGAGTAATTTATTCTATTTTAGTGGCAACTAAAATAAATAGTAGAGCATAATATTGAAAAGCTTGTAACTTTTGATCAGTAACTCGGTTTTGAGTGTCATTTTTTTGCAAAAGTGTTTGTTTTTTTGTGCTCTTTCCATTGGAAATATTTATTTTGAGAATCACACTATAATTATAAAGTGCCATATTGTAACACGCACTCATTATAAAGTGCCAAAATCAGGGGGCTCTTGTTGCATTGTTTGGGGTCTTGTTGCATTGCTTGGTTCTTGCATTTCTTTTGGTGATTTTTTAGGATGGCATCTACTTCTGCATTAGATCATGTTGAGCCATTAACAACACATAATTACCACACATGGAAACCAAGAATGGAAACAATAATTAAGTGGAAAGGATTATGGGCTTTAACTTCTTCAGAACAACCAATGTTCACTAGAGAATATGAGAAATTTAGTACCAATGCAAATTTGATGAGTGTATGGGTTTGATAGGAACTTATGTAAGTGACAGTCTTTTGTTTCATTTGGAAAAATGTGACTCTCCTTTCAAAATTTGGGAGAAATTGGAGGATTTATTTAGTAAGGTGGATCATATGAGAGCCATGTAACTTGACATTGAGATCACCTCTCTTAATCCTGAAGATTTTCCAACAATTATAGACTATCTTACCAAGTTCAAGCATTTTTGACACAGTTGAAGGGGAGTGGAAGAGATAAGAAAGATGAAGAGTGTGTTTACTTGATTCTATCCAAGTTGAGAGGACCATTCCAAATTTTTGCTTCTACCTTTTTCTCTAGCATGGATGCCTTAGGTGACACATTCAAAATGCCTAACTTAGAAACATTTTGTGAAATACTTACTAGGGAAGAATCCAAATTATCTCACCTTGAGTCTTCCACCTCTTAAAAGGCATTAGTTGCATCTAATCCTAAGGGTAATGGAAAACCAAAAAAGTAAAACCAAATCCACACCTTCTCCATCTCAAAATGCTCCTAAACCCAAAGAAAACAACTCAAAACCAAAGAGTCTTCTAAATCCAAGAATAAGTCTAGCCTTTCATGCTCTTTTTGTGGGGGTAGTAATCATGAAGAACATAGGTGTTATAAGTGAATGTAAGCCTTAGAGGATGCAGTCAAGAAACATAAAATTTCTATCTCCACGCCACCTCCTTCTAATCAACATGGCAAAGCACTTAATGTTGTTGGGAGATCTCAATCACCACTTGTAGACAGTTGGGTTATAGATTCTGGTGCTTCTCATCACATGACTTCTTCCAAGGAGTCTTTTGTTTCTCTAGGTTTGAGTTCTACTTCAAAATTGAGGTTGGAGATTCTTCCTTTCTTTTTGTTAAAGGAAAAGGTGATATACAACTTGATGGTGGAAGTATCCAAGATGCACTATATGTTCCTAACATCACTACAAATTTGCTTTATGTATATCAAATTTTCATTCTAGTTAAGGAAAAACAATGACTTTTACACCACATGGAGTAGAAGTATGAACTTTGTTGGAGCCTCATTCACTGGTTGCTGAGGGTATTGTTGATCATAGTTCTAGACTATATCACTTTGAGGTTTTGATGACACTTCTTCTATAGGGACAGGTTGGTTTCTCATGCAGATTCAGAGAGTAAGCTTTGGCATGAAAGATTTGGACATCTTAATTATATATATTTGAAGGAGTTGAGCACTCATGGTATGGTAGATGGTCTTCCTAGAGTTTTTTGTCTTGAGGATTTTGTCATGGTTGTGCATTAGGGAAACAACACCAAGATCCTTTTCCTAAGAATTTGTCTAAGAGAGCTTCTTCACCACTTGAGCTTATGCATAGTGACTTGATGGTTTTTCCTACCCCATCTTTCAATGGAGCTAAGTATGCACTTACATTTATTGATAATTTCTCAAGGCGTACTTGGGTTTATTTTCTCAAGTACAAAAGTGATATTTTTCACACTTCAAAGTATTCAAGGCTTTGTTGAGAAATAATCTTCTAGTAGCATAAAGAACCTTTGTACTGATAATGGGGGAGTACTTCAACAATGAGTTTTCTAAATTTTTGGCAACTCAAGGCATTATTCACCAAGCATTTTGTTCCTCATACTCCACAACATAATGGCTTAACAGAAAGGAAGAATATAACTTTGAAGGAAATGGCTAACTGTATGATGCATTCTAGAGATTTACCTCCTATCTACTAGGAAGAAGCAATTAATTGTGCTAACTACATTCAAAATCACACACCACACAGAGCACTTGAACATTTGACTCTAGAGGAAGCTTGGTCCAACACTAAGCCAGATGTCTCATTTTTTTGAGTCTTTGGGAGCCATGCTTGGGCCTTTGTGCCAAAGAAGAAAAGGAAAGCTTTGGATAAGAAGAGTAAACCCTTGATCTTTATAGGGTATTGTGAGGACATGAGAGCTTATTATCTTTTAGATCCGATACTCATGATGTTCTTTTTCAAACACATGTTCATTTGATGAGCACTTCACTCCTCATGATTCTTCATCTTCTTCCATGCCTCCTTCTTCTTCTTTATCTCATCTTGAGGATCCTTTCTTTGAGGAGGTTGATGAGGAGGTTATAGATGTCATTGAGGATCTTATTCCCACTGATGTTATCACTATGCCTAAGTGGGCTCATACTACAATTTTTGAGGCAACACCTTTCATAGAGGATCTTCCACCCACTAGGCATCATCACACACATTCTACAGGTTCTAGACTTTTGTGTTAGGTAGTTTTTGAGGATCCACAGTCTTTTTCAAAGGCTCATGGGATACAAGAGTGGGATGATGCGATGGCAACTGAGTATTCTTCTTTGATGAAGAATCATACTTGGGATTTGGTATCTCTTCCTAAAGGAAGAAAGATGGTTAGGTGTAAGTGGGTATATCGAACCAAATACGTAGTTGATGGGTCCATTGACAAGTATAAGGCTTGTCTTGTTGCAAAGGGTTTTTCACAAGTTGAAGGTATTGATTACTCTGAGACTTTTGCACCCATTTCCAAGATGGATTTTGTACACCTTGTACTTGTTATTGTTGCATCACAGGGGGCCCGTATACTAGATGGATGTGAAGAGTGCCTTCTTACATGGAGATCTACAAGAGGAAATATACATGGAGCAAAGTGACTAGGATTTGTTCAGGATTCTTCTCTTGTTTGTAGGCTCTGAAGGTCTCTCTATGGTCTCAAACAAGCCCCTCGGGCTTGGTATGAGAAGATGGATTCTTTTCTTCTATCTACTAGTTTTGTTCATTTCCACTTCGATCATACAATGTATCTCCAACATGTTGGTGAGGATATTGTGATACTTGTCTTGTATGTTGATGATCTGTTACTTCTTTGGCAGCTCTTCTTCCCACATTCAGAGTATTCAAAGGATCTTTCTACATAGTTTGACATGAAAATCTTGGGTTATTACATTATTTCCTTGGTTTGCATATTTCTCAGACATATTCAGGGATTCATTTGAGTCAACAAAAGTACACCCATGATCTTCTTTGGCACTTTGATATGGCTGATTACAAGCCAAGTCCATCTCCTTTTCAATCTGGGGTTACTCTTACTTCCACATGTACCACACCACTTTGTGATCCTACATTGTATAGGTAGTTGGTTGGGAGTCTCATGTACTTGACCCATACTCACCCTGATATTTCATTTGTAGTAGGGCTTGTATCTCGGTTTGCACATTCTCCTCATAGTAGTCACTAGTAGGTGCTAAAAAGGATTTTACGCTATTTGCGGGCACTTCCCACTTTGGCCTACACTACACTAGGGGTTCTACTCAGTTGGTTGGGTATATAAATTCAAATTGGGCAGGTTCTATTGATGACAGTGTTCCACTTATGGCTATCTTTTCTATCTTGGTTCTTCTCTAGTTGCTTGGGTGTGTAAAAAGTAATAGGCTATTGCACTTTCATCTTCAGAGGTAGAGTACAGGGCAATAGATTATACGAGTCGAGTCAAGATTCTTTGGCTTCACCAATTATTAACAAGTTTGGATTCCCATAGGATTCACCGATTGTACTTTGGTGTGACAACCAAAGTGCAATTCACATTTCTCACAACCCAGTTGAGCACCAGTGGACCAAGCATATTGAGATACACATCCACTTCATTCGTCAACACATTCAGGATGGAGTTCTTTGCTTGGAGTACCTTCGACTAAGTGCAGAGTTGCGAGACATCTTTATGAAACCTTTTTCATCACCAAGCTACCTTGAGTTGCATGGAATACTTGGGGTTTCATAATTTTTTGTTGGGGGTTGTTCATGAGAACATCTTCCTTCTTCTTCTTTCTCTTTCCTTATAGTAGGATTATTTCCTTCTTTTGGTTGAGATTTCTTCATGGATATATTGTACATGGGTACCTCATCAAGCCTAGTTTCGGGACTCATACTGTGGACATGCCACTTCTATTTTGGCCCCTAGCTTCACTTGAGGGGGTGTTAGAGTAGGTATTTACCTTAGCTCATGTTCACCTAGGTACTTTATTTACCTTTATTGTATTTATCCTCACCCACTTATGTGTGTGGATATTTATTTTTATTTATTTAGATATTAGGGGATATTATCTAGTTGTTAGGTATAGTTCTTTCCTTGATCTATGGTATTGACTAGTTCTTTCCTTGATCTATGGTATTGACTAGATCCTTGATGTCTAGTTATCTCATAAATCTATGGACTTAACTAGTTCTTTGATGACTAGTTATTTCCATGATTTATGGCTTGATCTATGACCTTAATTGGTTATTAGATTGTTATTCCTTGCCTATATAAGCAAGGCCCATTCTCATTGTATTTCATTGAGTTCCATAATAATATATGATATTGTTGCTCATTTGTTTACAAAGGTTTATGTAAATTTATTCTGGCGAATTACTTTTATCTTATTGATCGTGGTGTTTGATTAGCATTTGTGTTCTTAGCTTGGTACGATCTGGTTATCGTTCCTTTTATACATCCCCCACCCTTTAAGTATGAAATGAAAATTACATGCTTAAAGGAAAAGATACTTGAGTTTGTAGACACACTTTGTCTTTACTTAAAGTTTGTTTTGCAGAGTCCCATTGTGTTGATGTTGGCATGCTCCATGATGAAACCTACAACATAGAGTGTAGTTAATGTCCATAGTAAAGAATTGAACTTTAATTCAAATGTAAAATATAATATGTAAAATTTACATTTTCATAAAGTGAAAGAGACAAAATGTGGAAGGAATACACCTATTTATTTTTGTGAAGGGATAAGTTATCATTCTTCTCTTTCACTTGGAGATTTGAATTCTTGATATTTTTGAAGCATTGGGGGTGATCAATCCCCAATTTTTCCGAGGAGAAACTAGAGTGTTAGGTGAATTCAACCCAACTCGGAAGTAGGGGAGAGAGAGATTAAGAGTGATATGTTGAAGTACCTTGCAAAGGAAGAAAAGTGTGTACCAAAGTCATTCAACAACTCGATATATTCCATTTTGAATGTAAGACTGAAATAAAGGACTTCCTATAAAGAACTTAGCCACTTCAATACCTTTTGTAATCCCATGCGCCACAATGTTGCGAGATAGATCTATGCTCAATTTTATAAATAAGAATACATAGTAGAAAAGAGAATGGGTGTCCCCATGCCCTTCCCATGTGCTAGACAACTGAATAGAAAATGTAATGTATTGAAATGTAGATGGGGAAAGGAAACCCATGTCCCAAAGATCCTTAAAATTGTAACTAAAATTGAGTGTCATGGTGAAGTATTGTTTTCCCCTTTGGCTGATCTCAACTAAGTGAAGTGGACTTGTAACTATGTCAAGAAATTGTACATTTAGATGGAATTCTAAAAGCATTGACAAAATTAATGTAACTACCCCTGCGAAAAATCATATGAAGAGGTCAAAACCATCCATACGGTCTTGATCAAGCTACATAGGATTGAACCTATGCACAATTTTCTAGATTTATGTATTTGATGTTATTTCTGAGTACCTATACTTTATGTATACTTGTATATTAGCCAAAAATATTTGTGTTTAGTGTAGTATCAGTAGAGTATACCTAGATAAATTTACCCTCTTTTGAGGCACGTGTAATAAAACAATCAAGCACATGGATCAAAGGAATAAATGTGTAGCCGTGTAACTCGATGAATTTTATCTTCTCCAAAGAAACAAATGGAAGGATGTAGTAGCGACCACCGATGATGGAATCCCAAACTTGTAAAGGGGATACGCATAGTGGAAACCATAGAATGTAACAAGAGAAACAACAACAATAATAGAAAGCAATAACAAAAGTAGTAATTTTATAAGGAAAACAATTAGAAAGAGATAGCAGCAATGAAATCATAGTCAATAGTATGCAAATAGTATCACACAAAATAATATAGCCACAAACATGGGATACCCATGGTGTCACAAGACAATTACGGCTCTTAGTCTTGTAAAGGTGAGAAGTTAGATCATACTAGATAAATATAGGGCCACAAACATGAAACACCCACAATGTCACGGGAAAAGTAAGGAACTCATGCCACAATCAATGAAAGAAAGTAGTAACACACACAACTAGCAAACATGTATAGAAAACAAGAGTGCAAAAATATGGTGAAGTGATATAACAATCAATATAGATAAAAACATGTAAAGCAATAGGTTTTAATGTTGCATAAGACATGTGTTAGTATTTTTATCTAAACAAATAACATGTGCATAATATATATAATCAAGCGTAATGGAAATGGAAATGAACTATAATCAAACAATAATGCCTATGTATAGTGTTTAATAGATGCCCCCAAATGTATACGAATTATGGGTAAAGGGTCACCAACACATGTCATTGTGTACCGCTATGTGTATTTCCTACATCAAGCTCAATATACTATGTGAACGCATGTGTGTAAAGAGTAAAGATATATGCTATATATCAAACCAAAGTGACAAATAACATGTATAATGTAAATTGATAACAACACAACTGTGTATGGGTCATGATTTTGTATTTTTACAAATATATGAATGTTTTTGTATTTTAAAGCTATGTCAATGTTTTTGGTGTTTTTGAATGTTTATCTATGTACAAAAAAGGGTGCATATGTAATATCAAGTATATCTTCTGTTGTAAATGCATGATGTGCATGGGATTTTTTCAGAGGATTGCCATAAAGTGTTCTTTAAATGATAGACACCATGGCCAACTCACTCAATAATAATATATGGGCCTAACCAATTAGGTTTGAAATTTCCTCTCAATGCCTATTCTACATTTGTATTTTTGGTTTTACTTGAGAAACGAGATCACCATCTTGAAATTCACGGCCATGGACTTTATTATTATAATCATGTTTATTGCATTCTTGATACATATGAAGGTGTTACAAATCATTTCCTCACTTAGACTCAATCATGTCCAACTCATGCAGTCATTTTTAATAGTCATTTTCTTTGATGACGTATTCTAATGATATGCGAGACAAGGGATTTCAATTCTAATGGTAGCACAACCTCGAGTCCCATAAACTAGAGAAGGGAGTATCATTTATATGTGTATGAACACTATTACATTAAGATAAATGGCATAAATGAGCTGATTGTGCTAATCAATACCATGTTTATCAATAAATTTTTAGAGGATTTACAATTATTTTATTGGTAGCCTTAAATTGGCAATTGTGTTGCAGGTAATAACGAGTAGAAAAAGTATTTTTGATTTGAAATTTGGTGTAATTTGTTTTAACAATACCATTATTAAAAGACGGTCCATTGTACATAACAATTGATGACAGAAGAGTTTGAATCTATTAATGATAAGTGTGTGTAAGAATTAACAAATATCTTCACTGTAATAAAATCCAAGGGTATAGCTTTGTTGGTGAGAAAATTTGTTAGTTGGGAAAATTAGGTGTCTCCACCAACATTCACGGGGCTACACCCCTCTGCATTGAATGGTGCAACTCCCATTATTGAATGTAAATAATCTAATCCTAATCTAAATGTTGTGGGTTGGCCAAATAGGTCGGGGATCACACAGGGACACTCCATTGAACCTGTGACAAAGTGCTTGTACGTGGTACAAGGGAGGAAATCATAGCGATGAGGGGGAAGGAAATAAATTAGGGAAGGAAGGTTATTGTCATGAGTAGGCCAATTAGAGTTCACACCTAGTAACTAGAGTAGTTCAACATTCAATATAGACGAAAGCAACAATGAAGCTAGTGGGACCAATGAATTAAAACACAAATTTATTAGATTCATCTATCGAGGATGCAAAGTTCCTCTCCAACACTATACTTACAAAGTGCATAAAAGAGAGAAGTAGAGGAATACAAGAAAAATAAAATGGAAGAAATTTATCTCTTATTTCTTGTGCATTGATACAAATTTCAACAACTACAATCTATAATTACTACAGAGTAGAAATTCTCAAAATCTAGGATCCTTTGGAATGGAGAGGCCATCCCAATTTATAGCAATGTGAATTGACCTCTCATCTCCCCTCACATGACTCTTCACATTCCTATTCCACTTGTGACCTTTCGCTTGCCTTTAGAAAAGACAAATTAAGTATTTCTCTTATAATTTGAGAAAATACTTTTACAATTTTAAAATAGGTCACTTAAGTGAATAGGACAAAATACAATGATGACACCCAATGAAGAATTAGAAAGGAGAGAAAGGAAAGGGAGAAAGGGAGCGAGAAGAGAATAGAATGATATTTCGATGAAAAAAATTCCTCGTTGAAGAACTTTGAAAATTATTCCTCAAGATGAGAATCCTCTGGAATGGGCACCTGTTCCTTGAATTCTTTGTTGAACTAAGCTATCACAATTATCAACTTATCTTCCCCTGGAATGCAAACATAGCCCAAAACCTTGGTCCATGTCTCGGGGACACCACTGATCCTTTTACATTGATGAAGCCATTCTTCGTGATCCATTACAATTGTGGCAATGTAACTTTTGATACTGGCTAGGGACTCTAAATTGTCTTTATTGAAGGAAAGAGAGTCACCTGCCTCCTTCTTGACCATCTCTTGAAATGCAATGATGAGTTCTTCTGATGATGAGTCCTTAGTGAGTGGAGGGAACTCAAATCTTCGAACACAGTGGTAGACTTTGTTCAAGATTTCATAAACCCGTCATCTACAAGATTTCAATTCAAATATGACATTATTAAGCATTTCATATTGTGCATCCATGACGCATATCCACTCTTGAGATAAGTCCTCGGTAGTTGATGCAAACACTTCTTTTCTCACAAGGATGTGGGAGTCAAAAGAACTCATTTCAGACACCAATGGGAGTATTTCATCTAAATGACTGGTCTCCTTTGGAAAATCCTATGTTGTCTTGTTTAATTCATATAATGTTTCATGAGAATAATTGATAAGGGAAATGAGGTCTGCACACAGTTCCTTGCCTTGCTCAAATATTTCCTCAATCCACTTATCTTGGCTTTCCCCACATCATGTATTCTTGTGATTTCTTGATTGCCTTGGGGTCAATAATGTTAATTGGAGGGATATCTTCAATCAAAAGGGGAGATGTTGATTTGAGCCTTGACAAGGTTTCAATGTATGTATCGAGAGCTCTTACTTATTTCTCCAACTACATGATTTTATGCCTTTATTCTTTGAGTCCGAGCAAGAAGACGGGAAGAGGATTCTTCAAACATACAAATGTCACCTTCATGAGAAGCTTGACCTAATGAGATGTAGGTCAATTCATAGTCAGATGGAGTCATTTCCTCGCAAATCTTTTCAAATTTTGCTTTGGTAATTTCAACATCTTGATTTCCCGAGGTCCCACTAAAGAAGTGGGATGTTGTCTACGCTTTATTATTTCATTTGGGATTACATATCTCTGATATTTCTTCAAGACTTGGTATGTGTTATGTCAAAAATTAGCAGCCCAAGACTTGTCTATACAAATCTCTAATTTTTGCTAACATGGGACCATCCCTCTCAAGTTGTGGGACTCATTTACTTGAGAAGGACCTTCGGAGAAGGCCGACTTCCTATACTTAATATAATGCTAAAACTACACCTATGGAAGCAAATGTGGCTATCTAATCCTAGACTAACCATTCCAAGGACTAGGGAGAGAGAGAGGGTTAGAAAGATGCATGGAAGGGAAATCCTATGCTAGAAGGCGGTGATAGCACCGAGAAAAGATTGGAGATGTTCTAGTGAGAAAGAATGGAGAAGGAAATGGAGAAAGGAGAGGCCAGACATAAGTGACACAAACCTAAAACAACCTTTAACTTCACAGATCCCACATGAAACACAACAAAATGAGCTTGAAAAATCAAAGATACCTACATAACACAATGCTTAAGTAAAAGAGAGGAAAATTTGTAGATAAAACAAGCTCAACCATACAAATGTTTCACAAAACATAACTTTATTGCAATAAAAGTACGCATAGTCCATTACGATTCTGAGAGGAGGACACAAGAACACATTTCTAAGCCCAAAATGAAGGTTTATTACTCACAACTTCTTTGAAACCATTTTTACATAGTTCATTTACAATTTTGGAACATCGTCTTCTCAATAATGGAAGATTTTACAATTTATAGATCGAGAGAAAGAGAAAGAAGAAAGATAAGAGAAAAAAATCAGATGTGATCTTGTCATTAATGGAGATCTTTTTTTCCTTCAACACGGGGCATGTCGGATGCATCCCCCATGTCTTATTGGCTTGTAGAAGAAGGAAGAGCCCATACTTCATTAATTCAATTAGTTCGATCGTGCAGTGCATATTAATGGCATGAACTATTTTTTCATGCTCAAGACTCCTTTTCCTCCCTATAAAGTCATGTTTTCCATATTTATCCACTAAACTTCATAAAAGATAAAATATGATTACATACTAGTGAAGGGCTCGAGGAGACCTTTCCAATGATATAAAGTTTGTAATATTTAAAGTTGTTAGCAAAAGATATGGCCAATTGAAGTTTTGCATGTCGGGATGCACAAGAATTCGACACGTGGCATCCCTTGATTGGTTCGGGGATCAACCTTTGCCAATGTGTGCTCACTTCTCCTTTTGCCATGTGTTAGTCTCCCATTGGGTCACGGGATTGGGCTTTACTTCCTTTGCTTTTCCTTTTCCTCCTTTGCCTTTACTTTATGAAAATATGGGCCAATAAGAGCTTGCCACATTTTTTTGCACTGGAAGACCATCCTTAGACTTTGTCGATCTCTTGTGAAACATGGACCAATGAGAGAGTCCCACGCTTCTTTGTATTTCAGAATTTTTTAGTCTTTTGTGAAACGTGAGCCAATAAAATGTTGCCACGTTGCTTCGTGTCGAGACTTGTAAAAGTTTCTAACTCGACAAGCACAAAGCATGAGCTAATGAGAAAGCTCCACATACCCACGACGTTAAAGTTTCCTTTGATCTCCAATAACAATCGAGAAGTCAGATCCAATAGAAAAGATCTAGGCACTTTACGGTGTCATAATTCCTTTAGCCCCCGACTGACATTTTCCCTTGAAGCGAGCCAATAAATTGGATCCATGTAGTTATGTTGTTAGAGTTGGTAGATTGTGAAAAGGGGAGCTAATGAAATGGCTCCACATAGCTCTTCGCATTACAATTCCCGAGTCCAGTACTTAGATTTTTTTCTTTTGAATTTCTACCACATACCCTCTTTGATCTAGGCGACGTTATGGACTGACGAAATATAAAACTTGGTTAACTCTAGGGACTTCATGTCTGCCAGATCTCATCACCTTATAAATTGTTGGAATGCCACCATGTGGTCTCTCTGATGCATTTGATCTATGTCATGTGTTCTTGTCCTTATGATTTCCTTTGCTATGTGGGTTTCCTTGCTTCCCAGTGGGTTTAATTAAACCCACCTAAGCCTTAGACCGACACTTCTTTGTTTCACGAATTTTAAACATATAACCCACTAATGAATTAAACCTTAGTATCACACGGGTTTTCAAATGCCAATGGCCAGTGCTTTTGGGCAGTGCAATTTGATAGATGTCTAAACATCCTAGACCTATAAAAATTGGCTTCGTTTATTTTTAATGTGTTATCCAAATTAACCCTGGGGGTAAATTTGGGATAATAGTTTGGTGACCTCTAGGGTAATTTTCTTGCTAAATTTGACCAGTAGCCTTATGCATCCATTGGGCATGGAGTCAAGCCCAAAAAATCTAAAAAAGGGATCAAAATCATTAAAATCCTTACCCTAAGCCCGTTATGAACTTAGTACACCAGGAGTTGATCTACGAGCTTTGAATGAAGCTTTCTAGTTACCTAGCTATCTCGATTCTCGCCATTAAAATGTTGAAAGCTGGAACTAGAGCTGCCTTGGTATGCTCTTGAAGCTGATTGCTTAAGTGTTCCGATTTACTTTAAATTTGCCCCAAAACACTACATTTTTTTACCAAGGAAGAGGCACACAGAGAAAGCCTAATCTGGAAACCGATCTCTTGGGGCTGAAAAATGTACTTTATAAGGTGCCCCAAAATTTTATTTGGCCAAGGAAGACTATTATGAACTGAACTAGGTTGTGTAAACAATAACAAAGCACGTAAAAACTTTGTACAAAACATAGAAAATCATACATGTTCCTAATGGAAACATGCAGAGTGTGCAAAAACACTTATTTTGTTGAAAACAAACCTATCCTAACCTACTCTAACCAGAACAAATGAGAATCTAAACAAATCCTGAAATAGGCAAGGAGAAATAGTTTCCCTTTCTTACAATTTTAGACCATGTATTTGAATTGACATTGGACATGGTCTTAAGCAAGAGTGGAAAACTATTTTGCAAGACGTTTTCCACCTTTCTCTTTAAAGTATCCACTAGAAACAAAGTAAATACCACCTTTATTTTCTCTACATTTTTTTGGAGGTGTTCAAGTGACCTTTGGTACACTAATGTTTATCCTCATGTTGTGAAGTGAGTATGACCGGTGGAAACTCTCCTTTTGGCTCTAAATTAGCCATATATTTGATTTGGAAAGGACTAATCCTTTTGATTTGACCATATTCTTTACAATTGACTCCATTAATGGAGCTAGTCAAAACTCTTTCCTCTTCATGGTGGATGTCTGCAAGCTTGTCTAGAATTGATATTACTTCTTCTGCAAACAACTATGTTTCCACCCTTGTATTCTCATGTTTTTCTTCCTCAAATAAGAAGCTAGAGATCTCAAACTCATCTTCCTTGAAAACTTGAGGCCCTTCCATTAAAAGTGTAGTAAGCTCCAAACATGTAGAGCAATGAGGATCATTGCATTCCATTAAAGCACCTTGCTCACTTTCAAAACATTCTTCCTCAAGGCCTTGGATGCCAATAGTGTTCAAAAACACTTTCTCCTCCCAATTTCCTTTCTGATTGTCCTCCACATCTGCCTGCTCTGTTTTTATGTTCATCTCCTCCTCTTGCACATTTTAGATCCTCTCATCTTCCCAATCTGATTCATACCAATCTTCAACAGATATTGAATTATCTTCTTTGGTAGGATTGGTTGGAGAAGAGGCATAAACAAGGGGCCGTTGATTTATTTCCTACTTGGGTTGAGATGCATGATGCTCAAAAGACCTATTTTGATCAATTGGAGAGGCAAAATGATCCTCTAAAACATGCTCCCTACTCTATTGATTTGTATTCTCCAAAACAAATGCATGATTTTGCTTGAAGTATTGATGTCTGGAGTGTTGCACGGGTTGCTCCTTCTCTCCAAAAGTGTAGCATACCTCTTGTTCTACCAACCTTATAGGATAATTTTGTTTAGTAAGGGTTGGGTAAAAACTAGGGACAACATTTGAAATACCACAACTCCTAGGAATATTAGTGCATGGTTTAGGAAATTTGGGCAGTGCTCTGGGTGGAGATGGGAGAAATTTTTGAAAAGTTTGGGGAATGCTTTGGGCATGATAAACATGTGGGGCATCAAATGAAGGGAAAGGAAGCAAATAAAATTCCTTCTTTTGAAAATGAACAATAGATTTTTCATTATTCATACAAAAGGAGGGAAGAATTTGAGGTGGTGAGGGAAGAATTGCAACAATAGAGATGGGTTTTCATTTTTCACTGAATGAGAATCTTCTTAGCTTGTAATACAATGGAAAAAGCTTGAGGAATATTTTTTCCTCCTAGGGATTGAATTAATATAGCTAGATCAACATCAAAAGACCTTAAATAATACAAGAATTCCATACCTTGTGGGGGTCTAAATTCTTGAGGAATTCTATGCCAAGTCCTTGTAAATATGATGTTGAAATCAGAGATAAAATCCATTAGATCCCATTGTATTTTGCTAAGATGTTCCATGAGGCAAATGACATCTACATCCTCCTTGAATCAAGTTGTGTAGTTGTTCTCCAGCTAATTCCATGTGGAAATGGATTGTGGAGCCAAACTGTTGTACCAATATTTTGCTTTACCTCTGAATGATGAAACAATAATTCTAAGGCAAATGTTCTCTTCTTTGATGTTGTGAATGGTAGAATGGTCTCGATATATCTTGAATGTGATCAATGGGAGATTGATCTCCATTTCTATGGAAAAGAGGCAAGTTTTTTAGAGATATTTTTGGGGATAACATTCCACCGTTAGAAATGATGGGGACTAGAACTAAAATGTGAGAATGAAAGAGCTCTTTGGAGAGCCATGAGAAGATGGGGGCATGGAAATAAATCGGGGATGGAGGAAAAGGTCTTAAACCGAGAAAATGGGTTTTTCGAATCAATGGAGCCACTAGATATGCTTGAAAATGCCTCCAAAGGCTAAGATATCACCAAGAGCACATCAAACTTGGTGAAATGAAGATGTAAACCATGATACGCACCTATGAAATAGATTTATTTCAATGCTTTTCCCATTGAGTGTTCCAAAACTGTTATGTCAAAAAGTATCACCCCGAGATTTTTTTACGTAGATCTCTACTTTTGCTAACATGGGAACATCCCTCAAGTTATGGGACTCGCTACTTGAGATGCACCTCCGGAGAAGGCCAACTTCCTCTACCTAATCTAATATTAAAACTTCTCCTATGGAAGAAAATCCAGCTAACTAATCCTAAAATAACCATGCCAAGGGACTAGGGAAAGAGAGAGAGGGTTAGAAAGATGTGTGGAAGGGAAATCCTAATCTAAAAGGCGGTGATAGCACCAGAAAAGGGTGGAGAAGCTCTAGTGAGGGAGAATGGAGAAGGGAGAGGCCAAACATAAGTGACACAGACCCAAAACATCCTTTAACTTCCTGCTCCCACATGAAACACAAAAAGTGAACTTGAAACAGGAAAGATACCTACACAACACAATGAATAAGTAAAAGAGAGGCAAGGTTGCAAATAAAACAAGCTAGGACAGAAAAATGTGTCATAAACATAGCTTTATTACAACAAAAGTATGCACAATCCATTAAACTTACGAAGAAGGCACAAAAACACATTTCCACGCCAAAAATGAAGGTTTTATGGCTCATGATTGCTTTGAAACCATTTTTACATGGTTTCTTTGCGTTTTGGAACTTCCTCTTCTCAATAATGAAAGATTTTACATGTTATAGATCGAGAAAGAGAAAGAAGAAAGAGAAGAGAAAAAAAGACCATATGTGATCTTGTCATTAATGGAGATCTATTTTTTCCTACAACAAAGCATGCGGAATCGTCCCCCATGTCTTATTGGCTTGTAGGACGAAGGGAGAGTCCATACTTCATTAATTCAATTAGTTGAGTCATCGATTCTCGCATATTAATGGCTCGAACTACTTTTTCGTGCTCATGACTGCTTTTCCTCCCTTTAAATATGTGTTTTCCATTTTGAACCACTAAACCTCATTAAAGCTCAACTATGATTGTATCAAATAAAAGGGCTTAAGGAAACTTTCCAATAATATAAAGTTTGTAAGATTTAGAGTGTGTAGTAAAAGATATGGCCAATTAAAGTTTTGCATGTTGGGAAGCATAGGAATTTAACACATGACCTTGATTTTTTGGGGATTGGCCTTTGCTAAAATGTGCTCGCTTCTCCTTTTTCCATGTGTCGAGTCTCACTGGGGTTGCAGGATTGGGCTTTACTTTCTTTGCTTTTCCTTTTCTTCCTTTGCCTTTAATTTATGAAAATACGGGCAGTAAGAGTTTTCCATGTCTTTTCACATTGATAGAGCGTCCTTAGACTTTATTAGTATCTGTGAAATGTGGACTAATGAGAGAGTCCCATGTTTACTTGCATTTCGAGACTTTGTTAGTCTTCGTGAAATGTGATCCAATAAAATGTTGCCATGTTGCTTTGTGTCGGACCTATCAAAGTTTCTAAGCGATAAGCACGAAGTGTGAGCCAATGAAAAAGCTTCATGCATCCACAAACCGTTGGAGTTTCCTTTGATCTCCACTGACAACTGTGAAGTAAGAGCCAATAGAAAGGCTCCACACACTTCACAGTGTTAGACTTCCTTTAGCCCCCGATGTGAGTTTCCCTTGAAGTGAGCCAGTAAAATGGCTCCACATAGCTCTGTTCTTTAGAGTTAGCAGATTGTAAAAATGGGAGCTAATGAAATGGCTCCATATAGCTCTTCACATTGCAATTCCTAAGTCTAGAGGACTTAGAAACTTTTTTGATTTTGAATTTCTTCCACATACTCACTTTGATTTGGCTCACTTTACGGACCTAACGAAATATAAAACTTGGTTAACTTTGGGGACCTCACATCCGTCAAATCTCATCACCTTAAGAATTTTTGGAATGCGTACACTTGGTCTCTCGATGCCTTTGATCCGTGTCACGTGTCCCCGTGCTTTCCTTTGTTGTCTTGGTTTTCATACTTCTGTGGGTTTGATTAAACTCACGTAAGCCTCGCACCGATGTTCCTTTTTTTTGTACAACATATAACCCGCCAATGAATTAAACCTTAGTATTATGTGGGTTTTCAAATGCCAACAACCAATGCTTTTGTGTAGTGTAATTTTATGATGCCTAAATGTGACAGACACTGTAAAAATTGGCTAAGTCCATTTTTAACAGTTATCCAAATTAACCCGCGTTGTAAATTTGGGATAACAAGATGTAACAACCTATTGTATTTTTTTTGGCTCACTATTGATCATTTCTAGAATCCATGGGAATCGCTTGTCCAATGCTAACATGTTGCTTTCCATTGGAGCATTTTCAAGATCTTATTGTGAAGTCAATTCTCTATTGTCGTGGGAAATACATGACTTTCGAGAAGACATGCTCAAGTACTTGAAGGTTCCACTTCACTCTTGTATACAACTATGGCTAGATGACATGGGAATTCTATATCCAAAAAGGGGGAATTTATGATTTTTAGAAAATGGATATTTCTCACCCTCTCTAAATTTTTCACCCCGATCATTCTTCTGGATGATCCATGTGCACACAGCCTTTCCCAAAACAACTCTTTGTGATGGCTTACTAAAATTACCAAGTGCCTGTGTAAGAGGCTTACTATTTTTATAAAGTGGTGTTTTGGTCCTCGTATTTCCATGAACTCCATTTTTCTGATATGATTTTTTTGTTTTTTGTTTTAAGCTCTAAAGTTTTGCGTCAACCAGGTCTTGAATGGGAAATATTAAATTTTACAAAAAATTACGGGGAAACTGGGTTTTCTTTGTTATGAAAAATATAGGCCATGCATGTGAAATATTCCACTTGGATTATCAAGGCACATGGGAGTGTAGATGAATGCAAAAACCGCGTGTTGATTCGTGTGATTTTCAAGATATTGATAATTCTTCTTTGTGGGTTACAAAGTTCACCATGTGAGAAATCTCATTCGGAGCCTTTAAAAATTTATGTTTTTAGATGGATTTTAATTTTTTAGATCATAGGAGTGTGAGGTAAATTAATGGAGAGTGAAAACGGTGAAGGCGGAATTTCGGAAAAAATCGCGAGTTAGGAGCAAACAAAAGAATGTGGGGGAATGAGCGAGAAAAATGGTTAAGTTCTGGTTTTATATGCATTTGAAATATTGAGGGGGAGGGCACATTTTTTTGTCCCCATTTTCCCCCTTGAAAGATGAAAATGGGTGCATGAAAATTTTCCTTAGCCTTTTCTTTCCAAGTGTCGCTCATTCATTGGCCGAGAGAAATGGAAGGGGAGGTTAAAAAGAAGCTTACGGAGGCTAGTTTTGGGTCGTATGTGGAACCAGAGGGAAACCAAGGGGAGGAAACTTTTCTTGTCCCCATTTTCCCCTTTGGATGGGAAAAGGGGTGCACAAAAGGTGCCATATCCTGGGAGTAACACTTATCACTCATGCGTGCGATGAGAGGGGGGCTAGGACAACTCGTCAAAAGGACTAAAAAGGGTCGTCGGGATCATATGGTGTGACCAACATGCTTGAAGTGTGGAGGGAATTTTTTTTGTCCCTATTGTAGCCATGGAGAGGGACAATGAGGATGCAAAAAGGACCGAAAACCTCATGCGCCATGTGGAGCCCAAAAATTTCACTAAGTATCGAACATGTACCTTGGGCGGCAACTTGAAATGACTATAACTTGAGCTCTCGGATGACGTTTTCCACACTTATTTTTATGAAATTACATGGAAAATGCCTTTTTAGAAGTATGGGATTGGTTAAATGCATTTATTCTACCCAAACGCCCTAAAAACCCTCTTTTTTATCAAGATTTCTAGTTGTGCATGGAAAGAATGAGTTACCTAGAAAAATACATGGGGTTTAGGATGGATCTATTTTTTTCACCATGTAGAGGACTGAAAATAATTTTCATTGATATTTTTTTGGCTCATAACTCATTCTAGAGCTCCTGAAACCACCTTTTGAAGTTTGGTGCTCTTTCACGATGCAAGCTCCTTTGGCTTCAAAAACCCGCTCTTGGTGAACTAGCTCCTAAACCTCCGAATATTTCCATAATCTTCCTAAATCAGTTTCACAATGAGCCTGGCTCCTAAATACAATATCTTGATGAATTTTTGCCTCGACATAGCTTCAGAGATTATGCACTTGTCTTAGAAAGGTTGATGATAGCCCTTCCTAAGCTTGCTTGAAAATCCTCTTTTATAGATATTGCTCTTGAAGTACTTGAATGATCTTGATTTTCCTAAATCACCTATGGGGAAGTGTAACACACACATATGAACCACTATAAGGACATGATAGGACTAATATGAGGAATAGGCTGACTTGGGGGTGTTTGGAAAGGTATACAATAGAAATTTTTACACTAGGGTATGGTTGTCCTATTTTTAAGTGAATTTCGTCCTTCGCAAAAAACATAGGACAACAAGCTTCTACCCATTTAGTGAAATATTTTTGGCTATAATGATAAAATTATGTCCTTTTGTAGATTCAAGGTTCAATTTTCCATCCAATTGAACACCCATTTAGATGGAGAAATAATGGGTTGTAATACATGAGATAGAAATTTGTTGAGGTTGTTACACCGTTGACATTAATCACAATGTTTAGCGTATTCATGATAGTATTATTCTATTTTCAGCCAATAATATCCTTGATGAAATATTTTTTGAGACATAGCTTTGCCTCTAAAGGGGCCACCTCACTCACTATTGTGTAGTTGGGAAAAATCTATTTGTGCATCATTAGTTATTAAATGGTCCAAAACATGGTCATCAAAAGAACATTTAAACAAAGATCCTCCTATGAGAACATAATGTATGGCCTTACATTTAAAAATCCCTCTTGAGGTGATGCATTCTCGGGGAATTTTTGATGGTAAAGGTAATTGTGTATGTTAGTTAGCCATGTAAGATTTTCAGCATCCTTGTGGGTAGTAACTAAGACATTAAGAGCATCAATAATGTCGGTAGCAAAAAAGGCTTTACATAATTTTTGAATAGTGAAATTAGTGCGGTGAGGTATTATATTTTCATTTTTCATTTATGGGCATTTTCTAGCTCACATGGTGAGTAATCTCACCTTAGCTAAGTCATAGGTCTCTAGGTTGTCATTAGGAGTTATATGATAGATTCAGCCGTATGTGTCAGTGTGTGTCATACAGGAGTTACATTCTATTTTTGAATTGTAAATTGTTTCTCCCTTGAGGAGGTATGATGATTCTAAGCATGGAAGTTACATAAAAATCCTATTTGTACTTATTTTTTTGATCTATGAGAAGGTTGGACCATTTTTCTTTATGCATTTAATTTTCCTTGAGTTCATGTTTTGTTTGCTAATTACTTGGAGGAACTTTGTGATATCTTTTGAGTATAAATCTATCGATGTACATGTTATTCCGTGAGATATTCAATCCCTCTTTCATGGTATCTGAGCTTTGTCTCAACAATCATGTCACTCACTTTGCTAGTTGATTACTCTTCGTTTCGTGTTTGGTTTTCTCTCCTTGTGCAAGTTTTGGACCGTATTGGAAAATCTATTTGATTTACTTGATTTTTGTCATTTTATGATCGGAAGGTACTCTGTTTGGTTTTGTGTGTCTTGGTGTGTTTTCAAGTCTACAATATCAATGGAAGGTTCTAAACTTTTGTGTAAGTTTTAGGTTGAAGTTTGTGAGTAGGAAAGTGGTTGTTTAGATTAACTCGGACCTAGCTCGCCAAGCTAAGTATTGAGTGACATAGTTTTCCCCTATTGAGTCCACTTCCAATTATTTTATCTCTATCACTTTACTATCAAGTTTTTCAAGCTCCTCTTGTCTATCATCTCACCACTTTTGGCTCTATCCTTTCCTGCTCTTTCAGCTCGCTCATTGAGCTCCCTTGCGCTCTTCCTTAATTTTCTTGGTCCAACTTGACCTTGGTTCAGCCTTTTACCCTTACTTGCATGTTGTTACCATATCGAATTATATAAATCACTGTAATTTCTCTCACATTACACCGAGATAATTTCAAAGATTCCTTGGATTGATTCGTAGACCTTCCACATCGATCGAGCTATGTTCTCATCATTCAAACTTGGCGTGCTCGCCTTTGCCTTAGACCCATTCCGTACATGTTTGAGATTCCCTACATCATTATATTTTTATTCATTCGGTTGTCTCCTAAAACTTGACCTTATGTTCCCGAGTTGGCCTTGAATTGTCCCTATGGGTGTTTTTCTACTTTTCCCTTAATGACACCAATCTCGTATGTGTTATTGTCGGACCGAGATCTAGTTATAACTCCTCTCTATTGTGTTACTTGCTCAATGATCTTGATTTTATCATGTTTCCATTTCTTACCTTGTAACTTGGCTCACTCACCCAAGTTGTTACTCCACTCGCCCTAATCGTCATAGTGTAATAGCCTTACCTCATCGCGTCACCTATTGTCGGATCCCTCGCCAACTCATCAGGCTTACATCCTCTTTCACATAGAGGACTCTATAACTCATCCATTGGAAGCTTTCCATCTCGATGTATGGAAATCCATAGCTAGCTCATCAACTCAAAATCACCGTCTAGCTTGTCAACACTTACATGTCTAACTCAATTTAAACTTTGACTTGCCAACGTTTCTTGCCTCGTGGATCTTCAACTAAATCATTGTGTAGAGCTCGTCTATTTCAATACATGGAGGGGATCTCTCACCATGTCATCCAACTTCCCATCTTGACACTTAGCTCACCCAAACCTCCGCCACTTGCTAGCTAACTCGCTGAGTTGGGATGGGCATTTAAGACCTAAGGTAAGATCTCTTCTCTTGTTAATTGTTTTAGTTTTTTTTTTTCTAATTTTTTAATCTAATCATAATTATGATAAAATTAATCAAGGCATAATTAATCTAAAATTAATCATTAAAGGAAGTCTATCTTTTTTTTTGGTATAATAAATAGGGTTTTGGGTTTTTTAGATCTTTTCAGAGGTCTTATTGTAATTGTACTTTGGATATTGCTTATGGGTTAGTGAGTGTGCCCACAACATCCTTACGAAAAGGAGTGCCAAAGCAACCCGAGACAATATTTCTCACTTAGGACCCTAATATTTTTCTCTTCTCCCCATTTAATCCTTTATTTGTTTTTGTTATGGTGTCGCTTGGGTTTGCATGTGTGTTGTAACACATTGTGGTATTCACTCTTACACATTTTTTAGGATTGGAAGGTGAGTGATTGAACATTTCACACCACACAAATGTACATGATTGTAACCTACACACTATTTATAAAGTTCCACAAACACGAGGGTTAAATTATTGTTCCTTGGAGGCTTCTTTTGTGATGGATTTAAAATTTCATCATTTTGTGGTCCAACTACATTTAGATAACTAATTTCCATGGAAGAATGGGATACTAGATCACTGCATCATGCATGACTTGTTACCCCATCTCCTTAGGATTGCTCCTAAACCCATTGGTTGCATACAACATAACGATTGGCTAAAAAAGAAGAAATGGCTTATGGATTTATTTGTCTTACTAAACCATAAGATATTTAACATCAACTTGAGTTCATTGAGTGCCCGGACAACTTTGCTTGGATCTTCATTCGGTAGCTACATGGATATGTTGACTCTTCTTCAAAAAGTGATGAATCTTCGGATGATATTTTACCCATGGAGGATAGTGAGTTTACTGAAACATTCTCTTATGATATGGTTGCATCGAAAAATGTTGCTCCAACAAAATCTAATATTTATCCCTCCAAAATTCCTAAGAATTCTCCTCCACATGACTCCTCGATTGACTATTCAGCCACCTCACATGTTATATCGGATCTTGATTTCTCCTTCATGAACATCTTTATATTCCATTGATTCTAGCATAGAGATCGCTCTATCACTGTTGCATCAACATAGTTCAAGTATTTATTCTTCACAGATTCATATAATCCTCTCCAACAAGATATCAATTTATTTTATTTAGATTTGGATGATATGTTTGAAAATACCAATATCACCTTACAACATCTTATTCCTTCTCCTACTACCACTTCCATGATCAAAGTTGAATCACCATGGGATTCCAATGATTATCTATGGTAGGAGGATCATCTTCCTCTTTAGGATGCTCTTCCTCCGAAGTTGAACCCACTTGACGTTGTATATATATTTATGGACTCTCACTTTGCAAAGCTTTACAGGATTGTCTCTACCTCACTTGATATATTATCTTGTTTACATGTTGAGTAACCTTTAGAGACACTTCATGTTCCTCCTCCCTCTACCACTAATTACAAACTTTTAGATCCTTCACATTCCTTGGGAGTTAATCGAAATCATCTTCCGGAGGAGCTGGATAGTTATCTTCTTCTCTTCTTCTCCTTTTATTATTTCTAGAAATATTGCATTTGTACATGGGTACCTCATTAGGCCTTTAGTTTTTAGGACCCATATGATGCATATTTCTTAGGTTGTTAGGGGAGTCTTCTATCTCTTGTAAGTGGATGTTTTTCCCTTGTGGTTTTCCTCCATTACTTGAGATCCTTATTGTACATGGGTACCTCATCAAGCGTAGCTTCTAGGACACATTTATCTCTTGTCTTTTCCAGCCTCATCCTAATATTTGATGAAGGAGGGATGTTGGTGAGAGGTATTATATTTTCCTTTATTCATTTATGGGCATTTTCCACCTCACATTGTGAGTCATATAACCTTATTTGAGTCATTAGGAGTTTCATGATAGATTATGTCATAGAATCTATTATATGCATCAATGTGCATCATACAAGAGTTCAATTCTATTTTTGAAGTGTAACTTTTTTCTCCCTTGAGGAGGTATGATGATTCTAGGCATGAGAGTTACACAACACTCTTATATGTAATTTTTTTAATTTATGAGAAGGCTATACCATTTTTATTTATGTATTCACTTTTCCATAAGTTCATGTTTTGTTTGCTTATTATTTGGAGGAAATTGGTGATATCATTCAAGTAAAACTCCATTGATGTGCATGCCATTCTCGTGAGATATTTAAGCCCCTTTCAATTTGTTATATCAAAGGATATCAATGAGGTAGCACTAGCCATGTTATCGACATGTCAATTATCATTACATGGAACATTAGAAATAGAATATTAATTGAAGGTTGATGTAAATGTTTAACAATAATTTTGTATGGGATTAAACTTTTCTCTTTTTTAGTATAAATATCTTGCACTTGATGAATAATAAGTTGTGAATCCATATGGGATGATGAAAATTACATCCCTAAGGAGGTACAAAATAGCATTAATGTGGATAAATATGGGAATCCAAACATGGAGTAAAAATAATAATGACATGGAGCGGGCCTTAGTGGAGGTGAAAGATCACACATGTGTGAATTATCTTCCTTATTACGGCCACATTAACGCCATTGAACCTCGCACAGGTGGAAGGAATTTTAAAAAATGGGACAGACATAAGGAAGAAACAGATTCAAACGAGGGTTTTGAGTAGAAAATTTGTAGGATTAGCAGGGAGAAGAAGAAAATGGGAGGTGCACCATGTCAATTGGAGCCATGTTGTGATCGGCATAGAAGAATAATGAGGAACTTTGGAACCTCTTACACAAGGGTGGCATTTCCAATTTTATTGAACGCATTCAGGGTCATGATCAGAATATTTCGGTTCATTTTGCAATGGACTGGAAGGATAGAAGGGTCAAATATGGTGGCCACCGTGTTACTATCAATGAAGAGCTGATTGTTGAGGCTACAGGCCTCGAATTGGAGGGCTATCATTTTTTCAGTAAAAGGATTGATAGGGTCGTTGAGGCTAAGAAATTATCGATGAGGGCAAGGAGCTTGACTTTGTTTCTGTAGGCATTAGGGTAAGTTCTATTCCCAAGCCATATGATGAAGTGACAAATATGATGGTTAGGTATATTTCTCTAGAAGGGCGTTACAAAATGGTCCCTGTTAAACACCTTGTCTTTTTAAATCATTTTAGAAGGCATTTTGCGGTTTGCTTCCCGCACTACCTACTTAATTCCCTTCCTCTGTTCTAGACTTTCGAAGCACTCTTGTGCTATCCCTCTCCACCAGGGCCTCATCTTCATGTTGCATAAGCTTTGTGTCTCCAAATTCCCTGGCTTCCCAACTGCTCCCAGTGATCCACACGTTACCACCTCCTCTGCTCCTACTCCCATTCTGGACACCCCTTCCAAATCCAAAACCAAGAACCCCAAGCTTCCAAAACTGACACCCCTCACTCTGCCCAGATTCTTAGAAGCACCAAAGAGTGGAGGTTGCACAAAATTTGTTGCATATCAACAATGTTGGTATGGATATGGCCCTGCATTAGGAGGGGAATCACGTGCCTCATAGATTGGAGTCTCTGGAGAAAGAGATGAAGCAACTGAAAAAGGACCTTCAGCATATGGAAAAGAGAAAGGAAAAAGAAAAATTGATGAAGATAATGACATTGGGAAGGATCAGATTGCTGATATTTATAAGAAGTTGAACTCACTGGACAATAGATTGGGGAGAGCTAAAGATAGACATGATCACAACATGGCTATCTTCAAAGCCATAAGTGACTTTTAGAGCAGCAAGTTCGAAGCATTACCATGCTTAGTGGGATCCCTGACACTATTTGGGGGAATGATAAAGAGAGGAGCTAGACCATCTCGCAGTTGAATGCTTCGGACCCAATGCACATCACCACATTGGCATTGTTCACCTTCACGCAAACGATCCAGTCTAGAATTGAAAGAGTGTCCAAGAAGTAAACTCACTTGGGTTGGAGGGAGTTGTTTTGGATGTTGATCTTTTTGGTCTTTTTCTTTGTGACTTTGCTACTTTTTTGTTGTTCTGTTGCAGTTTATGTTCTATTTTATTTCTTGTTTGTAACTATCTCTTGGTTACTGATAGACTTAGTATTCTATCTATATTTTGATCCTTTTTGTCACATCTTTATAGTTATATCATTTGTTGAGCCCTTTTTGTAATAGGGTATAGTCCCTTTAAAACTATTTACCAATAATAATAATAAAATTGTGAATCTCAAAAAAATTGTATGTTTTGAATTAATAGTGTTAAGACAATATATAGACTTAGGATTATTTCTTCATAGTCAACGATATTGTCGGCAAGAAAATATTAGCGATATGTGAAATACATTGTATCACCATGAGGAGTGATAAAGGCAATGTCAGCCCCCTGTCTTAGTGGCACACCCTATACAATTACATAGTCTATACTTCAAATTCAATGTTGTAGGTGGTGAATTCATCTCAAAATTCTTCGTTGATAGGGGGATAAAAAATTGGAGTGGAAATGAGCTGATCGGTGAGTACCTACCCCTTACTTTATTTTTGGGAGACAAAATTGAGATTAATATCAATTAATAACATCACCCATCATGTTATACAAATGGAGCGATGTGTGAAGGATAAAAGTAACGTAATGGATCTACCTTGGTGATAACATGTATTTTTGTGTTCAATATATAGTGTCGTAATTTATCTGTAACAAAGACATAGGTGAGACAAAAGTTTTTAACAAGGATATAATTATGCTCCTATGGGAGAAGAGTACGTATAATAGAGTACATGGCTCACTCATGATTAGTACCACCATATTGTGCTAATAAGGTGTCGAGGGCATGTTCGATAGAAAATATGTAGAGAAATAAGAACTTATCTAGTATAGGTAGCACGAGGACCGTGTGGATTGAGTAAATATTTCTTAATGTCTTAAAATTCTTGCTTATATGAGACATCTTATTCAAATGTAGTTTTTTTCTTTAATAATCATGTGAAAGGTTGGGTATTGTCAGCTAATTGGGTAAGTGCAGGAAGTTGGGGGACAAAAAAGGGGTCATAAGTGGACATCATATTGCAAGTAACATCATAACATCAACTTGTAGGGATTATTAGCAATACATACACTCAAAATTAGAAAAAATTATAGCAATATGAATCATAGCATCCAGAATCTAGTTTCTAAACTACGATTATTTTTAAAAATGGACAAGTTTAGCTATATTAAACACTCAAAATTCAATGACTTGGTATTTTGTTTTAAAAATGCCTATAAGATTGTAGTTTGTTTGCCCACAATTTGGATAACCAAAAATTGATATATATTTTTCTCCTTTGGTGAGAAGTTAGATGTTGCTACCTATCTTGGGATATATTTTATTTTGTATTTTTTGAGCAACATTTTATTTTTTATGATTTTTTCCGTGAAAGTGGTCTAACAACATAAAGAAAAGCAGAGCACTTTCTGTTTGCCGTAGTAACTTCATCAAAAATTATTGAAATCAAATATATATTTTTAAACATGTATATAATTTCACCGCACTTGGGATGGTATAAGTTTTATCACATCTTGACAAGTGAAACAAAATTTGTAGTTTAAAACGTAGACATAAACATTCACAAGAAAAAGTGTCTTAAAGACCTACTAATAGTAAAAAATTATAAAATGATATTTATCCTATTCTATTCACTTTAAAATCAATATTTCTACAAAGCTAATAGTCTCCCCTATGTGATGGTACCATTTTGATGACATATTTTTGACTTTTCAAAGCATGGTTCAAGTCTGCGAGAAGACTAAATTTTATGTTTTGTTGTTTTTGATGTAAAATTCGAGGATTTGATGTCCACTTAATTGTCCCCTAACTTGCTACACTTACCCAACTTGACCATAAAGTAGTGAAAGGCCTAAATGTTTAGTAGGAGGGATTATAAGCGCTTTAAATTCCATGGTGGTGGCATGTCAACGATAGCTAGGATCTTTTTAAGGTCAGCCTTTATTCCACTATAAGAGATGTTATATCCTAAAAAATTACTGAAAGTTATACCAAATACATATTTGTGTGGTTTTAAACAAACTTTGTATCGAGTCAAACATTCAAATATGACCGGAGATATTATTGATTCCCACGTGGTGAGATCTCACATGGTTTCGAGATTGAGAGGGCTCTCTTCCTTTTAAAATCCTTGGGTTTTCCCCATAAGGGAAATCACTAAAACTCTCTCCCTTATAATGATTGCATTCACATGATTCTTTTCTTATCCATGGGAAGAATATGTGGGGATATTTTCAAGTTGAAATGGTGAATAATGGCAAATGATCTTTGAGATTTGGGAATTCTAAAACAATGGGGTTTCAATAACTTCATAGAAGAGGTTCATGGTCATGATCTTCATCTCTCCCAAGAGTTTTTGAAGAATTGGAAGGATAGAAAAATTAGATACAAGCGAGAAGGACTTTGAAATTACCGAGGAGCTCGTCACTAACATTATGGGCCTACACTTGAAAAGGAACCAAATTCTTCAAGAATAAGTATGGCATGGCTGCGAGAGGAAATGAAATTTATCAAGCCTGGAGAAATTCTTGTACATGCTAAAAGAGGTTTTCTCAAAGAATATTTGCCTCATCCTTTTGACATGGTTAGTCTCTTGTTGATAAATTGTATCACCTTAGAAGGGAACTTTAAGGTAACTCCTACTTTCACCTTGTGCTCCTTAATAATTTTTGCACAAGTACTTCTATTAGGTTTCCTTTTACATATTACATTCCTTGGAACACTCAATAAGCCTAGTTATCTAAGGAGAGAGATCTCAACCCCTTCACCATGTGGTAATTCTATTGATTTACAAACATCTTGACACAGTTATCCTTAACTATGCCATATATTCCCGAGTTCTTCTACATTTATTCCCCTTCCCCCTCTGCTTCTTCTTCCTCTAAGTGGGCTATGGACCCTACCTTCGATAGAACCCTCCGCAAAAAAAATCCAAGGATTTCCTCTACATTGAACCCCCTCCTCTCCTTCTCCCCGAGTGAAGGGGAGTCTACTTTGAGCCTTCTTTCCATTGGAAAAAGAACTCGAGATCCCCTATAATATACTATTTTGAACTTGAGGACTGAAGTGGAATTGCATAGTGACATGATAAACTAGCTCAGAAAGGAGAGTAGAGAGCTAAAAGATAAAATCAGAGGGTGTAAAATTGTTATTGAGAATGGTAAAAAGGATGAAAATCTACTTGAGGAACTCAACAACAAGATTTCTAGCATCGAAAAAGAACAAGAAAATATCAGGAGCAAACAATGTGATATCCTATCTATCCTTAAAAACAACATTGATCTTCTCACTATCATTACCCATCATTTGGAGGAGGTCAAGGGAAAAATCGAAGAAGGATAATACCATTCAAAACATCAAAAAAACTTGGATAATATCAAGAAGACTTTCTTTAAGGTCATGAAGTAGGCTCACTTGGGGTTTTTTTCATTGTGGTGATTTTCTTTGGGTTTTTTTGGATTGTTGTTGTAGTTTTGCCAAGGGTTGGATGTAGTTTTTGTTATGGTTATGATGGGGTTGTTGGCTAGATTTTCTGCATAGCATCAAACCTAGGCAGTCATGAGATAAATCTCCCTCATTTAACCGGTGAGGCTCCCGTGTCAGATTTGTCAATATAAATGTGTTTTTATCTATCAGGGGTTTTACTTTAACCACTTAGTTCATGAACCATAACTAAGAAGTTTTGCAGCAAGTAAGCAGCTGTTTAAGAAAGGAAAAATTATAGAAGAAGAAAGTCAAGGTATTACAGAGAAGAAGTAAGGAAGATGTGCATCCCAATTAGTAGATAGCAGAGCTAATTGCATGCACATAGAAGAAACTTAATAGATTTGAACACACAGAATTATAAAGCAAAGGCAGTTCTAGATCCAGATCTAAAATAACACAAAGTTTACTTTAAAGATCTAAGATTTAAAAGCAAGAAACACAGTACGCCGTGACACAAAGTTCTCCGGAAACCTGCTTCTTTGTATTCCTCTGCAACAAGTGGCTCTCAGGGGTTCAGCACAAAGTCTAGAACACAAGATTGCTTCTTACAAATTCTGATCCATCATTAACCCGGAGGTTCTTCTCCTACTTATAGAATGTAGGAGGGAAAGTACAAATAGAAGACTCAAACTGAACTAAATTATGAACAAGTAAAGATGACATTTGGCAATCATCCTCAACTAACTTCTTCTTAAGTGACACATGTATCACTTAACTAATAGAAAGGTTCCACATGACTTCAAGTAATGGTTGCAAAACCAATAACTTAGAAGTTTACAATTTCATCCGGGAACATAGAAAGTAGAAGAAGAAAGAATAGAAGAAGTCATGCCAGCTGTAAATCTACATCTTCTTCTTGTTCTGATATCTGATATACTTGTCGAACATATAATTCAGCATCTTTCCATCTGTTTTAGCTCTTTGCTTCCTTTTACATCTGAATTACGTGACCCTTCATTGACACTTTGCTGCGCATGCTTCCACTTCTTCCAAACTTGGCCCAAATCTCGCATGATATGCACTGCGGTGTCACCACCCTCTTGATAGAGTTCATCGTGAAAGGCTTGGTAGCTTTATCAATTCTCTTTTGTACCATCGAAGAGAACTTTCGAGGAATCATGCACCTCGTTAGAAATAATCCGATGCGTATGAAGTAACACCTCCATCCACTCTTTCCTCGGTGAAAAAGAAATCTTGTCCGAAGCAAATCGATGTTCTACTCTCAGCGCCTACATCCTTTTCGGCAAAACTCTGCAGATCTCAAGCGGAAAGATCTGCAAACTCTATTGCTTCCCCTTCTCGTGATCCATCAAGCACAATTTGTTCTGCTGACAGATACATCTCCGTGACTTGTTGATCTCGGCCAAAATACTCGGGTTACTCTCTGCATTGTATTCATTCCTTCATGCTTTCTATCGAGTTGCTTTAGTTGATTTCTTTGCATCGTTCATAACCTTTAGGCGGGTGGCACTTCCCAAGTTGCGAGAAGCTTGCGAATAATCGAGATCCTTCCATTCGTCGATAGCCTTTACTTGATTGCTTGCATCTTCCATTTCTGAATAAGATGATCACTCACTGCTATTTGAAATGGAAATTTGAGCGGAAGGTTTAGCAACCTTGGCTATGATCTCACATAATTGAGATATTTGCTTCTGCAGCTCTTCTTTCTCCTTTTTTTATCGAGCCTAAGGAACAAAGCATCCAACAACGTCTGCGTGTCTGCTTGATCCTTCGGTGGTAGCTTGGCTTGACCTCCAGTGGTATTTTGGTCACCGTCACATCTTACGCCATGAGCTCCTCTTTACCTTTCCTTCCGCGGGATTGATATCTCAAAGCAAACTTCTCTCCCGAATCCTTGATGATCAACCTAGAAGTTGCTTTAGCAACTTTAGGCCTTCTGTCTCTTCTGCTCAGATCCTGAAGTAGCTGCAAGTCATGTTCCTCTAAGTTCATCTCTACTCTTGCTTCCGGAACCAACTGCAAAGCTAACCATTCGAGAAATTACTTCTCGGAGAGTGAGAAGTCGTTGAGTGCACTACCATCTCCGCTCTGCATCCTCTCCATCAGAAAGTGCCACAGTATCATGGCTGCCATCTTCTGAAACATCCAAGGACAAAGCTCTTTCGAACTCCGTCATCTGCAGCTTCAACACCTCTTCTGGAACGGGTGATGAACGAAGTGGCTGGAGAGAAGGCGAGCGTCGTTGGTTTGATGAAGGCATGGAAGCATCCTGGCTCTTTGTGGTGCGATAGTTGGTGATCCTCAGGTCTTTGGAGAAGTCGGAGTCAAAGCTATGGCCGTAGAAGTGGTCTTCTCTTTCTCTTGAGATCTTACGTGTACTTTGACTTCTCGGACCTTCTGCTTTGCTTTCTCCTTTCATGCTTTCGTTTGAGGGAATCTCTCTGTGCAGAAGTTGCACTGTGATTTGATTCATCGATGCTTCATCAAGGCAATATCCCTTCGTCGATAACGATTGAAGTATTCACCAACACGACTCGAGATCTTTCTTATTGTCTTTGCATTGGCCATTTGCTATCTGCGGTATAGCTTTATCTCCTCCCATTTGATGGTAAGTGTCAAGTACCACGTTCCCATCATCTTTAAGATCCATGGTATCCACGCTAGTCAAAGTCAAATACTTGCTTTGCCGATAGCTGCTGAAATCTTTCTTTCTAACCTCGTACTCATACGCACTTCATCAGAAATCTTCTAACGAAGGCACATGTGCGTACTCTGGGAGATTGTCTTCTGGCTATTCGAATGGATCGAAATTAAGCCGCGCGAGGAAGAACTCTTGCTCATACTCGGACAACATTTGTGCTTCCATCCCTCGAGCTCTGTGAATGCTTGATGCAATCTGTAATATCCCACGGTGAGTGGGAAGAAGCCCGTAGACTTGTGCGCTTTGGTGAAGGTCGTGTAACTCCACAAGTTACTGCTCGGCTCCATGGTGATCAATCATCACTCGGGTACCTTGGGCATCTTTATTGGTTCACTGAAAAGCTCGTAACCACGAGGTATGTGAAATCGCAAAGCTGGATGAATACTGCTTTGCCAATCTTGGACACTTTGCTTCCCATGCTTCCTTGCTTACCTGTGAGTCTTCAAGTCTTTGTCTAACTGCGGATGAAATCGTAGAAGAAGTCATCGTTGATCACTTTGAAGTCCTTCGCTTGCGCACGAGTACAGTAGTTTGTGGGTAGCACTCGAAAATGGGATCCTTGGAAAGAATACCACATCTATCCGGCTTGGAAAAAGACACCTGTGAAGTGCGGCATACACCAAGTATGAAGTCATCTTGAAGTGTGAAGGCACGCTTCACGTTCCGTGAGTTGCTCACCGATGTTCTTGCTTAATAATTTCGACCAATTGATTATAGAATCAACCTTGTTGATTTGATGGTCTGATGAAAGCATACATCCATGTCAGGAAAGTGTAGGCATTCGCTTCACCATTGACTGCATGCAATTTGACGATATCATCCGCCTCCTGCACCAAATTGGATCGTGGAAGAGTTCTCGGGAACTTGGAAGGGGATCTAGGCTTCTTCATGAGCCATTTATTCATGATGCTCACACGATCGGCTCTATGCTTTTCCCACCTCTTTGTCGGCATCACGAATGCTAATAGAAGTCACCACCTTTGCCTTTGGAATCTTAGACAATAATTGAAGAATTACGCATCCAAGCGAATTATTGTCTTTCCCATGACATCACGCACCGATCCGGATGAAGGATGATAAGATCTAGCACACTCCATCACAAACTCTTGCAATTAGGTTGTACGGGAAAGTTGCGGCTCGAATAATTCCACTACTTTTTGACATGCACGCATGAGTGAAGTCTTTCCGGCTCTGGATCTATCAATCAAATCGAGAAAGAGGTTACGGGCCTAGATCAGTGTCTCCATGTCGAAAGTTTGGAAGCAATGCATGAATCCATCGTGCTCTCTTTTTCATCTCCTTTCGCCATGGCTTTGTCTATCTTTATCTGCGAATAATTCTTTTTCTTCTAACTTGGCGGATTTCTTCAATGAGTGCGAGATCTGGACAATTCTTGATTCGGAGGATATTTGCGATGTATTGGACATTGATAAAACTCCTTTTCTTTTATAAAGCACTGTAATGAGTTCTGCAATTTATTGAGACAAAAATGGCCCGGAGCATGAATAGTGAATTTAAATTATAAAAATCTGCACTTTTCAAACTGCTGCCCCAAAAATTGGTGTTTAATTTGCACATAAAGAGAGCATGAATCCTTTCAATCAACACCTGAGCTCCTGTAACACCTGTGAAAACAACTATGCAGACGAAGATCAACCTTCTCCAAAGCATGCGCCAAATCTGGAAGCTTTTAGCCTTGTTAGCACTTTGTCTGAACAAAATCCTTCCTCTAATGGGGGCGCACTTTTCCTCCTTGCTGCAATTCTTTACCTGTGAATTAAATTATTCACCCATATGGCTGCCCATGCTTATATAACCTTCACAATTCTATAATTAATAATTGCCCTAACAATTAAAGGCAATTAATTAATTAAAAATCATGTTTTTCTCTTTTAAAAATAGCATGTTTAAGGACAGCCATCCAATAAATTAAATTAATCCAATTTAATCCTTCACACAACACTTCACTCAAGCCCCACAGTGTGCTTTGACCATAGCCACTGAAAATAGAAATTAATTTAATGTTTTAATGCTTCAAAAAACATTAAATAATGCCCAAATGAGGCGCACTTTTTGAGAAGGAAGGGGCAGCCACTAAATAAATTAAATTTAATTAATTTAATTCCTTTCTTTTATTCCTTCTTTGACTTTTTGACCTCCTCAAGCTTGGGCGCACTTTTTTAAGAAGAAAGATTATTAAAAATAATCAATTTAATCTTTTTAATCTATCACCAAAGGGCGCACTTTTTGCACATGTAATTCTATTTTTAAGAATTTTTCCATAATGGGATTCTTTACCTGCCTGAGGCGAGCACCAAAATCCGTGATCCACTTAAGTGATTTGACTTTGACCATGGGATTCTTTACCTGCAGGCGAGCACTAAAATCCCATGATTTCACTTAAGTCACTTTCCTTTTATTATATCATGGGAATTTTTACCCTATAAGGCGCAATAAATTCCCCTCCCTGCGACCTCTATTTTTCCCACTGCTGCGGCTTAAGTGACTTTTATAACACGGGAAAAAGTACCTGCAGAGGCGGTATACAATTCCCATCCCACACTGCGGCTTATATTTTCCCATCATGACTTAAATCCTTTGTTTTCCAAAAATCGCCCATCCCATGAGGGCACTTTTACTGTCTGCGACTTCGCTTTTTCCCGGTGATCCGGACCTCGATGTGACTTCCTCAAGCAAAATGTGCGTGTATGTTTTCCATTTGCTCAGGGCCAAAAATCGGGCTTACCGTGAAGGAGTTGTTCCAGAGAAATTTTAGAGAAAACAGAACGGGACACCACAAAAACACGAAAAATTGCCAAAAGTTACAAATAAAGCCCAAAACTTAAAATAAGTTAAAATCCTTCTGGTACATAGGAATAATAACATATTCGCTCATAATGGAGTCAAAACAGAGCGCAAATAGCCTCATACGGGGCTCAAAATAATTAAATACAAATTTCCCGCAGACAAATCCCGACGACAGAATAAAACAATTTTGGGCATTTGGGTAGAATAAAACAATTTTGGGCATCAGCAAAAAAACAAACGGGTACGAATTTTTTTTTGGCGATTTCAAGGTGAAAAGGACTAATATGGCTATTGTGCCTTTATTGGATCTTATTTTGATCTAGTTTCTTTGATTTTTATATGTCTCAATGTTATATTCTAGCCTTAGCCTTTTCAGGTAGGGGAAAAACCTTTTACCATTAATAAAAACATTCAAATACGAGTCAAATAATGGGTTCCTTAGTATGTTATGATTTATTGGGTGATCTTGAAAAGTGTAATGGGTTCATGAATTCCCTAGTCATCTTGAATAATCCCATGCCTAGTAAATCCATAATGTAATTAATAATTGTAACATATCCCATAATCATGATAAGAAGGAGGATGAGGTCGGATGTAAGGAATGAATAATTTATCGGGAGTTGTAGTTGCACAATAATTAAAATGAGTAGGATTAATCTGCTTTGGAGAAATATTTTTCAAAGGAAAAATGGGGATTTCTTCAATTCTTACAAGACTAATTCTCTCCACTTTAAGATGAGGTGACTCCTATTTATTGAAACCTAGAAAAATTTTAGACTAAACGATCTCTCAAGTTGTTCATGTAGACAGGGAATATGTGGGAACACCCTTGTTGAATCGCAATAATATCTAAGAGAGAGGAAAATATAGGTGAATGGGTGGAGAAGAACAATGAGGTGGAATTTTATTAATAAGTTGAACCCAAATTGCATTAACTAAAAATTAGAGATCTTTCCAATTCAATTAGAAGATAGAAAAACATAGATAACTTATGTAAATATTACGAAACTAAAACAAATATTGACACAAAGTTAAAAGGTTTGTTTTCATTCCATTATCAACAGTACAAATCCCTTTTGTCCTTATAAAATTCACATACATATAGTTGAGTGCAAGAGAGATAATGGAGAAAAATTACTAGATGAGAATGGAAGAATGACAATGTGCTATAGAAGGAGCAAAAACTAATCTGTAGAATGGAGAGATAATTTCAATTTATATCCAAAACTAGTGAATCTTCACATTCCCATGTGACCTTTCAACTTAAATTTAAATATGAATAAAGAAATAGAAACTTTAAGTTACTTAAGACACTTTTACAAAAGTTTTTTCTCAATGGAGAAATATAATGTTAGAGTGTAAAACGAAGAGAGAAGGTGTGATTAGAAGAGAATGATCTAGGATGAAGTTCTATTATTCCCTCATTACGTGGATGAATGTTACAAACCTGATATAGATCTTCCTCATTTGTTACTTTGATCGAGTGCATGTATTTCCTTGAGTGTAGAAATGATGTTTCACATATTATCTAGAATGATTTTCTTTTGTCATGTCTTGAAATATTTTTTCAACTCTTCATCTCTGTGAGAAATGGTAGGATGCACAAATCAAATATTTGTCACAAAAATGATCTCTTGTCTCCCACATGAGAAAAAAATAATCTTGTAATCATCACGAAGAATGAAATCACACCACACATTCGTGAAACTCATTAACCATGAGATCTCTTGGATTTTACAGTATCAGAGATTCCTAATAATTCTCAATGACAACATAACAATATTGTGAATGGAACATTTCTTCTTTATGAGATGGAATCAAACATTGATGAATGCAAAATGTATTCTTGAAGATTACGAGTACTTCATATCATGTATCTTGAATGGAGGGTGGTGAGGAGATTGAGAATTCTCCAGAACTATGGTTTTCATCATAAAATCCTTCAATTGATTCAACTATATATTTCATACTCAATAAATACTCTTTTGTAATCTAATTCAACTTAGCAAATGAGATTTTATTTATTTTCTAGGTGTCTTCAATGGTCTTTAATGATTATTTCAGTTGTGACATGGATGCGGTCATCACAAATTAATGACTCATACAAATCACTTGTGAATGGATTCATTTGAAATATTATTGAGAGAATAAGTGATGCTCCAATTTTGCGACAATTCTCTCATCTGGAACAATGAGAAAATGCAAAATCAAGTGGGGTGGGTAGAATACTATGAAAAAAATAAGTCCTTAATATTTCCAAAATACCCCACCTCACCATGCAAAAATGGCTCAAATGAAAGGTGATTTTACGAGGAACACTTGCTCAAAATTTTAGGTTATTTGGCTCACCAAGTCACTTGGAAAATGTTTTAGTTGTTTTGGGAAAAAATGGAGTTTTTTGGCTGGAAAATTATTTCTATAATAAAAAACAAGGTAGGTTATGATATCCCAAGTGATATCTCTTCTTAAAGGTGTTTTCAAATGGATCGCTTTTGGAAACATTTCAAGGGTTTTCATCCACTAGATCAACGGGAGAGAGTTGTTTGAGCAAGCTAGGGCATCCAAGATGGTTTTAATTGATTTTATGGAGTTTCCAACGTGCATTTTATATATTTTTAAGTTGGTATTTTTTGAGGTAAAACCATGTTTTAAAATCAACTTGATTGGAGGAGGATTTGAGTTATGTTGGTGCAAAGCGGAAAAGGCACCTACTTTTCTCTCCTCCTCATAAAAATGCACTCAATCAAGCTTGGGAAGAATTTTTACATTAAAATGACACACCAAAGTGCACCAATGTCATGGAGGCTTCCAAAATGTGCCTAGGTTTGCATAGGGGTGTGTGTGCAACACACTAAACTAGCTTGTTTTTCTTTTACCTTCTTACTTTTTGCTTTTTTCACTAACCAATAGGAGGAGGGTGCACTCTTGTTAAAGGGATTTATAAACACACTTGACATACTTCTTTTGTACTTCCAAAAGGCCTCAATTCTCCCAAAGTTCACCAAGTACACTTAAGTTGCTAACATCAACAACTCAATGAAAAATTAGAACATAGGATTCACTTTTTGGTCCAAGACCAAAACTTAACCATTTTAGGGCGTATAATATATGAACTTGACTGGAAATAGGCTAAAAAATAAAATGGAAGCATTTATAAACCTTTAAAATGATTTATCTTTCATTTTTGAGTCAACTCACCTTTTTTTCCTAGGGAAGCATGATAGTGAGCGAGATCTACTATATGGGATTGAGATGGGTATAAAAAATAACACATGGGCTTTGGAGGGGACTCAATTTTATTCAATTTTATATATTTTTAGGTTTCTAATTCCACTTGAGGTTCCCATAAATTTTAGTGCAAGTTCTCTCTTTCAGAAAGAACCTTGTGCTTCATTGTCTAAAAGGTTTCCACTTTTGATGCTTACAAAAATTTACCTTGAATATTCCATCATGTATTATATCTTGAGATATTTCTTTTCAATGTGATGTGTTCTTATAAAAACACATGAGGATCCCAAATCCTTACGCACAAGTTGATCTTCCTTTGACGATCGAGAGAACCTTTTCCCAAAAAAGTGCAAAGATTAATATCTTCCCAAGACTAGTGCAAAGCTCTCATAACCTTTCCTAAATAAAATTTTCATTAGGTGGACTCAAAAAAATTCCAATCACTATAATCTAGGATTTGGAAACCACCCGAGGATTGTAAAATCTTCTGCATAAGTTGATATTTGTAAAAGACAAATTTGGCAATTTTTGCCAACATGACGGAAAAATGTCAAAATTTTCCTTAGGGTTGTTAAGTAAAATATGATACATTTACATGCAAATAGTTGGCTCATACTCAAGGACTTGAATTAGTTTGAGTAAAGCACAAATGAGGCTATAATGAAGACCCGAGTCTCAAAATTTTAAGTAGACTAGTGTCTTATCCATTGGAAAACTAGACTAAAAAGGGACATGGAATGAAAATAGATAAACACACACAATGTGAAAGGAAACACAACACACAAAAAGAAAATAAACACACCAAAAAACAAAAAAAACCTTTATCACCTATGGTAAATGTGGGGTACAACCTGCTTTCACATTTATACTTGTTATATTTTGGATGTTACCCATGTACGTGTAGCACCAAATGATTTTTCTTTGAAAATACATTGATGAGTTCAATAAAGTAAGACCATTTTCTCAACTACTTTGGAAATACAGGTGCTCCAAGAGGTCTCCATACATCTAAGAAAAATATTATGGCATGCTTCTTCTTGATAAGGTCTGCATGACTCCTCTTGTAAGTGAAAATCCATATGTATGGCTCTTTGTATTTTCTACTTTGAAATTTCGTTTCGATTACCAATCCATTTTCAAATTCACTCATTCTTCATATTTCCCATTTTTCACATTACCACCGCTACAAGATTGATTTTTGCTCATATTAGGCTCATCACACTTACTACTAGGCTTGTAATTTATGAAAGGCATTTACTCTTTTTTTTGTCATGCTCCGTATGACCATTTGTTCTATGAGTTGGTTCTTGGTAGAACTTTTTAGACTTTCAACACCATCATAGGATTCTTGTTTCTCTATGCTTCCCGGTTTGTATAAATAGTTCTCATTCACACACACTAACTAATTATAAATCTATTTTTTTCTATGCTATGACTCACATGGTGTTTCATCTTCTTGAAAGGATAATGAACACAAGGTTGGGATCAAAATAGAGAGATCATCATTCTCATTGTGACCTTTTTGGCTACAATAGTCATCTCTGTGATGGAGATATATTCTTCTTAAGTGGAATCATCCTTGAGAGACTCAAGCACATTCTTATCTATACATTCATCATTGTTGAAAAGGTCATCTTCTCCAAATGGAAAAGAGAAAGCTTCATATTCATAATCATACTCATTGGGTAAGTCCTCATGTTGGATCTTGAGAAGATGATTGGAAACCTAGGGCTCACATTTCAAGAACTCATATGATATCACTTTTTCTTTATGATATACATTGTTTATCATCTCGGGGCTATTTATAAAAAGTCAAGATATTCGTGATCATCATCATCATCAAATAGATAACATGTATCCATACTTAATGACAATTGTACACTATCATATTTAGGGTTCACCAAGTCATATTGTTATTTCTCAACTAAATTATCATATCTAGGTATCCCTCCCTCAAGATGGGTATTTGAACATCTTCCTCTTAAGTTATAAAATATTTTCCACTTGTTCAATCTTGGTATAGAATTTTTTTCCTTGGGTTATCCTCTCTTTGAACAATGTATCTCATCTTTCTTATAGGAAGGAGATTCTTCATTTCACTCTTAACTAGTATGGTGGCATATTACCATTCCATATGTATATCTCCACCAACATCTTAACAAAAAATTTGGCTCAACAACATCCCATATGAAGCTAGAATGTCTACCACAAGTATGTTGATCTTGAATTTCTTGTCAGGAAAATATACAAATGCTACTTAAGAATATTTGACCTAATCAATGAGGGGTACTTATTTGGTTTGTAACAATGACCAATAACATGAGTGAGAGTGAGAGCGAGGGCCTTAGAAACTTTGGCGGGCATGAAATTTTTAGAGGTACTAATCAATGATATAATTACTCAATTTATACCCATTAATCGACAAAGAGAGGTAGAAGGGATATACTTTCTCAAAAGATGAGGATTTCAAAGCAAGAAGGTTCTGAAAAGGAGTGGTACTAAGAGTGGGAATTCGTTATTTGGTAGTGGAATGTATGGAGCTAAAAATTGAACTACTTCCTTCGATAAACTTGACAAGTTTACCAAATTGCTTGGGATGAGATCTTAGATACTCAGAGTCTAAAATTTGGGCTTTGGACTTCTTGACATGGTCAATGATGTTAAAGGATGAAGAGCTATATAATTCATGAACACTAACATCCTTGACACGTGTAAGAGTTACATTCTTAGAAGCATAATTTGATTTGACTAAGGGAGAGGAAAGAGACTTACCTAAAGAAGGAGATTTGGATTTCTTTGAGGCGTCTCGAGCTTATTCTTGGTTGAATCCATGGAAGTGGGTAATGGCGATTCTCTTTTTATTTTTTTCTACATAGATTGAACTTTTGAGGATTCAATTGCTTCACTTCGGTAGTGGAGGAAGAGGCCGCTTTCTATTCTTGTGATTAGTTATTCATATCAGCCATGGACTCCTCAAAATAATCATCAGATGAGTATTCAAGATACCTAATATTTACATATCCAACTTCTTTTATTTAATGTTTTGATTCCACAATTTCCTCTTCTTCATCTTAACATGATGCATTTACAAGTGGAGCTTGCAATTGAAGCCTTTGGGGTGCTCCAGTAATCTGATTTTGGTTGGTTTTGATATGGGACATGTTGATCCATTTACTTCTTTATTGTAGTCAAATCATTGACCAACTTCCGCATGATGAGCGAATTAGTGCCTTCCTATTTGAAATTGTGGAATTTAATTTTTTTGAATGGTTCTTGATCTTCTTTAACATGATAAGATCATATTCAAATTTGATGGCGATTTATTGAGCATTATATAAATTATCTAGTTGAATTATCCACAAATGAACCCAACTTTAGGTAACCAAGCATTTATGAATAACCTATTTTGATTATATGTAGTAGGACAAGCACCAGTAGGGATCTTATTAATCAAATTGTTGAATTTGGCCACAAATTCTCTCATGTGCTCTGTGGTTCTTTTTTGTTTCATAAAATTAATAAAGAAGGGTATGAACATGTTCTACTAACTTTAACCTTGCTTCAAATTTAGTTTTAATATCTTCCCAATTAGTGATTAAGCGAGATGGAAAATAGTAGAACCATTATGTAACAACATCTTGTAATGACTCCATGAATATCCAAACAAAAACATCTTCATGTTCCACTCAAGAACACCACAGGATGTGATAAAGGCTGTAATGTGTTCATCTGGATGTTGTTTTCCATCTCCGTAGAACTTGGGAAAGTTATTTCTTGATCCTCTAGGTAATTCATGAAGTGGAGGAGTTAAAGCAAATGGATTGGTGTTCTGTCCCCAAGGAAAAAGTGCAACCATATCTAGAGGAAAAGTATTCATTGGTGGTGGATAGATGGGAGATGTAACTAGACTAGGAGGTGGAGTCTCAAATGGACCTTCAAGATCTTGTCTTGGAACCTGCATTAGAGAAAGTATAAAATCATATTGTTCTTGCAACTCAAATACAAGATTATGAAAGACTATAATGTCACTTTCTTGGTCACCTATGGTGTGCCTTTTATCTGTCGATTGATAAAAAGATGAATCGATTAAGAAAAAAAAAGGTTTTCAGATTGGCCAAGCGATAGGATATGCTTAGGTATATGCATAAAGACTTTTTTCATTTTTTCATTTTTTTGAATTTTTACTTTTTAGGATTTTGGAATGTATTTTTTTATATTTTTGGATCAATATATGGGGTAGGATAGAAAAATCTGCCCCATGGTGGGAACAAAAATCTTCTAGTGAAATATTTTGACAAGGAAAAATTGTGGATTTTTTCAACACTCGTAGGACTAAGTCCTTCCACTTCAAGATGGGGTGGCTCCCATTTATTAAAATTTGTAAAAATTGTACACTAAAATATCTATTGGGTTGGTCATAGACTAGAGAATGTGCATAAATTCCATTGTCATAACCGCAACAATATCTAAGAGAAAGGAAAATATAGATGAGTGGATGGAGAAGAACAAGAAGCGAGGATTGTATTAGTGAGATGAACCTAGATTTCACTAACTAGAACTTAGAGATATTTCCAGTTAAACTAAGAGATAGAGGTAATGTTAGGTTGTGGAGCATGTTTTCATGTTATATGTGTTGTAAATTATACACTAAAATTATTGTACACACTTCATGTATCTTCGTTGGGGTTCGAGGCTAGGCAAGCCCGAGTGGGGGTTTGGGGGTGGTATCCGTTCAAAGTTTTTTTGGAGTAACTGAAAAATGTGGTCTTTTCATGTATTAATTATGGGTGGTATTTAATCCATATGTTTATGAGTCATTTTTGGCCCATGATATTGTAAATTTGTTGCCTACTAATGTGCTTAGAAATAGTTGGGCATACGGTAGGGAGTGATATAAATGGGTATGTAATTCAAGTGTGAATTTGAGAGAGTTTTTTGAGCATATATCAAAACAAAATCTATGTTTTTTAATTGTGAGAAGACTGATCTAAGATTGGATTACACTCTTTTTGTCTTGTAATAAAATTTAGGCAAGTGTTTCTTGGTGGATGTAGCCCACATTGGGTGAACCAAGTTAAATCGTGTCTTCTTCTTTTTTATTTTTGTTTCTATATTTTTTTTCATAGTTATTATTACTACGATTATGTGGGATTTAACCACATATATATTTATGCTTATCCCTTGCAGGTAAGCATACACAACTGATGTAAAGATCATGAAACAAAAACAAATATTGACACAAAGTTTAAAGGCCAATTTTCATTCCCTTATCAACAGGTACAAAGCTATTTGGTCCTTAAAAAATTCACATACATCCAGCTGAGTGAAATAGATAGAATGGAGGTAAATTACTAGATAGGAATGGAATAATGGCAGTATGTTATAGGAGAAAAAACTATTCCTTTGGAATAAAGAGCGTTACAATTTATATCCAAAACTAGTGACTCTTCACATTCCCATGCGACCTTTCAAATTAAAGTGTAATCTCAATGAATAAATAGAAAATTTAAGTGACTTAATTCACTTTTACAAAAAAATTCTCACGAAGGAATATAATGTTAGAGAGGGAACGTGTGATTGGAAGAGGATGATCTAGGATGAAGTTATAATCTTTCCTTATTATGGAGATGAATGTTGCAACTAAGTAGCATATTCCACTGATTGCTTCTCTTATCAAGATATTTATTTCTTTAGAATTAGAAACAATGCTCCGCATCTTATCCTAAATGATCATCTCTTGTCATGGCTTGAAATATTTATATCAACTCTTCATCATTGTGAGCAATGATAAGATGCAAAAATTAACTCTTTGTCATAAATATGATCTCTTGTTTCCCACACAAGAAAACACTCATATTTAAATCATCATGAAGCATGCACTCACATCACACCTGCCCCAAACTTGGTAACCATGAGCTATCTTATATTTGACAATATCAAAGATTCCCGATAATTCTCAATGACAACATAGAAATCCTCCGAACGGAAACACTTCTTCCTTATAAGATGGAATTAAGCATGAATGGATGGACAATGTGTTCTTGAAGATTATGAGTACTTAATATCTCATCTCTTGAATGGAGGGTGGTGATGAGATCAAGAATTCATCATAACCGTGGTTTTCATCGTAAAATTCTTCAATTGATCCAACTGGATGTTTCGTGCTAAAAAATCTTCTTGTGTACTTTGACTCATGTTAACAAGTGAGTCTTTCTTTCTTTTCAAGGTATCTTTAATCGTCTTCAATGATTCTCTCGGTTGTGACATGGCTGTCGTTATCATGCAGGAAAAACTCATCCAAATCACTTGTGAATGATTTTTTTTGAAATATTATTGAGAGAATAAGTGATGCTCCGATTTTGGGACAATTCTCTCATCTAGATCAATAGGAAAATGAAAAATCAAATGGATCGGGATGAATATTGTGAAAAACTCGGTACTCCATATTTCTAAAAATAACCCACCTCACCATGCAAAAATGGATCAAATGAATGGTGATTTTAAGAGGAAAACTTACTCCAAATTTTAGGCAATTTGGCTTGTTGAGTCAGTCCTTTGGGAAATGCAAAACAATTTTCACATTTTTACGGGTAAAAATGGATTTTTTTGGTTGGAAAATTATTTATTGAATAAAAATTAAACTAGGTTATGATAGCCCTCAAGTGGTATCTCTTTTTAATGGTGTTTTTAAATGGATCATTGTGGAAAAATTTCAATTATTTTTATCCGATAGATCAACGAGAGTAAGTATAAGTTGTTTGAGTAAGCTAGGGAATCCAAGCTAGTTTTAATGGAGTTTCAAACATGCATTTTTTCTATTTTCAAGTTGGGATTTTGGGAGGGAAAACCATGTTTGAAAAAATAACTTGAATGGAGGAGGGATTTGAGTTCTCTTAATGTAAAGAGAAAAATATGCCTAATTTTCTCTCCTCATAAAAATGTGTTGCATTTAGAATTGTGTGCATTTTTGGGGTGAATATGACACACCAAAATTTTCCATTGTCATGGAGGCTTCCAAAATGCACTTAGGTTTTCATGGGCGTGGGCAACACTCTAAACTAGCTTATTTTTCATTTTCCTTGTTAATTTTTTAGTTTTATCAGCGACCAATCGGAGGAGGACGTAATTTTGTTGGAGGGTTCTAAAACACACTTGACATACTTGTTTTTCACCTCCAAAATGCTACCAATCTCCCAAAGTGTGCCAAGTACACTTAAGATGGTGACATCAGCAACTTAATGGAGAATTAGAATGTGGGATGCACTTTTTGGTCTAAGACCAACACTTAACCTGTATGGGACTTATATTATATGATATTTATTGAAAATGGGATAAAAATCCAGTGGAATCATTTAAAAACTCAGTAAAATTAGTTCTTTTTTATTTTTATTCACTCACTATTTTTTCCTAGGAAGCATGACGGTGAATATACGTTATATGAGTTTGAAATGTTTATGCAAAATATTAACGTATCAACCATGAAGGGGACTCAATGTTATTAAATTTGACATTTTTAGGCTCCCAAATCTATCGAAGATTCCTGAAACCTTCAGTGTAATTTCTCTCTTCTGGAAAGACCCTTATGCTCCAATGTCTAAAATGTTTCCACTTTCGATGCTTACAAACTTTACCTTGAATGTTCCATCATGTAGTATACTCAAGATATTTCAATTGAATATGATTTTGGCTAATGAAACCATCTGAGGCTCTCAAAACCTTCCACACAAGTTGATCTTCCTTTGATGATTGAGAACACCTTTCCCAAAAAAAAAAAAAAAAGAGATGAATATGTTCCCAAGACTACTGAAAATCTCTCAAAACATTTCCTAAATCACACTATCATGAATTAGACTTGGAAACCTTTATAATGACTATAATATGGTCTTATGAAACCACATGCGGTTCCTAAAATCTTCCGCACAAGTTGATCTTTGTAAAGAGACAAATTTGACAATTTTTTCTAACGTGACCAAAAAGTGACAAAAATTCGTAGGATTTTCAAGTAAAGTTATGAGACATTTTACATGCCAACACAACCTTAAAGGTATACATGGTACCTTGTGAATAATATTTGATACAAATATGAAGGGTAGAGGGGAGTGTGTACATAACATGAATCCAAGGACGTCCCAATAGAAAATTATAGCTAAGGTCATTAGGCATAACATGAAAAATTATAGGGAGAGTGTGAGAGCCTAAAGTGATCATCAATGAGATTTCTCCTAGCAAATGGTATTTTTATTATAAAATACATTGATAATATTAGTAGAAGAAGAAAAATCTTTGGTAGGGATGCCCAAATGGTGCAAAAAGTAAATATTACAAATGTTAATTCTAGAACCATTGTCGATGAAAACACACTTAACCAAAGTTTAATGGATAGTTACTTACATAGATAGAGGGATGTCATTATCGATAACATTTTGGAGACAAACGTCTTTAGAAGTGAAATATATGGGCTTCTCTTGGATAGGAAAATCCCCTTGAAATACTACCAAGACATACTCATGAGATGCGTTGAGATGAATGTGAGTGTTAAGAAGGTTAAAGAGTACATCCTTACATGTGGGGTTTTGCTTTATATATTCAAGGAATGATATGGTTTGATCATGAGAGGAAGCCATTATTACAACAAAAAATAGAATAAGAAAGTCTATAAGGAGAAACATACAACAAGATGGAAAATATGAACCGTGAGGTAACTAGGGTTGAGGCAAAGATAGAGTAACAAGTTGAGTTCACCAAATGTTTTAACACCCTTATTAGATTATAATGGTTTAGTTATTTAAGTAAACCAAAAGGATGTAAAATGGGAGCTACATGAGGTTATTGTGATTAGTAAAATTCTAACACTAATTATGCATCTTTGTGAAAATAATGCATTAATTCTTGAAACTAATGTACACAATATGATATAAATGTTGATCAATTTTTCTCTTTCTTGTTCATAGTAGTGGACTAGATACTATAGAAAATTAAAAAATCCAAAATGCAAGGTTTTAAGGTACCTTGATGTATGATGTATGCAAATGGATAGGCACAAAGTAGATGATCTCACTCCAAACTCGATGAACCTACACAAAAAAATGACTAGAAGGAAAATGAATTAGATAGTAGATGAGGGGGTTGCCCGACAAAGTCGGTTCTAAGAAGCATTAACTTCCTTATGCAGATGTCAACCCCCATGTTTGATAAAAGAGGATGAATTCAATGAAAGGACTAAGTAACATGCAAAAACTAAAGCTAAAAAGAATTCAGAAATTGCATAAATGGATGAAAATTGTAGATATGATCTAAATCAACACAAAGTAAATCGTACTAGTTGGGTCGACAACGACCCAAAGTTGTATAAGCAGTCGATGATGACCGAATAGGTGGATCTGGATAGCAAACTAAAAATACAAATGTGGAGGGATCTAAACATAAATCAAATGATTACAGAGATCCGAGAACACCGACAAGAACCTACAGAGGAATATCTAAGACAAGGAAACAAATAGGATGCAAGAAAATAAAGACTTGGATGGATTAGATGGAAACAGGCTGAGTTCAAGGAAACTAGGATGGGTTGGTAGTGACCAGAGATGGGTAGAACAGATTCAAAGTGACAGAGAAACAAAATGGTAGTTCTAAAAATTGTAAATAGAAACAAAACAGAGAAACACACTAATGAAGTCCTGGAGGGTAGAGTAGGTTACGTGAACATGGTTGGATCGACAACAACTTGGGAATTCCAAAACAAGGCCAAAGGTGGATAACTTAGATGGACAACCTACATACAAGATGACCTGAAAGAAGAAGCTAAAAATGGAGCCAGATAAAAGTGAACTCGCAAAACGTTAGTTTAAAAGATAATAGCAATGATAAACAATGATAACATAAACTAGCACAAAGTCTCAGTAAACTTCCCAAAGTCTCCACAAGTGATGCAAAAAAAGCTCAAATGGACTCCAAGAAGACTGACAAGGCTACAAAAAAGCTCAAGCTTGAAGATAAGTTCGCTTAGCGTAAGAAAAATCTGATTATGTCTTGTTTTGAAGGGGGGTGAAACCAACTTTATAGGTCAATGACGACACTGGGTGGGTTGTCTTTAATCAATGGGAACCTTCCTTTGGGTGGTGGAAGGGTGTTTTATTCGATATATGGGGCTTTTATGTATTAGGAAAAGTTCTTTAAAGCATATAGTTGAGTTAGGTTTCTTATGTATGTCATGGGTAGGTGGGAGGTGAAGATGGATTAAATAAAAGCTATAAAAAGCATAGGGATAAGGAACTAAGGATTTTAGGGATAATAAACAACCTAGGAGGGGAAAATAAAAGCTAATTAGAGGTAATTAGCTAATGTGATGAGGATTAATGATAATTTAAAATAGATAGGATAATGAATGTGAATGATGGGAATATTAATAAAAATAGGGAGATGAAGATTAAAAGAGGTTAGATAAGTAATCATAATGAAAATAAGTGAATGCGGGGGGTGACCAGTGGTAGTGATATCAAATTTTGGTGTCTACATTTTCCCCTTTTTGATGAGTGGTTTGCACTAGCAAGCTATGAGACAAAAACAATGAGAGACAAAGGGTGGGATGAAGGATGAAGAAGGGTTGATGATGAGCTCCCCTTCAAATGAGGGATCATTAACACAAAGGGGAATCAATCACGATGTTTAAAAAGGTAGATGAAGAAGGGCGGGTAGGAGAAGAAAAATGGGTAAAATGAGAAAGCGAGGAAATATGCCCTAAGAAATAAGGATTCGACTCAAAAATGAAAAATATGGTGGTTATTTTAGGATTCACATTAGCAGGAAACAATGGTCATGGTCTTCAGGAGATGACGACAATGTCCTATGGGCTGTGTGCCATCAAAAATCACAGCAAAATGGAGTGAATCCAATGGGAAACCACTCAAATGGATGCAAGTTGTGAGGACCAATGGGTCATAGGCATACATCAAAGCTAGTATGGCCTAAAAGAGTAGCCATGATATAAGAGAGTAGTCATCCTTCGAGGGTATGGTCTACATTATACATTTATGATTTTGATGGCAAGAATGATATACATGATAGTCGTCCTTCGAGGTATCAGTATATTTATTTGATTTTTTTATGAATAATTGTCCTTCGAGGGAGAAGTCTATTTATTTGAATTTTAATAGGATCATCCATGAATTTTGATTTTTACATGGGGAAGAGTTGGAAATAGCTAGGTAGACCACTTAGAAGGGGATGATGAATGTACAAGAGACACCCATGGACCCTTAGTGTGGTTCCAATAGGTAAACAAGAGGGTGATGGATGTAATGATCACGAGTTCTCACCAAGAAGGGAGAACCTATCCATAAGGAAAATTCTATGGGCAGATCCGTGGTGCCCATATTTAAGGTCATATCTAGGAAAGTGATGGTATACCACATAGTTCCAAATCATTACAATGATAGATGGAAGAGGCTAATGATGGAGGAATGATCTAAGGATAATAACTAAGTGCTCATTGGTAGATATGCTAATAATAGAATGGTTGCAAGTGCAATACGTTAAGTGGTTTCACTTCCGGTTTAACATCAAAGGAGGCCAAACAATAAGCTCATGACTCATACTTATGTGTGATAATATATGGTCTAATCCAATTGGGGAAAAATTTCCATGTTGGCTCCTTTCTAGAGTAGTAACATTTTGATTTTCTTAAGTACAAGGTCACCAAAATTAAATTCATGTTCTTTGAGGTGCTTCATTTGTAAGCACACTTAATGTGCTCCTGATAAATGTGATGATGCTCAAGAGCAAGGAGACAACATTCATCTAAAGCAACTCGAGTTGTGCTAGGTGCTCCTGGAGATAATCTTCATCAAAGATGAAGTCGTGAAAATACATGTGCAAAGATGGAATTTGAACTTCGAGAGTAAGAACAACTTTAGAATCCTAAACAAGAGAAAAGGGGATAGCACTTGTGGAAGTACAAATGTTATTCTCGATAAGCCCAAAGAGTGAAAGGGATCGGGAGATGCCAACTATGACCTAACTGATCAATAGTTTTTGTAAGAATGTTACGAAGAGTCTTATTAGTGACTTTGGCTTGGTCATTATCTTGAGGATAATATGGAGAAGAGAAACTAAGTTTGATATTGAATGAGTCACAAAGCTTCTTGAGATCTTTGTTTTTAAAGGACTTTTCGTTGTTTGTGATGATTTTTGAGGAACATCGAAGCGGAAAATGATATGTTGGTAGATAAAGTTAATAATTGGATTAGATTTAGTTGAGGTGAGGGGAATTTCTTCCACCCACTTAGTGAAGTATTTGGTTGCAGTGATGATAGAATGATGTTGTTGTGAAGATCAAGGATTGATAATACCAATGAGATCAAGACCCCATTGTGAGAAGGGCCAAAGGTCTTGAGCTAGTTGTAAGGCTTGACTAGGAATGTGAATAAGATTGGAATGCTACTGACATTTAACACATTTCTTAACATACTCATAGTAGTCATGATTGAGGGAAGGCCAATAATATCAAGATGAAGAACACACTTAGCAACAGCTAAGCCACTAAATTTTCCACCAAAAATATCGTCATGGACTTCTTGGATAGCACGAGAAGATTCATGGGATTTAAGGCATCGAAGGAGAATACCATCAAATCCATGTTTATAAAGGATAACGCTAAGGATCACATAGTGGTTGGCACGTTGAAGAAAATACCTCCTTCCATTATTGGATAGGTCGGAGGGAATGATGGATTTGGATAGATAATCAAATATTTGGGAATACCAAAGATCCGATGAGCTAGATTCAACAATATCAAACTGGGGTAACTCATGAAATGGCCAATCACTATGATGAACAACAACAGAAAGTTTGGATTCATTTGTTTTCCATGGGATGAGAGTTATGAGGGATGCCATCGAATCAGTGAAATGATTAGACAATCGAGGAAAAACTTGGATAGTGTAAGAATCAAAGGCCTCGAAGAGGAGATGAAAGATGTCTTGATATTTCTAAAGGGTATCATTTTTACATTGATACTCACCTATGACTTGTTTGATGATAAGCTCAAAATCCCCATAGATGTCAAGAATTTGAAAACCTAAAAAGGAAGTAGTTTCAAGACCTAAGATGAGGGCTTCATACTCTGTCATATTATTTGTGCACTCAAAATTGAGTTTGTTTGTGAGGGGAATAGGATTATCCCTAGGAGGAATGAGAATGATGCCGTTCCTCCCCCTGTTGATACTTAGATTCTTCAAAGAAGAGGGTCATCTTAAGAGTACCATACTCATGATGAAAGTGATTAATGGATTCATCTAGAAATTACTCATGAGGAATATGCAAAATAGGAAGAGGAGCTTCACATTGGTTAATTGGTCTGTGATAGCTTGGCCCTTGATATATTTTTGAGAGATGAACTCAAGGTTGAATTCGGTCATGAGCCATCAAGTGATATGATCATTGTGATATGGCTTAGAATGCATCATCTTGAGAAGATGAAAGCTAGTAATGACATAAGTCTCATGATTATAAGTGGTAAAGAAAAGGACACAACATAGCTTTTTATCCTTAGTGTAGTGAGTCTCACAATCGTGAAGGGTGTGAGTGATGTAATAAACAACCCTGTTGAAGACCTTGGTTGTCACGACATGCTAGCATAGCCCCTAGAGCATGATCAGTAGCAGAGATATATAGATAAAAGGGATCCCCCTCACATGGAGGTGTAAGTACTTGGTAGGGACAAGAGATACTACTTAAGATCACCAAAATCCCTTTGCATAGCTTATGATCCCAATAGAATTTTTGTCCTTAATAAGAAGATGATGAAAGGGTTGGCAACAATCTAAAAGTTACAAGATAGAACGATAGATTGATTGAAGTCATCCTTGAATATTGCGAAGTTGTTTAAGATTAGAAGAGGAGGCATTTCATGATATCTTTGATTTTTGTGGGGTCAACTTCAATACCCCTAATGGATACGATAAAGCTAAGGAGTTTTCCAGTTAGCACTCAAATACACACTTGGATGGATTAAGATGAAGGAAGAAACAAATAAGGCACTCAAAAAGAGCTTCAAGAATGGAAACTTGGTCATGTCGATGTTTATATTTACCCAAAATATCATTAACATAATCTTCTATGGTTTTGTGGATGAGATCATGAAATATGTAAGTCATAGCCCATTGATAGGTGACTTCAACATTTTTCATTCCAAAGGGTATAATGTGATAACAAAAGGTCCCCAAGGAGTGATGAACGAAGTCTTATGTTGGTCTTCTAGTGTAATACAAATCTGATTATAACAAAAAACCATCCATAAGAGAAAGCATCTCATGACTTGCGGTAAGATCCACAAGTTGATCAATTTTGGGAGAAGGGAAGTTGTCTTTAAGGAAAGTGAGGTTGAGATCTCAAAATTCGGTGCATATACAAATTTTTCCAGCTACTTTAGCGATGGGTACAATGTTATAAACCCATTGGGGATAGTCAATGGGGATGATGAAGTTATTACAAAGGAGACGTTACAACTCCTCCTCGATAAGGAGGAAACTCAACAAAGCTTCGCTTAACTAGTTTAGCGTTGGGAAAGGTGATGATATTATGGACGATGATAAAAGGATAAAGAATTGGCATGTTAAATTATTAACATGTGAATTCTCGACTATGACGTAAGAGGAATGTGGTGAAATAATACAGCTCCTATGGATCAAGAGATTGACCTAATTTGAGGATGTGAGGCTCATGCTAAGTCCCGATATTGATTTCGATGGTTGTTTTGTTGAGATGAGTGGACGTGTAGGATGATAAGTTATTATAAAGATAAAAAACTTCTTCCCCATATGGGAAAGTATGGCATTTTCACAAGCAAATTGAATAATTTTGATGGTAGAAGAATCTTCTTTTATCATCTCCAGATGGTGAAGGGAAGGGACCTAGTTTGATTTTCACACTGATAAGTGACCAGTCCCAAGGTGATGGTGGAGACTAAAAAAATCCAAAAGCAATAGACATGGTGTCGTCCACATCCATGGCTTCATGGGATGGAGAAGATGGAGAAGGCATGTCCATGTGTATCCCAGATGGTGGGATGGGTTTGGCGGGTTCCTCCTAATAACCTAACCCAAACTTTTCATGAGTCTTTCGGTATTGATCAATAATAAGGCCATGTGGGCCATGCTCATAACATCCCATGTCAAATCCCTTCCATACGCAATCGTGGAGATAGGTGTGGTAAAAGGATGGTTTTTTTAGGAAGCCAAAACCACCAATATATGGTTTGGTGTGTGGATGATCAATGGTGTGATAAGAATGGGTGTCGAAACCACCATAAATGATATTGGTATGAATATGTGGTGGACAAAAAGGGATGATATTCCTGATGTTTGGTTGATACATTGGAGTCTTGTTAGATCTACTAAGATAGTGAGGATTGGGGAAGGTGTTGAGCATACAAATATGATACTCCTCTATCATAATTTTGTACATTACCTTGTTTGTGGAATCATTGTTGGGAAGGTTGGATGAAGGGACAAATGAGCTAGTGGATGACGTAGATGGATTGTTCTTAGGAATGAGGACATCATTGGGTTTATAGGTCATGTTGCACATTTGGAAGGGAGGAGCATCCCCGGAAAGTGTCAAGATCTTCCCCTCATTCTCATACTTGAGGCAACAATGAAGTGCATAGGGGACATAATGCATAGCTGAGATCCAAGGTTGTTGAAGAAAACATTGTATTGAAACTCTCCTTCTATGATATAGAGGACTTCGTGGAGGAGCTTCTCACTAAAGCGGATAGGAAGAATGACCGTTCCCAAGGTGGTATCGATAGATTCATTTAAGGCGTGAAGGACTACAAGTGTTTGAGTGACGGTGGACTTTGGGATCTTGATTTGATCAAAGGTATGTGATGGGATGATGTTGATATTGGCCCCATTATCGATCATGGATCGTTAAATGAAGGTATCGTTGATTCTAACCGTGATGAAAAGGGGAAGATCATGTTCTTCTAGTGTGATATCTAGAATATCAACATCATCAAATGAGATAGTAGTAGAATCTATAAGTGGTCCTATGAGAGATGAAAAAGGTTGAGTCTTATCACTAGATGTTGGAATACGTTTCAAGGCCTCAGTGAGAGCATGCCTATGGTCTGGTGAGATTTGGATAAGCTTGTAAAGTGACATCTTGACCGAGGCCTGATGAAGTTGTTTGACAATGCTTTTTTAATAGGCCGAGGGTGGATAAGATAGAAACTTTAGGTTTTGATGATGATGGAGATGGAGATGAGGTGAACTCCTTAGGAGGAGGGATGGTGACAAATGTCTTAGATTTTTTTGGGCGAGTTGATTGAGGATCGTGTGGACCATACCAAGTGGCTATCCAAACAAAATTTATGAATAAGGGGGGACCATCCTTAGAATAATCATTGCTTGGTGGTTGGATGGCTTCAAAATTCCGTGATGAATGAGGCGACTTATGCATTTGAGCGGATGAGGTTGATGATGTGGATGTTGGAATGGATGTGGAAGGAGGAGATTGATTTGTTTCAAGAAGAAGGTAATCCTCCTCAACAATGTTGTGGAAAATCATTTGGATTCCTTTGTAATTTTCAATGTCATGTCTAGGGGTGCGATGATAATTGAAAATGAGATTGGAGTCAAACCACGATGGCTTCTTACTATGTGGATCAAAGGCCTTAATAGGAGGAAGTGTGATGGCGAAATTTGAAGCAAGTGTTGAAGGACCTCCACATATGATTCAACCAAAGTATTAGGAGGTGCCTTGTATTTATGAGATGTCTTGGTCTTAGAAGAAGAGGTGGATGTTTGAGATGATTTGGATGTTGAGAGTTGAGTTTGAGTATTTTGAGATTTTGATGTCTTGGATTCGGTTCTAGTGATGATTTTTGTTCTAGAAGAAGAAGTGTTAGACGGTTTTTGCTTGGGTTGATTGGTGGGTTGAGGTTTTTTGAAGAAGATGATGGTCCTAGGAGAGAGGTATGTTTTCCTAAGATAGATGATATGGCATTGGATTATTTGATCTTAGGTGGAGGGATGTATATCTTTTTGTGAGGACGTGAAAGAGACCTTTGAGGAAATATGCCAAGGGTTCTAGATTTTTTTGTGAAGAGGCACCCTTGGGAGGGATGACAACAATCTCAACTAGAGGGTCTGAAGGTTTTGTTTTGGTTGATATGGGTGGAGGGAGTAACTTAGGTTTGATGAGATCTAAAGAAGGCAAAGATTGTGTTGATGTGGAAGTGTCTGATTGTGTAGCTTAGATGGGAGGATCATTTGAAGTTATTGCAAGTTGGAGTGCTTTACAAAAATATTCAAATGATGAAACTGATATGGGAGGAAAAGATGATGTAGACATGCTCACAATAGTTGATGTGGTTGGTGTAGGTAAAAGTGTGAAAATAGGAACTGGGATTGATTTTAAGGATGGTATAATAGGTAAGGGTGGAATAGATGTAGATGAAGTAGTCAAATTTGATGAAGTGGATGTGATAAGTGATGAAATAGACATAATAGTAGGAAGTAGATGTAGGTGTAGAATCGATAATAAATGTCAATGTATATGTAGATATGATTGGTGTAGGTATAATTGGTGTAGATATGGGGATTAGTGTTGATGGGCTTGTAGATGTAGGGACAATGTCTAAAGATGTGGATGTGATAGGTGGTGAAGGACGTGGAGTTTTGGATAGGGTAGGATCTTGATCAATGGTGTGGATATTGTTTATGGTATGAGCATTGGGTGTTTGAGATGTAGGAGTGGTGGTTTGATTTGTTGGTACGTGGTTAGGGAATGCTTGCTTCAAGACATCAAGTGGTTGATTAGGAGGTGCGTTAGGGTTATCCACTTGAAGGTCACCTAGATCAATGACTTTTGGACAATATCTTTAAAGGTTCGGCATTTCTCTATATCATTTTTACAAACTTTGTGGTATTTACAATAGTTTAGACACAAAATCATGCACTTTAGACACTATTTAGAATGTTTTTGAGGGAAGAAGGTACTAATTAACGCTCGTGTTTTGGCCATCTTACTTTGTTTTCTTTTTTCATTCCCAACCTCTTGCACCCACATGCCCAATCATCTTTCATTGTTTTGCATTATTTTGGCTTTGACTAGGTCACCCTGTGCTAGTACTAGGGTGCCCATGGGTACCCTGGTCCCACCAAGGGTGCCCCGATCATTTTTGAACTTTCGCCACTTTTTGGGAACTTTCTAGCCGTTTGAGATTCTTATATTTTTAGTGGTTGGCCATTTCAGAGGTTAATTATGAAATTAGATCAAGAGAACCCTATAAATATAAAGTTATGAGACCATAATGAGGGACTAAGCACTAGTCACGACTATCATCCACCTAGAGTTGCATCTATTTGGAGATCATTTACATCCACCACTCCATCACAAAGGACAAGGTTGGTTCATCTGCATCACAAAAGCATAGGAGGGGATTCTATTCTATTCCATCCACCATTATATTACATTTTTACATCTATTTATTGCTCGTTACTTCACAAAGTGTGACTGGAACAAGAGCACCTAGGGAGCATAATTCACACACATACCCCAGAACTACATTTAGGTGTAAAATGTAGTGTAGCACTTAGTTAGTAAGCCCATGGTTGTGGTAGCTGAGGTCAGTCTGACCCATTCATTTGCATTCTTCTTTTTAGGGTTTTGATACTTCTTGTGGTCTCTTGAAAGTTTTTCTTTCATCTTGGATTATTAGCGATACGTGGAGTAGTGCGGCAAAAACCGATGCGACACACAACGAGGTTTTGGACCACCTCCCAAACCTATGAAATTCAGTTCTGGAACTTTTACATAGACCAGGGTGCCCATTCTATAAACCATAGATCCCGTAGGTGCCCCAGTCCATAGAATCAGTCTAGATCTATCCTTTTTAGGACCTCTATACAATTGTTCTCGCTTCATGTTTCTCCAGTCATTTCCGCGACACACCCAACAAATTTCTCAAATCAATCGAGTTCATTCTAACTCTCTTAACACTCTAGGGTTTTGCATTTTCATCTTCATAATTACTTGGTTCATTCTTTATAGTTATTTACTACATTTATTTACTCTATTTACATGTCATTCTAGATTATATTAATTTCACATTTCCCCATTTTTAGTTAATCAAATAGTGATTCTCACAATACCACGTGGGTTTCATTCTTGATTCATCAAATGGTCAAATGGGGGAAGTGTGATGAGATTAACCGCCATCAACTTGTCAAATATCAAACTATATGACTCTCCAAGAGGAGTATAGTTGGGCATCGGTCTAGTAGCTCGTTGTTGAGTCCATGTGCTAGAGGTAGTTGTGGAAGAAGACTTAACCACCACGAAATTGGCCACACTCTTAGATTTTTCAATATGTGTGGATGGTTTAGTAAACTCGGTATTTGGTTTGTTTGATTTAAGTTTAAGTTGGCCTTGCTCAAGGGCACGAGTCTCGAGTTTACGAGCCATGGTGAAGGCTTCTTCAAATTTTTGGAATGATTGGATTTGTAATGTGGATGAGATATGCTTTGAATAAAAGCATGAAAATAACTCAATAATCTTTGTCTCATGCAAGGGAGAATGATAATTGGGTTGTGATTCCACACCATCCTATGACAAAGTCTCGATAGACTCGTTGTCAAATTTTTAATATTGTATAGGTTTATGATGGCGATCTTGTGCACAATGTTGATTGAAAAGTGTTCTAAGAAGAGTTACACAAGTTTTGTTAATGAGAACAATGAATGTTGGGGAATGCCATTATACCAATATAATGCTGGAGTGGCCAAGGACATAGGGAACATGTAAAGCACAAGGTCATGATCATGTGCAATAAGATAACACGCATGCCTGAATACAGAAGATGTTGTTTGGGATCTTCCTTACTATTAAATTTGATAAATTTGGGAAGCTCCCAATATGAGGGGGATAAGGTTTGATTGGAATCGATGGATTAATAGGTTAGTTATAAATTTGTTAATAAGATAATGTGACCTTGGGTTCCAGTGGCAAAGCAATCTCAAGGCTAGCCAACATATTCATTAAGGCATGCATGAGGTCACTTGAAGTGGTCGGTTGAGAGATGAGTGGTTGTGGTTACATGACATGAGAAGTGGTCGAGATAAGGTTGTTGATAAACTTGTGGATGTGTGGGTGTTTGAGGAATTGTTTGATGAGGATGAATGTAAGTCATTGGTTGAGATTAAAGAGGTTGTTGTAATGGTTGTTGTTGAGAAATAGGAATGTGATGTGATTGTTGAGATTGGGTTGGTTGTTGTGGTAAATGATGAGTGGGAATATGAGTGTTGATAGGTTGAAATTGTTGATGGAGTGGATTAGACACCATATAATGAAAAGCACTCATAAGAGGAGGTTGGGAAGTGATGAAATTTACATGTATGTGTGATGTGAGAGGAAAAGAATGGGTATGTTGTTCAGATATGGGATGTAATGTTTGGGTAGATTGGATAGGGACACTAGTGATGATAGTGGCCAAAGAGGTGATAGGAATGGAAGTGGTGATAGTTGTATTGATTGGAGGTAGATTGGGAGGAATGGGTGTGACTAGTTGGGTGGTTTGATGAGGTGGAGGATTGGTAGAAGAAGATGGATCAAGATCGCGTTGAGCCATAGCAAGCTGCGTTCATGCCTCTAGGGAAAAACACTGCAAGTTACGAAGAGAGAAGTTGGGTTATTTTGGGTTTGGAATGATAAGAATAGATTTTTTGAAGTGGTGTCCCATTAATCAGAATTTGGGTTGACTTCCTAAGAAGGTAGTCATGGAGGGCTATGGGATTAGCATCAAGAAGCTCTTGGAACTCCACACTACCACAAGGGATAATAGGAGGCCCAAAAGCTTCAACCGATGTAGTGGATGGAGGGGTAGCTGGTCTAGATGGGATGGATTGATGATGTAAGAAAGGATTGGTCTCATCATAGGTGGTGGTTTGAACAAGAGGTCCTTGATGAGGCACATTGATGACGAAAGGTTGAGAGGACATAGAAGAGGTAACCATAGGCATGGATGAGCCTATGGCCACAATGGAAGTTGGTTGGGAGGATACGATGGTATTGTTTGATGCAAGATTTTGTTCCATTTTCTTATCTAAATAGCATGTGATAATGGGCATGAAACAAAACAAGAAAATGATTGTTTTGCTAATTAAGGCAAATAAGACAAGCATGCAATGTTTTCTTTATCTTGATTAAAAATATGTGAAAAAGAAAAGGGGAAGTGGATAATGAAGGTACCTAAGAAATGATAATCTAAGGTTGGTTTCAGGTAGTTTTTGATGGGTATTCCTTAATATACCCAAAGGTACATGAGGCCCAAATCTATGCAGGATTTATAACGCGGCCAAAACATTGCGAGTGGTTTTCTTGTTTGGTGATGAAATCCCAGTCACTTCCACACTGGTAGGAAATGCTTATGTGTATTTATGTTTGAGTTTTTTTGTGTTATTAAATGTGAGACGCAACTAATTAAACCCCTACTTACACTATATGTAAAAACAAGAATGAAGGGGGTTCATTTTAAGACAAAAACCAAATGTGGAAGTTCAATGAGAACAAACACACCATGAATGGAAAATGCGATGCAAAAGGAGAAACTAAGATAAAAAGGGGAATACGTAGAGAACACTTTTCCTTTTTATCTAATTTTTAAACCAAGAGAAGAGAAAAATCTAAGAAATCCATAAGCCCAACATGAACAAGAAAAAGTAAAGCCTCTACCTGCAATGTTAGTGGAAAATGGAAGAAATATATAAAATGAAAAGAAATGCAATAGACTCACCTAAAAGGGTCGTCTCCCAGGCGAGCAGAATGTTGATCAAATTTATCTTTCATGTTAAGATTAATGGAATAGATACTAAAGAAAATTAAACAACTCCAAAATGCAAGGGTTTAAGGTACCTTGATGTATGATGGATGTAAATGGACGGGCGCAAAGTAGATGACCTCATTGGAAACTTGATGAACCTGCACAAAAAATATGACTAGAAGGAAAATAGATTAGATAGTAAAAGAGGGGGTTTCGACAAAGTCGGTTCTAAGAAGCATTAACTTCCTTATGCGGATGATAACCCCCGAGTTTGATAAAAGATGATGAAATCAATGAAATGACTAAGGAACCTACATAAACCAAAGGCAAAAAGAATATGGAAATTGTAGAAATGGATGAAAAGTACAGATCTAATCTAAATCAACACAAAGTAAATTGTACTTGGTTAGGTCGACGGTAACCCAGCTGCAAAAGGCATGTTAACGATGACCTCGAACAGTGGATCTGGTCAACAAAATGAAAATATAGATTTGAAGGTATCTCGAGTGCATATCGATGATTACAGAGGTCTAATAACACTTGACAGGAACTGCGCAGAGGAATATATGAGACAAGGAAACAAAAAGGATGCAAGAAAATAGAGATTTGGATGGATTTGATGGAAATAGAACTCGGTTCGATGGTGAATGGGTTGGGTTAGCGGTTACTAGAGATAGGTAGAACAAATTTAGACTAACAAAGAAAGATAATATCATATCTAAAAATCGGAAACATAAACAAAATAAAGAAACACACTGATGAAGGCTTGGAGGGCCGAGTAGGTGACAGAACAAGGTTTGGTCAAAGGCAACCTCGCCAGAGTGACGATGACCCAGGAAGTCCTAAAAAGGCCGAAGGTGGATGACTTGTACGGATAACCTATAGATAAGATTACTAAAAGAAGAGGTTGAAAATGAAGTTCGATGGCAAGTTGAAACCGTAAAATGTTAGTTTCTAAAATATAATAGCAATGATAAGAAATGATATCATAAACCAACACAAAGTTAAGGTAAACTTCCCAAAGTCTCCACAAGTGATGCAAAACAAGCTCAAATGGACTCCAAGAAGACTGACACAACTATAAAGAAGCTCAAGCTCGAAGATAAGTTCACATAGCATAATAAAACTTTGATTATGCCTCATTTTGAAGGGGGTGAAACCAAATTTATAGGTCAATGGCAACCCGGGTGGGTTGCCACAAACTACATGGAACCTGTCCCTTTACATGGTGGAAGGGTGATTTATTCAAGATATGGGGCTTTGTGGATTAATATAAGTTCTTTAAAGCATATAGGTGAGTTAGGGTTTCCTAGGGAAGTGTCATGGGTAGTAGGGAAGTGTCATGGGTAGCTGGGAAGTGAAGATGGATTAAATAAAAACAATAAAAAGCATAGGGATAAGGAACTAATGAGTTTAGGGATAATAAATAAGCTAGAGAGGAAATGAAAGCTAATTGGATGTAATTATCTAACGAGATGAGGATTAATGATAAATTAAAATAGATAGGATAATGAATGGGAATGATGGGAATATAATTAAAAATAGGGAATTGAAGATTAAAAGAGGTTAGATAAGTGATCATGATGAAAATAAGTGAACGTAAGGTGACCAGTGGTAGAATACCAAATTTTGGTGTCTACAATAAACTTGAAAAACAAGAGGATGAGTGCAATTAGTTGATTACAGATGAATTTGGGGGTTCGGGTGTGTAGACTAATAGAACTAAGATATCTAAACTCGGGAGTGCTTCGTTCCTATAACTTTATCTATAAAATGACTTCAAAAGTGCGGGACCATACGGTAACTACTATGAACGTTTATATTCTTTTGAACCTATGTATAGTTTTGGACCTACTTTGAATATGGATATTTAAATTCTTGAGGTTTTCACCTATCTAGAAATGTTTATCATTTTCAAATTCTAGTTTTCTTTCATGTTGTGAAGCCCTCTGGATATTCCAAGTGAGGTTGCAATCCCTAGACATGGGTGGGAGACCTTGCAAAACAAACATTATTTGGGTTGAAGTGGAATCCTTGTGTTGTTGATGTTGTCACTACTACGAAAAGGCTTAAAATCACATATTATTATCCACCTAGCATGTGATGTCCAAATCGGTGTGACTATATTTAGAAATTATAACTCCTTGAAAATGCTTGAATTGAGTTTGGATCTTGTTAATACTTGAAGTGGGGATGTTTGAGTGTTTGCAAATGAGATAATTTGATTCCTTGACCTAGTATGATGCTTCAAAACCGCAGTGATTATTTCCTAATGAATGTACATAAGCGTTGGTGATATTTAAGGAGCCTTGGGTAACTTTGTGAGTGTTGTAAGAGACTATGTAAATGTACTTTGTCATATGGTTTCCATCTTCTCAAATGAGGTGAGTTTCATTTTCTTATATAGGGTTCCAAAGGTAAATTAGCAAGGAAAGGACCTAAGTAAATTATGCAAATAAGAATGTGAAATTTAAAGAAAAGATGAAGTATACGTTGGCTCAAAACCATACATGTTAGCCAAGTCTCAGTATATCACAAGCCAACCAAACTAGATGTTTTTGCATAGGGATGAGAAACATGAAAATGAAGTTTGCATCTTATCAAGTGGAGTTTTTCTATGGATTTTATGCATTTAATTCTCATAAACTATCAACATATAAGTGTGCATGAATAAACAAGTTAGAAAATAGACCTCTGGATGTACTTAATGGGAATAGAAAGAATGTGTTTATCTTAGCAAGAGTGCATAGTCAAATCCAACAATGTCAAATAGTAAATTTCCATATTTGAGTGTTTACTATCAACTTGCATTATAAGGGAAGAGCATACACTGATCTCAAATGGGTAAATTATAGAAAATAAATTTGGGATAAGCCAGTAAATAAAATGACTAAAAAAATTACAATTTTTTGTTACAAAAAAATTGCATGATAGTTGCACTTGTGATTTTCCTACAACCATTTTTTTAACAAAAATTTGTTTGACAAATGCATATGCTACTGTCCTGCAACTATATTTTTCTTGTATTTTAGAAAAAACTACAAGGACAAATGTTATATTTGTAACAAGGAAATGTTATAAAAAAATGAAAGGAATGAAAACTGATGTTAGATATTAAAAATGGAATCTTAACTTATTACCAATATGAGTCCCAACATGGCCACCAAAATGTATGCCTAGATATTGATCCACCCTTAAAAAGTGTTAGACATATCAATCAAATCATGCTTACTAAACAAAACAATCTTATGTTGTTGTCATTGAATATGTGAGGGACATCATAAGGCTCTTTCCATGAATAAAGTGGGTTAAGCCTTCAAATTTTGAATCTAAATCTCCAACCACAACTCTATAGAAAAAATCTAGTTTTTTTGTGCCTAGGGGATGTTCCTCAACCATATCTCTAGCCTTTTCAATAATGAGAAAAGAACATACATGACACACAATGATAAACTAAATGTTGAAATCAATACCTATTTGGGGTCCGAAGGGACCAAGCCACGGGATAGGGTTTTTTTGTGGTAGATTTTTGTTATAGATAGTGTGTTAAGTGCTTGAATGTTATCTCTAGTTGCAATTGGTCATGATCATAGAGTAGTCACAAGCTAATCACAATTGCGATAGACCAAAATGTTGAAAATTTTAAGTTTGATCATGTAATGAGATTTATCTATCAAAGATTCTTTTATTTCTACTTTTTCAAAACCTACAAATAGAGCATATGGAAACAAGGGTGTTATTTTATAGTTTTTGGGTGCATGAGAAGGGTGGGATGGATATGGGTGCAATGTGCATAAAGAGTTGAGATGATAAGGGTCCAATGTGCATTAGAGATGAAAATGGGTAGGTGGAGTGTATAAGGGATGTGAAAACATTGAATGGGAATGGGTGAGGATTAGTGGATGGATTAGATGTCTTTAATAAACCTTTTTTTAGTTGTTTTTGTGAATATTTGATTTTGGGATTATTGGGTTTTATAACATTCTTGTATTTTTGGCTTAGGAGACCTTATGCGGAAGGTGCACTTTATGATGTCCACATTGGTAATGTAAAATATTGAGTATAAAGGTGATTGGAGCAATTTTCCCCAAAGGATAATGTAGACAGAAAATCATGCACTTAGTACTATTTACTATACCGCCAAGTATATTGTTTTATATATGGATCTTGCATAAGGAAAGTATTCACTGATGACCCATTCCACATTCCATCCATTTGTCTTGTTGGTCATTGTTGTTTTTATCTTTCACACTTGTCATTCATACACGTTTTGGTCAAGTATTAGGAATCCTTGTCTATCGGTTCTCACTCATATGTTGTCGTCTGGTCTCTGACACTAGCGCCCGGGGTTGTGACGGAGTGCCAGTGTCCCTGTCCGGCACTCCTAAGCACCCTTGTCCTCTTTGTATTTTGTTTTATTTTTTACATTTGAGGTCAGTTTTCCTCTCATATCCCGAGGTACTAGTCGGCATGTCAAGTCATTAGTGTTGAAATTCGAACAAGAGATCCCTATATAAACACAACATACATACCATTATATGGGTGGACTATTCTTATCAAGGGCTAGCTATCTACATAGAGCAAGGGACTGCATTTGGGCCATTATTCTGCATACACACTACATAGGAAGGGGAATTTATTTTATTTCATCCACACATTTGCATTTTTATCTAGCTATTACCTATTATCTTGGCGTCATTGGCTTGAGGGCGGCTAGGAGCACTATTGCACACACAAGCACACATAACTGCATTGGGTTTGAGATGTAGTGCAGTGCTCAGTTGTAAGTCCACCATTATCGTATCGAGGATGGTCTAACCCCTCATTTTGCATCTCTTTTTTAGGATTTGATGTCTATTTGAAGGTTTTACAGGTGCTTTCTTCATTGCAGGTTTATAGGTACCTCAACAACCCAAGTGTGACATACATGTGACCAAAGGTGAATAAGTGTGAAGCCATATCGACCATATCGAACCAAGTTTTGACTTTTTTGAGACAGGGCACTCGAAACAAGACCGGGGTACCCATGGGGGCCCCGATCCCTCTCCAGTGCACCCCAATCTAGCCAATTCCACATCTACTCGCATTATTCGGTGGTTCATTTTGACGGTCTGTTATTCTGTTTCATCACACTAATTAGTCCCTGTGTCACTCTGAGGTAAGTAAGGTCAAGGTAAGTAACTTATCCCTCTCATTTCATTTCATTAATAAAACCAAATAAATTGTTTAGCATTCATATTTCATCGTATATCATTTATATATCAAATTTGTGTATTTAGATTTAAATAAAATATTCAGATTTTATTGAATCGAGATAAGAGAGAATGTAACTAAATCCAACTCCTCGCATGAAATTGGCTCCATTAAAGTATAGGGTCCAAGTATCATCATGCAATTCAACTTTTAATTCTCACCGCAACTCTTCTAGTTTAGTATGTTTAACAATTCTATGTTCATTTTTCTTTCTTCAAGGGCTTGAGCCTTGAAATTGAATGGAAGTTATGAAAATGGTCCTTTTGTATTATGCTTTGATGCAAAACTTCAATGAAGAATACATTTTCATTGGGTAAGGTGTTGTGGATGTGCCTTTCTATGAACGCATAACATTAGATGTAAGATAATTGACAATCAATTTTTTTATTGAATTTTGAGTGATGTTTTTAAGTTTGAACTCCATGAAAAATTCCACTCATTTTTTTATTTCATTGCTAATTAGGAAAATTTATAGAAAAGATGACAAAGTGGGTATGTGTGGACAGTGACATAAGTTTTTTCATATAAATTACAAACCTAAATTTTATCAAAAACAAAATATATATGTAGAAAATCAAGGTCCACCTTGGTGTAGAAAAAATCATAATAAATTAATGTTTAACTACAATAGTATATGTCATATTCTTTATCGGACCCATCCCTTTGAGGAAACATTGTGCCGATAGAAACTATATTATTAAGTCTATAAAATGAGGGATATGTTAAAATATGGTGATTATAACATGGGAAATCGATTTAAACAATTAGGATTCTTAATTAAGATTTGAATTAGACCATACAACCCTAGGAATTATGTGTGGAAAACATACACAAAATATATAAAGTTGAGCACAAATCGGAAATAAACAATAGAAACATAATAATAACATTTTTTAAATTACTTAGAGGAATAACACACACACACAAATCAGTCGCTAATGATGTAGTCATGTCATGTTAGATTATTACAAACATACTCTTCTTGATACTTACACTTGCATCACACTATTTTATGCTTCTATCTCGAGTTCCTTCAAGAATTGAATCCCTATGGTAATTGGACTTCATTTATATAGGAATACAATCCAACCAATAAAACTTCTAAAATTAAGTAACATTATGAAGTTAATGCCCGAAGGACCCATCATAAGAATTAGTCAGCTTCTTCGCAATTTGTGCAACTTCAAACAAACTTTTAATACCATACAAATTCCGTTAAGCTTGCATAACTTCTATAGTGTTCTAACGCTTTAATAGTAATTTATGACTTCAATAGTGTTACATGGATTTTGCGTATGCTTGTGAAGACTAAAAAGTATTGTGTGGCTTATGAAACTTGTATAATAGACTCTAAATTTCATAATAGAATTGCAAACAACACCCTCAAACATAATGCAACATAAAATATTCTAACTATTCTTATATTATATAAGATAGCTTGTGAACTGGATGTTCTTGCATTATACACCTTAGGTAATTTTGAAAACTTGAGCTCCTTATCAAGTGATCAAAATACCATGTCTCATGACATCTTCTCGCACTTAACCAAGTTTCATCCTCAACGTCATTTCCTTTCTATTTGACTAGATATTCCTTGCACTTATTGTTACATGTTATTTTGATTCTACACTGTCCTAACTTGCTTGGTATGGATATAGATATGCCATATTGAATATATTTGAGATATTAATGCCTTCAAGTTATTCAATCTCATAAACATTATTTATAAAATTCCTCAACACCTTACATGACCCTATTATCTTCCATTTGATATTGTTGTAGGCATCCTTAGGAAATAATTCCTTCTACAAATTTTCTAAGAGAAAATATCCAATCGAAATTCAACCTCCTTTCTCTTTTCATCTTCATGAAAATTATACTATGAATTCCTCCTATAATTATTTTTGCACTTATTGGTGCACTTCTTCTATGTACTCTGTAAAATATTTTACTTTTGCACTTCAGAATACCTTTACAAAAATTTGAAATGCTAACATTGGTCATTCATTCACTTTCCATTTCAGCTCTTGAAAATATTATTTACGCTCAAGCTCCAAAAAAATATTCCTATCCCTTTGCATTGGCCTTTGTAATAGGAACACATGTTCTACTAAAATTCTTTATGAACTTGTAAAAAAATCCAACTCATGAAAATTACATGCTTCAAAATCACTTGCAGAGATGCCCATTCCCCTATTGCACACACCTTCTCTAGATCCATCTTTAAGCTTTGCAAGGGAAATAAAAATCTCAAACATAAAATCCCTTCTTGCATAAAGCTACAATTTTTTAAATTAATCAAACATTCATCATCATGAAACATCGTAACACTTACCTTATATGTAACAAACTTTCTTCTCATGCTCTGTTGAATATAAAAATATCATGAAGGTAAATAACCACAATTGTTTCCAAAAATGATTTAAGGGATTCATTCATCAACCTCATGGAAGTAATTTGTATGTTACTTAATCTAAATGGTATCACAATCCATTCACATTACCTCTTGCATGTTAAATGCATTATTTCTTTCATCTCCCTCTCTTATGTGAAATTAATGATATCCAATCTTCAAATAAATTTTTTACATTGCACCACTTAAAAATTCATGATGCCATCCATGTGCCATAATGGAAACCTATACTTGGTGATGATCTTGTTGATGGATATGACATCTATATACATAGGTCAATCAGCACCATTCTTTGGAAATACAACCATTAGTATTATGCATAGTTTTGGACATTCCCTTGATCAAGCTTATGTCTAATATCTCCTAAAATGTCTTCTTTATATTTGCATTCTCTTTTGGTGAAATCATGTATGTTGTATAGTTCGGTAAACTTGATCCTAGAATTAAATCCATGCGTAACTTATGTTCCTAATAGGTTGTATCCCTTCAAGAAACTCACTTGAAACTTTTTCCACAAACTCTCCCAACATTTCCTTTGGTTCTCGTAGCATTGATTCAACTCTCTTTGTCACTGTCCTTGCACTCTCTCTTTGCATGAGCTTCAATATCAACACAAAACATGAATTTTTCTACTTCACATCACTTAGAAATTTCATCCTTGATAGCAGATGAGACTATATGACCCTATTATGCTCCCCCACACTTATCCTTCATTGGATTCAGAGTGTACTCTTTTTAATCCTTCACCATCTTGTAGGTGTTTGCACGTCCACCATGTTGTGCCTCCGATCAAAATTACATGGCCTTTTAAATATAACATGACATGTTTCCATAGGCATTATATCACACATGACTTCATCGTCATGTCTCCCTATTTATAACTTAATCAGACGTTTCTCAATCACCCAAAGTTGGTGTCCTTATACAACTACAAAATAGTGTAGGGATTATGATGTTTGATCCTCTTCAACACCAACTTGTCTAACATCTCTTGGGAAACAAAATTACCAATGCTTCCATTTTATACCATCAATGCTTAAAATTTTCCTCCTCGATTACATGTTGTTTTGAGCAAAATTTTCCTCTACTTGGGAGAAACATCTTCTTTGACTAGTTTCAAAAATACATGCTTCAACACTAATACTTCTCCCATATTTTGGTCTTCTTGACATCCTAAAAATAATTTTCATCAGTTTACACAATGTGCACACTCACATTTCTACTTTTACCATCACTATGGGTATGCGGGAACTCAAAATATCTATGCCTTGTTTCTCAACACCTATAACATGTTTCATTGAATTTGTGACCTATTTAGTGTCCAAGCGATATTCTACCACTATATAGGTTTCATCCTCCTCTAGGTGTTCCTTCACTACATGGCATCAAATTTTCCTTCCCTCATGATGCATGAATTTTCCCTTGCCACCACATTATCCATGGCCTTGCACGACCTTACCATTTCCATGGGAAACACTATGTTACTTGTATTGGCTTATCTTATGTCTTTAGTGCATACTAATAGGCCTATTAAAATGAGTGCATTTTAATTGCTCAAAATCATTTTGGATCACAATATGTAACTTATTCATATATGTGGATATAATTTTCAAATCATCCTTTGCATATCCTTCTTAAATGGTGATTCGGTAAAACCCTTCATTGCAATCCTTCACACTAAACTCTCTCTATCACAAGTTTTACAACTTCTTTTAAAAATGAGTTATTAATCCACTGACATGATTTTTTTGTCTTCACAACCATTCTATCGCATGTATCAATATTATTCTTACCTCTTTGTAATTAATATGTTTGTATATAATCCCACCAAAGAGATGCATAACCCTTCAAAATCAGACAAGAAAATTTACATTTTTGGGATCTTCCATGTCTTCGTACTCAAAACACTTCTCAATATCCGTTATCTAATAGCTGAGCTCTGTTGGTTCTAATATTATAGAATAACTTGGGTATATAATCTAGGATTACTCCCCATTCGATAAATTGCACATAAAAGTTCATCCTCTAGTCCTTTAGCTTACACATCCTCTTCTTCCGTATTTACTACAACTTTTTATTTTGTGAGTCTTGCTTCATCATCACTAGCTTCTCCACAACAACACCTTATTATTACGCAACTTCCATGTCCTCCAAATGGGATTCCATAATTTTCATCAAGTTAGACAAATACTCAACTCTCGCTCCTTAGTCTATGCACCCTCTCATAACATTCATCTTGTGCACCATTGTGTTTACTCAAAATAATGTGACTTTGCACCGCTTCACACCTTATGCCCAACATTTACATAGTTGGAATATGTTTGTAGTGATTTTCTACCCAAACTCACAAATGTAGAAACCCACCAATGCTTTTTGTTTGATCCTCACACCTTATACCTAACAATCACCCACTGGAAGATGTCCACAACAATTTTCTACCCACAATAGTAAATGTCTAAAGCTACCAACATCCATTGTGCCTCAATTCGCAAGGAAACCAAACCTTTCTCTAATACCAAATGACACAATCACAATTAGGGTACTCAATAAAGATCCATCGTATACCATGTAGCCCTAAGAGTTACACATGAAAAACATACAATTACACATAAAATTAAAAGTGAATAGTAGAAACATGACATAAAAATTTATTCATTTCCTTAGAGGAGGAATATCACACACACACACACACACACACACACACACACACACACACACACACACACACATGATGGCCAATAATGCAGTCATTGTTAGGAAATACATGGATAAATAATAATACAAATTTATATATCCACCAAAGTAAATAAGTTTATGATTGAATAACATGTTATAATTAATTACATCACAATGAATTAGATATTATATTTCATATATAAACATGAAATTAAATGAACACAAGACACAATATTTAAGTGGGAAAACCTTTCAGTAAAATCCCACTAAAAATCACTTATCTTTATTGAGAAAATGTATTTCACCTAGCACTCCCACTATTTATTTAAATTCACACAATTACATTCACTCATTAGCTTCGCATCTAGCTCGCATGATAGTTTACTCTTCTTGGTCGATGATCAATCACCAATATATGCTTGTGTGTGTATCAAATCTCAAAATAAAGAGATCACCTTGTTATATATCGAGGCAGGTGGTCCGGATCCAATCTTATAATTTAAATTTAAACATGTGTTGACCCGATATGGGAATCCACCACATTATAAGCCAAAGTTCATAGTCTTTAGAGGTTTTTTATTTAAGCATTTTCCCACTTAATATTACAACCCCAATACTCCCTCTTAATTTTAAGTAGAAAAACATGCCAAATCACATTTTTATACAAAAGGAATTACAATCCATAAATCATCAAATGAAGATTTAGGCTAGAATGTAAACACAACTTATTATTCCACAAAACATGCCAAGTCAACTTTTTATACAAAAGAAATTACAATCCATAAATCATGAAATGATTTAGGCTAGCATGCAAAACAAAGCTCTTTGATCCATGGATATAAAAATCCCCAATGCACAACTTTGGTCTTCCGTGAGTTTTTTAAAAAACATGTATCAGGACAAAGGTTTAGTGTTTTTGCAGATTTTGAAAATTATGTGGATAAAGCTAGTGTTTCAAGGATTTTTAGAAAAGTTGTGGTACATTCCTAAGTGTTATGCATATTTTTAAAAAACCACAATACACTAGTTAGTGTTTCGCAAGTTTTAGAAAAGTTGTAACACAAAGCTAGTGTTTTGAGGGTTTTTAGAAAAAGCTCAAAGATATACTAAAAAATGTTTCATGGTTTTTGAAAGAACAAAAAATCCATGGTACACTACATAGTGTTCCATGAATATTTGGAAAGAAAAAACACGTGATACACAGAACAAAGCATAATTCTCAAGATAAAGTGATTAAGTATGAATCCTTACATAAGATCACAACTTCTTTTATAAAACAAGAATCTCTTGTATCTAATGCTTCATTAGGTATTACAAATAAAATTCACATAAGGTGATAATTTACTTTTTAAAAAATGGAAACAATGTAGGGAGTTTGTAATTGGCACAATCAAGTTGTTAAGAGGTGGCATTGTAAAAAACATCTTCATTCCTCCTTATTTTCCCCTCAAGGGAACCTATGAAAGGCCATAGCTAATATGATTCAAAGGTGAATATCAATGTCACTCACATGATCATTTGAGTCTTACTCATTTGATTCATAGGTGGAGATCAAGGTCATCCACATGATATTTTGATTCAAATTATACCACATGATCATTAGATTTAGAGGTGCGAGAATAGATTCACATTTGAACCGCTTACCAACTTGATATGCTCTATTCTTTAATGTTGATATAGATTGTTCACGTTAACAATGCAACATTGGATGTAATTCAGAGGAAGAATGCTTCCTTTGACGTCCATATGAATTCATGTAGACACTAAATCACGTACTTTGGGTAATTATCTAGTCTTGATTGCGTACTACTATTCATATGATTCCTAAGTAAGAAAATTACTAGTTATCCCATGTATTTGGCCACCTTTCTTTGCTTTCTATTGCTACTTTCAAAGTATTGAACCCTTACTAGCTTTGTCTTCCTTTTTACTCTTTGGCATTTATCATCCTGGAAACTAGACACGGCCCAGGGACACTAGCGCTAGGCGCCCTTGTCCCCCTCTAGGCACCCTTGTCCCCTTTGTACTTTACTCACACTTTTTGGGTCATTTCTAGCCATTTGAGCATCTTATATTTTTAGTAGTCTGGCATTTTTGGGGTTAATTAAAAAATTCAAGCAAGGGAATCATATACATATAAATTTATGTGATCATAATAAGGGAATAAGCACTAAGCATTAGCTATCACCACCTAAGGTTACATCCATCAAGGCATCTAAGAGCTCTATTTCATCCATCTAGCACCATCAAAAGTGACAAGGGTTGTTTTTATACATCACACTTCATAAAAGGGAAGTTCATTTTATTCCATGCACACATTTATTACATTTTACATCTAGCTACTTGCTCATTATCCAAGTGTGACACGCACAAGAGAAACCTAGGGCACAATTTTGCACACACACAAAACTACATTGGGTTTGAGATGTAGTGCAATGCTTAGTCATAAGTTCACCATTGTTAACGCTGAGGACAGTCTGACCCCTCATTTTGCATCTTTCTTTTTTGGGATTTGATGGCTATTTAAGGGTTTTGTGGGTTCATTCTTCATTACAAGTTTCCAGTGACCTTGGCGATTTTGGTGCAACCCCAAAGTGATCAAAGATGACTAAAGATGAACAACTTGCAACACCTCGAGGAGGTTTTCGAACACTTCCACTGCACTCCAAGTGCCTAGAAACAAGTCCAGGGCACCCACAGGTGCCCTTGTCCCTCTCCAAGTGCCCCACTACATCTTGTTCCTCCAGATATTTTGTTTCGGGCTCCGGTCACGACTATCGGTGCTTCGTCTTTTTCATTCTTCCAGCTTTATACATCCTCGAAATCTCTACAAATCAGCTAAGCACTTTCCTCTCCTCCTTGTAATTAGGGTTTCATAATGTATTGCCTCGGTTTGTTTGTGTATCATTATTATACTTAATTATTGATTATTTTATGTTGCAATAGCATATAGATTAGGCTCTTTTTTACATTTTAGCTTAATCAATTCCATCAATAGTATTTTCAGCCTTATAGCTTCATTTTTGCTTTCACAATACTTCATATTGATTGCTCCTTACTACTCCAAGCGATTGCACCTACATTCAACTTGAAACAAGCATATCCGAAGTAGATATTCTATTTATGATGTAAAGCCTAATGCTATCAATCTTTACAAATTATCATCTCACACAACTAGACATGACATTGTATACATTATTTAGCAAAACTCATCATAAACCATGCATTAAGACCTTGTCAAGAAACCTTGAAGTTACTTGAATCTACTAAAATGCATCCATAACTGTTTCATAGGCTATAAATGCTTTGAATATGCCTAATCTCATCTAATAAACATGATCAAGCCTTTACCAAAACTTCATACCATTAATTTCACTCTTCCTCCTTATAGACCTCAAATGTGGCTATTAGCCTTGCAAAAGCAGAAACATTTGATTTAAAACACACATTCCAAGGAGTTAGCTCTTACTGGTAATATATTTTAAAACCCATTAGGCCCAATCAATTGTCTACAAAGTTTGAGAACATATCTATGTACCCACAAAAATTATTCTTTTTTAACTCCAGAGTTAGCCCTTTTCCTACTAGCCCTCCTAACACACAAACCGTTGTGACTAGAACAAACCACAAATATTCATGGCAACATAATTATAGTTTTGGACACCCATCAAGCTCTTCTTGCTTCAAGGTTAATCTCAATTTTTAACTCCTTTTGTAGTTTTCTTAGCTCCAACTTCCTCTTTTACTTGACTAGCCAATTAGGCCTCCTTAGAGTTTAATGACCTAGTTAGGGTTTCTCTCCTTCTCAAACAATTTCAACCACGAAAACTCATTTTCCTACATTCACTCCACTAGTTCAAACTATCTGTACCATTTTCTTATCCTCTTGACATCATCTTTTCAACTTTTCACATTTTACCTTATCTTAACCTTCTTAACCTACTCGAGATCTAACAATCCTCTTATCCCTATTTCAAATTCCTTTTTAGCTTGCAAATTTCCTAAAGACCATCTAATTCTCTTTCCCGCAATTACCACTTACCACTCACTCATAACCTTTTTCACTTCATCCACTTATCTCATTCACTCACTAAGATGCTTAAACCCTCTTAAGACATTCTTTTAAGGCTTCTTCAATATACACGATCCATGACAGTCATAACTTGGCTGAGTTAACAACTTCCTTAAATATTTTATACTTCCTTAAAGTCTTAAACTCTTCTTCTCACTAAATTCTCAAGCCACTTTCATGTTTGACACTCATTCTTATCATCTTCCTTATATTACCACGATTCGTAGAAGTCTGCTACTGATTTCAGACGCTTACAAGGTACCTCTTTCTTTATGGTTTTAAAGTCTTCTTGACATCTTTTGACTCATTTCTCCTTACTTCCCCTATTCACTTTGTCACTTTGTTCAATCATGTACTTCCATTAGGTCAATCTCAAACTCTCTTAGGGCTCTTTCTCCTCCTAGAATCCTCAATAGCTCTACACAGACAATCTTAAGTCTTTAAATTTTCTTGGTTCTATATATTGTAAGTACATTTCTCAAAGCTTGCATAAACTTTATAAATAAATATTGACACTCAAACACTCCTTATTTGGTTTCTGTTGTCTAGAACCACTATTTCTCCCTCACTATTTTGATTATCACAGAGTACATAGGTAGATATGACAAGAAGCAAAGTTTGACTAAGCACTCACCTTCTTGCTAACTGAGTACAAATATGCATCTCCTTGTTTCTTTGGACCAAATCCAAGATTGGGTAATGTACTCAAAATTTTCTTAAAATGAAATGATGATCCTTCCTTGAAAAATTACTCCCCATAAACCCTTAGAACTGTGCACAACCAGATTGATTAATTCTATAGCTATAAGTTTAGATTTAAGAATTCACGTTCACTAATTTTAACAATTTTTTATAGTCATGACTACACCAATTCCTCTCTCATCCTTTCACAATCTTCTTTGGACGTTAGACCTCGAAACAAGGTGTCTCATATGACTAGAGAGACAAGAATTTTGACTTACCAGCTGATTTTAAGAGTTCTTCTCCATTGTACTTAGATTTCCTCAAAGATCCTTATCACACCATCACTCGATTCACATCAATGTACATAGATTCATGTCATGTATTCACCTTGAAACCCTAGAACATGGTATACTTAACCAAATAATAAGATTTATACTAACTTATTATCGATTTACTCTTTCTTGAGCACCGTAGGTTTATCAAGCTTTTAACACATGCCTATAAACTTCTTGATCCTTATGCATTCTTCCATAAGATTAAAAACAACCTTGACTTAAGTTCTTGTTATTCAAATCAACATGCAAAGAATTGTATTATCAAAATGCATAATGACAGAGAGCTTTCAACCTTTTTTATACAAAAATATTGTCCATAAGGCTATCCTTAGCTCAAACCAAAATGCACAAATAGAATCCTTCACTCCAAGCTGCATGCACTTGCACACCTAATCAATTCCACATTTCACTATATCTTATCATTCATAAACTATACAAATTTCATAAACATAGTTCTAGCTAATTTGCAAGCAAAACACAATCTTCAATGAATGGAAATCTAGATTTATTTGGTTCTTTCTTATAATACACAGATTCCTTGAGCCTCTTGGCTCCTTCTCCCATGTGCTTCTACTTTCCAAAAATCCTTTTCTGCTTCTAACTAACTCTATCATTCAAATTCCCTTCTCTTATCAAGAGAAAAAGGTGGTTACATCTAAACTCAAGTTCACCAACCCTAATTCAAGATGACCATGGGTCATGAATTTTTTTTTTTAAGTTTAAAACATATATTTACCCCTCATGAGGTCTTACATGACCTTTAAAAGAATTAATAATCCTTTATCTTTTCATTTAACCCCTTCACTCTTACCTTAGGAATTCAAATTTTCAAATACCTCATTTTGGAGGAAAACATATAACTTCAAATTTACATTACAAAGGAGGTCCCCAAGGATTCAAAACACATCGAAACATCTTAATGACTCTCTAGTTGCTAGAGAAAACCCAAAAAACTTGTTTGATTCACCCATGCAATCGATGCTCCTACATCAATCTACAATACCAACAACATGATTAGAATCACAAAAAAACAAATAATTTTGCATTATTACTAACAAAATAATACAAAACATAATTGATTATACCTCAAAATCCTTTTTTTTCATTTTCCAATGGTCCTCATAAGGATCCTGTTTGAATCTTAGGAGCAACTCCTAGTTCATATGATATTAGTGATAGTTAAATAAATTTATCACATGCAGGTTTATAATCAATGATTCTAACTTCTTTGAAGTAAGTTAGTGGCATACAACAAAAGAGATGCAACAACATATTTGTGATCTTGACATATAACCATGCTTAAAAAAATGATTTAGCAAACATAAATCAATATATTTTAAAGCATTGTCTTAATCTATTTTTGATTTTAAGAATTATATTCTTATTGTTACAAGAAATCAAGAGATCATATATAAGACAATAATAACAAATATTATTGTTTTCAGATTTTATAAATCATAATCAACAACATATTTTGTAAAGCGAGATCTTGAAATAAGTAAACAGTCTTAGTATACGAATCTAAAAACAATCATCCATTTCCAATTACTTGTGCATGATGAGGTGATCCTCAATGTTTATGAACATGTTAAAAATATGTAATGGAAGAAAATGCAAGTTTCAAGAAAAATCAGCACGAGTGTAGTTAAATGTGCTCTGTTTTAGCAAAAACTTATTGTCTAGAGAATCTGTTGAATTTGTGGCATGGTGTCTCAAAAAGGAAAGATGCAGGAGGATGAAACATAACTTTAGAGTTTAATTTTAGATCATGAAACCTTCTATTACTCAAAACACGTAATTTTTCCTCTCTCATGTGCCTAGAAAACCCTCAACTAGAGTTATAAGAGGAGAAACATATATTTTGCACAAGACTTGATGTAAATTTCTCAAATTTGGTTTGGAGAGATTGATTGGGATTAAAACCAAGATGAAAAAATGTTTCAAACCATTTCAACAAGACAAACTTCTTTCAAAAAAGATACAACCTCAAACAAGCATATTAAGAAGGTTGCTCATGGGTTATCTTCCTTAGGTTATTAGGAAGAGGAATAAAACCCATATTTGAGCCCATTTAGGAATTCTAGACAAAGACACATTTTGAGATGACTCCCCCTCAATATCCAAATCCATCAAAACTGAAGAAGGATGATCATCCTCTTAGACATTTGTTTCTAAATTGTCCAAAGAAGGATTAAGAAATTCTAGGATTTCTATTTTTATGAGAAAACAGAGTAGAGTTAAGAGGTCAATATGAAAAATGTTGTCTCTATAGAATATACATTCCTAAAAATTTCATGTCAAAGTTGTGGAACATTATGAGAAGAAGAAGGTAATAGGTTTTGGACATGCATCCATGAAACATGTAATCACAAATACATTAAACATGTATAAATAACATTACCAAGAACATTTTCATAAAGCAATAGGTTTTTCAACAATATTTTCTTGATTCTTTTCTTATTATTCTTTCTATTGTTCTTACTTTGAGAATTTTTATTTAATTTAGGGTAACAAGTTGATCCTTTATAACCAAAATTTCCACAAAGGTACAAGTACCATCAAACTTAACCTTGAAATTCTTATTATTCTTTACATAATTTTTAGAATTAGTTTTGAACTTAAATTTAAAGTTTGATTTTTGATTAGTATTGTTGTTATTCTAATTAACAAATTTCTGATTTTGGGAGAAAAATTCCTGAGAGGCATTCTCTTTTGAGTCAAAGTTCTCCATTACTCTTTCTTCCTAAACTAGGAGAGCAAACAGAGTATCCAAACTAGGTAAATCAAATTCATTTTGATATTTAGAATTCAAAATAGAGATATAATTTCTAAATTTTTCATGAATATTAATTTGAATGATAAAATATAACAATTTATATTGAAATAATTCATAGATTACAACCATTTAATCGTTTTAATGTTTTTAATCTTAGCTAGATAATTCATTACCTTCGATATCCTTTCATTGGATGTAAAGTAAATCCATGATTAGTTTAGATATCTTATAAAGCTACTACCTTCATGCATAGTTTGAAATTGATTCCATGCATTAGATTGAGAGTTTATATGTCATATATGTAACAAGAATTCATCTTTGATACTTTGCAATAAGATGGACATGGCCTCTTGGGATTGTTGAGAGAAGAACTCAAGATTTTAAAGTTAGCTCCCAATGTATCCTTTTGGCACCACTAACTATATCCCAAATCTTTCTTTCCATAAAGATGGATTTAAGCCTAACTCTCTAAATACTATATTTAGTACCATTTAACAACAAAGATTTATCCATGGAGAAATTAGAAGAACTAGTTATTTAAAAAAATACTTTGGAAATTTGTTAAGGTTTTTGGGTATTTTAGTCAGATTGGCAATATATTTGGTTGGAGATGATAGTAGTTTTAGTGGAGAACAAAGGAATATTTGGTTTGGAGATGACAATATATTTGGTCCAAAGTTGGAGATATTTGGTCTAGAAAACTCAAGAGTATATTTGGTTCTTTAAGGGCCTTAAATGACTTTGAACATGGAGACCAAAGTTTTGCAAGTCTAAAATTGGCTAATAATAAGGCCACAAAATATAAATAACATATTGTGAGGCAAGAATAAAATAGATACATAAATTTCCAAATGAAAGTTATCCTAAAACAAATAGACAATGTTCTTCTAATTTTGAACTTTTAGTGTTCCATGGAAATTTAAGGTAAAATCGTGGAACAAAGGAATCCCCAAGAGGACAAGAAACAATTACCCATGGACCTAAATTTTTTTAGAAATTGACAAAAATCCTTTAAAAATATATAAAGTGACTAAAGAGAAACCATGAAGCACGAAAATTATGCCAAATGTCTAAAATGCAATATATGCAAAATATTGCAAGTCCAATGTAGGACCCATAGAAAAAGAAAGAATTTGTGGACTAAAGGGAATTTTCCAGAATAAAAGGGTCCATAGAATAGAGGACTATGAGGTCAACAAACAAAGGATTTCTACGAAATAAAGGACTTAATGCGGTATAAAGGAGTTCGCTTGAACAAACATAAAAAGTACGGGGACAAACATTAAAAAAAGTCTGTGGAAGAAACAAAGTTTTCACACAACAAAGGACAAATGCAGAAAGTCTTGGAACAAACAAACTTCTACACAAGACTTCAAAATTATGTGCAAGACTAAAAATTCTCGCTGAAATTAAAGAAAATACGCAAAAAGATGCAAACACTATGTAAATAATTCGCAAAGGTCGTGACAAAAAGAAAATTGTGGAGCACTAAAAAGTTTGGACAAAAAAGCAACAATACAAATTTCATGAAAGACTTAAGTAAGCCTCGAAAGATTTTAATAAGTTGCGTGAAAGATTGGAAAACACTAAGAAGTCCATGAATGACCAAAAACACAATTCCAATCACTAAGAATGTTGGGAGAAAGGAAAACAAGTATACACTATATTTTGATCTTCCACACTTAATTTGATCTTTCAAAACTTTCAACTTGAATTAAGTTGATATGGATTGGAGTTTTTGCACCTCTAGTCTTTGAAAAGATGTGAATTCTCACAATTAGGATTTGTGCACCTTGTATGACTAAAGTAGCCGCGTAACACTTTGGTTAGGGTGTCACACATCTTGAAATTTTCCAAGTACTTCAAATCTACAAGATTCTTTACACTTGTAAATCACAAACAACTAGATCTATCCTAAACAAGCATAAACACCAGCTTTGATGCCATGTTAGGAAACACAAAGATAAATAATAACACAAATGTATATATATCCACAAAAGTAAAAAAGCCAAGGATTAAATTTTATGATTGAACAAGTAGTTAAAATGAATTACGTCACATAATGAATTAGATATTAAATTTCAAATATAAACATGAAAGTAAATGAACAAAAGACAGGAGATTAAAGTGGAAAACATTTTGATAAAAACCCCATTGAAAAATCACTTATCTTTATTGAGAATATGTATTTCACCCAACACTCCCACTATTTCCTTGAATTCACATCAATTACATTCACTCATCATCTCACATCTAGCTCGCATAATAGTTCACTCTTCTTGGTCGATGATAAGTCACCAATATATGCCCGTTTGTGTATATAATCTCAAAGAGATCACCTTGTTATATATCAAGGCGGGTGGTCTGGATCCACTCTTATATTTTAAATTTAAACATGTTCGACCCGATATGGGAATCCACCACATTATAAGCCAAAGTTCTTAGTCTTTGGCGGGTTTTTAATTAAGCAGTTTCTCGCTTAATATTACAACCCCAATAGTCATGTCGTGTCCAATAATTTCAAATATACTTTGTTCTAAGCATTAGGCTCACATCACACTCTATTCTTCTTCTATCTAAGCTCCTTCAAAAATGACTCTAAGGTAATTGATATTTGTGTATATAGGCATACAAACCAACTAATTACATTCCTAATTTTAAGGAACATTATGAAATTAAGACCAAAAGGACCCATTATAAGACTCGGTTAGCTTATACTCAACTTGCGTATCTGCAAAACAATCTTGTAGTATTGTGCAACTCCTCTTAGGCTTACTGAAGTTTTTTTGAGTTTTACGGATTCAACTAGTACTTTGTATCTTCAATAGTGTTCCACGAATTTTGTGTATGCTTTTGAGGCCTCCAAAGACTTACAAGGCTTGTGTAAATACTTGTGAATCTTGCACAATAGACTTTACCTTACATAATAGACTTTCTCACTATGCCTTCGACTCATAATACAACACAAAATACTCTAATTATTTTTGGTTGATACATGATAGCTTGTGAGCTCGGATGTTCCTACATCATTAGCTTTAATAAAGATTATACATTGATTCAAATGTATTTTGACAAGAATTGTTGTAATTAGGCTTGAAACTTTTCTTTAAAAGGGAGTTAATGGAAAGAGTAAGGAGAACTCGAGAAACAAGCCACCAAATTGTTCTTGAATTTTCTTAGAAAGCTCAAATTTTGGGAATGAAAGTTGGTTTAGGCATGTTAATCTGTTACCTTTAATTTTTAAGGATTAATATATATCACTTGCTTATAAACCATAAATAATGAAAGTTTCCTATATGTGACTCGAAGTCGAACTTTTTAGGGTTTAGGTGGAATTCTTAAATCATGATGATAAACTTTGTAAAGTCTAAATTTTGTAAGGAAAACATCTACATAAGACAAAAAAATTATGTATGATATTGTTGGAAGATGTGATTCATTTCATGTTGGTAAGGTCCCCCACCATTCTAAAAGATAAAAGACATCTTTATATATCAATACAAACATCATTCAATGGTGAGTGTTGTCTTATGTTGATCTTCAAGAGAATTTTGGGTTTGGTTATATACAATGAGTTCGTCCACGAGAGATATTATTTCGTTACAAGGTATACAATTAACTATTGAATCAATGCATAATAATTCATGAAAAAATGTAGAAAAGTATTCATACACTGCATTTTTATCTAGACAAATGTTTTACATTACTCATGTGAAAAAATGTAGAAAATTTTTCATACAAAATATACGAAGAAAAACATGCAAAGAGCTAATAACATGTATGAAAATTTTGTATAAGTTATAGATAGTTTCATATCTCATGGCTAAAAATATATTTTTATTCATTGTTGCGTATAAATTTAGATTTTCTAAGATTATAAAAGTAATATAGCAGGGGAAAGTGGTGTGCAGAGACATACCACTTTGTGAGATTATTTTTATTTGTTCTATACAAACACCCACCTTGCCGATTATTGAATCAAAATGGAGGAACTTTTCAACCTTATTAATACCTATGAAGTCTCTTTCCTTAAACATATGTCCAGAAATTGATTTCAATGTTTATTGAAAGGAGATCAATTGTTTTGGGCACTAACCAACACTAGAGATGTGGACATGTATCATATTTGTAAATACTTGTAGATGTTTGGTTGGTATACATATATTGGTTTTGAGTTTTGGTTTGTAATTCTTATCTCCAATTAATCTTAGAAAAAAATCTAAATCTATTGATTACGATTGCACTAAATGTAAATTATTACTATAAGAAGAGTTTTCAAGTCTCTTCTTAATAGATATCCTTCAGATATGAAGTGTTATGGACAACTATTTATGGGTGATGTTAGGTATGTCGGATTATATCCAAAAATATGTCTTTAAGTTTGGTTTGTAATTAATTTTCTTGCTCTTCAATTGTGAGAAAAGATATTATTTTGACCATGTGAGGTTTGTCATTTTTATCTAAGTTGAAATCTAAGGTGTCTTCAACTAGCACGGTGTTTGCATCTTAAACATGGCGGCATGCAAGATGTAACTACAATTTCATCATTGGCGTGAGGGGATCACCTTTGTAGGTGATACATAATACGTGCAATTATATAAGGATGATTTTATTTACGTTTTTGATACGGGTATATCAATATAAATAGGGGCAATAATAGAAAGTGAGGCCTTAATAATGAGATTATGTAGCGGTAAATCCTAAAAGCGAAGGGTAGTCTTTAGGTTCCCATAATCTCACGTTTTTAGATTTTTTTATCAACCAACCCCATGAACATTAGTTACATCAACATAAATGAAGTGAAAATATGGGTCAATATGTTTGTGAAATGGCCTAAAACTTTCAACATTGGTGAGGGAGTCGATATTCTCATCCGTAAAAAGAGTTTGAAGATGGTCTTTATCACTTGATAGAGTGGGAAGTAAGGAAACATTATATTCTATGCAACATATTTAAAGTGTTACACTTGTATATTGTATAATTGTACAATATCAACGAGCAATGTGAAGCAAATCTACATTAGAATTGTCTTAAAACTCTTGAAATTTCAAACTAAAACTACAAAACAAGAGTGGAGCATAATATGATCCTCAAACTAATAAACCACATAAGCACTTGATTAGTATTGAAGATGATCTTAAAAGTACATAATCTAAAATTTTAGTAGAATCTAGAATCTAGAATCTAGAATTGTTGACTCTCTACGGAATGGCAGAGAAGGCTCCAAAATTGGTGTTTCAGTATGCCGCTTTGAAAGAATAGATCGTCGTATTCTGGCCACGCGGCTCCACGAGTAATGATCTCATACTGCATGAATGTTTATAATACATCTTGCTGGCGAGAAACAGCAAAGTTCAGGCTCTAATAATACCAAAAATTAATAAAATAAGCATGTGCGGGGATAGCTCAGTTGGGAGAGCGTCAGACTGAAGATCTGAAGGTCGCGTGTTCGATCCACGCTCACCGCATTTTACAATTAGAATTTTGAAATTTGATTCTAAAAAAATTGTTATTCTTACTTACCTTATATTTGATTTTTTTTTACATTAACTCTTAAAATAAAATACTCGTTATTCTTAGATTATATTCTTTAAATTAAATTTGTTTTTTTTTCACATTTATTCTTGTAATAGGTTTCATAATCTTTTGAGGTATTTGAGTCAAGCACACACAACATCACTAAGAGGAGGTGGTGGATTATCGTGAGTAGGTTGAAGCAAAGCCATCAATCCAATGTCCAAGAGTCTTGCATAGCCATAGAAACTTTCACCCCAATACTCGAAGAGCTCTTATCCCAGTTGACTCATCCATTAGAGGGTCCCAAGCAAGCCATCAATCCAATGTCCAAGGATCTTGGATGGCCATAGAAACTTTCACCGCAATAATCGTGACATAATCGAATAGAAAAAGGAAAATATATTACTTTTATTTCTTTTATCACATGAAAAGCACATCACGTTGCTTAAAGAAAATATCTAAAACTATAAAAATTTTAACATAAATGAATACATATAGCATTAGTAGTGAGAATAACTAGCGAGTGGAAAAATAGTCATAAAGGGTGATATTAAAGAGCAATCAAAAGTAATTAGCGGAAAAATATATTCGGATCCTCGTTTTGTTGTTTTGCAAGCTTGCTTACGTAGCCTAAGATCTTCTCATTCACATAATCATTGCCATAGTTTTCTTTCTCGTAAATGGGGGTCGCGAGAAGGCCTTCTCCACATCCTAGAGGAGAGAAATGAGATATTGGAAGATGCCATGAATGACTTCTAGGTTTTTCATAAACCAATGCAAAGTTGCATATGTAATTGTAAACTTCTTACAACATCGTCCTCATCTTTCGGCGTTTGCCAATTCCAAGGCAACATCCTCTACATATTGTTGCGAAAAAATATTCTCTTCCACAACACTAAATCTTAAATATTGCTATGTTACCATCAAACATTAACGTGGTTTATAATCTAATATTTTTAACAAATTAAAGAATTCTATAAAAAAATTATTTGATAGCATTATATGTGGTTTTACGTATATAGTTTGTGCATGTTATTAAAGAAGAATAGTAAATAAATATTATGAAATCCCTTTCTCAAATGGATAGCTCTAATTAGCCATACAAAACATTTAATATAATGTAAAGGGCAATGAGAAGCCTCGACCATATGTGAAAGGAAAGCCTCTATACTTGATTAATTTTATACGGTCTACCAAAGAATGTTAATTATTTATATACGGTTCCTACATATAATTGACAAAATATATAAGAAGAAGAAGAAGAAGAAGAAACAAGAAGAAGAAGAAGAAGAAGAAGAAGAAACAGAAGAAGAAGAAGAAGATAATATTTTAATGTCCACAAGGCTACCAAAATGACCTATGGGAGAACAGAGCTTACTAAAGATCTTTCATGGTATTCAAATCTCTTGTTTATGAGTTTGATAATTAGCTCTCGTGTTTTTCAACCATATTCTCGCTGAAAAATATTTTGAAAGGATGCAAAGCACTAACCATCGTGCTAGCAAGAACCTGGTATAAAGAAACCCACTTTGATTATTCATCCGAAAATGTGTTTACGTTAAAATTCATTAGAAAAACTATCACCCCATGCATGTGGGATTAAGATTATATTCACGATAATAATAGCACATGTTGTTTTAGTTTTATTCCTAGTATTGTGCTCTCTCTTGAACAATACATAGATGAAACAACTCAACATTGATGTCATGGAGCAAAAAAGTGTGAGAAAATAAAATTTTGGTCTATACTTGATTAAACTAAAATAAGATATCCTAGCCTAATTTGATGTTATGTAAAGAAGTAAAATGAAAGCTAAATAAATAAGAGAAATGACCCAAACAATTAAGTAAATAGAAATGAAACCTTAATGTGCAAGAGAGGGTTTATAAGTCCTTAGTTGGTTCGCAGATGTCGCATGAGTGTCTCGTAGTGTAGATCGGGTGAACGGGAGGAGGAGACGACCACACGTAATCCCAAGAAAATGCAGATTTGAGCTCAGCTGACTGGGTGGAGTGCACGGAAAGGGCTAGGGGTGCCCATGGGCGCCCGGTTTTAGATCTGGGTGCCCTGGTATGTGGAAACGGCACTGAAAACCTCCTCTAAGGTGTCGCGTAGGTATACGCGTGTGCTCGCTTCCTATCGTGTGAATGTTAGTGAAGCTGCGTTGGATATCATTGTAAAACCTACAATAAAGAATCACCGAAAAACCCCAGACAAAACATCAAAACCCTAAAAAGAAAGATGCATATGAAGGGGTCGACTGTCCTCAACGACCACAATGGTGAACTTTCTTGTTAGTATATGGATTTGCACGCATGTAAATGACATGCAACGGTATGGGAACAAAGTCCCTCCTCAATGAAGGTGAGGTTGCCTTTATTGAAAACCAAAACTGTATTTACATATGTACATTCAAAATTGTATGTGGGGAGGTGTTTTAGAACATCAATGGAAAGAAAAGTGAATGAGGGAAGGAGTGGAATGGAATGAATTGAAAGAACATGCAAGAGTTAGGTAAAAGCAGAGCCTAATATTGCATGAAGAGGAAAGATGAATAACTAACACAAATAAAATGAAGTTTGAGTTAGCTAAAGAGGAATGTGTAAAAGGGAACACACGTGAGCAATTAGATAATCGAGCTTGATCATTGTGAACTAGAACAACATATTGTAGACACCCCAATTTAACATCTATCCTAAATCAATTAATTCCCCTTCCTCATTTCCCACAAAAATACACTTCGAATTAATCAAATATAATTTGATTAATTATCCATTTCAAAATCCAAAAATAATCTAATCCTCATCACATGTCATTATTCTCCATGTTTTTCCATTATTGAATTAAAAATTTAAATTCAAATCCTCACCCACCCTTCGTGGTCCCCACTCACCTAAAATCCTCCACTTATGAATTAAAAATATAATTCAAATCCTCACCCATTCTTCGTGGCCCCCACTCACCTAATCTTGCCCACATTTTCAAACCATGATTACTTAAATTAATCTAAGTTAATCACTCCCCAAGGCTATAAATACAACCTTACCCCCCTCTAAACACACGGAGAATAAGCTTTCATGCCATATCTAAGTTCTTGCATCCTTTGAGCAAAGAACATCCTTTTGCCTAGTCCTAATGCCAAAATAGTCTCATAATCCTTTTTCCCATCCAGTGCAAAGTAAGAGGATCGTTGTTGCAGGAAGGTCTTGCTCCATCTTGAAGAAAAGCACCTACATATCACAAAATCTGGGCTCAATCCAAGTTTCCTAGCCCATTTCGAGGTTTGCTACGGAACGCGAAGGAGGAGGTATGATTATTGGTATTTTATTTCCTTATTAGTAGTGTATTTTTCCTAGCTTACATTTTGGCACGCCCGGTTACTTTCGATCTGTTACCATTACTTTCTCAATTAGTGGTTTTATCTGTTCTTTGTTTATTATTGTTTATTATTATTTCCTTTTTCTGTTCCTTTTGGTCTTCTTTGGTTAACCTTCACGCTTTGGGTAGTGTTTTTGTTGTGTGGTGTCTTGTGGTGTATCTGCAGGTTATAGCAACAATGAAACTATGCAGCTCATCCTGTCTTTGATCTCCTTGATGCTTGGTGTTTAGTAGTTCTGATTTTGCTATTCACTCGTAATCTATAGAAACACAAGCACGAATCATTAGTTTATCATCTTAGTGTCATGGGACAACCAATCCAGAAAATATATTTATTTATTTCCTTTTGCTAAAATAACTGCTTTGTAGGAAGTTAATCATTTATTTATTTTTTTCTTTCTTTTATTTTAGTCAATCATTTTATGATCTAACTCTTTCTTTCTTATTATTGTTATTTTTTAACCTTGCTGTCAAAATTTTAGCTTCTCAGGTGAAGTACAGAAGTCACAAAATAAAAAAAACCAGCTCCTGGGACGTTTTTCTCACGTTCAAAATTTCCATTCAGAGCGTTCTCGTAGCCCATCTTCCGGAAGCCATAACTTTTGCTCCCGAACTCGGAATGACTTCATTTTTTTAACGGAAAGGTATTAAAAAGATCTATGTAATGAAAAAATAATTTTTAGATTTAGACTTACAAAAAAATTGGTTTCATTTCTTCTAACACCTGTCTTTTTAACAAAAAAACAACAAAATTAGAGTTTTATTTATTTATTTATTTATTTATTTCACGAAACATCCTCACACGTATGCTCTTTCCTCGCACTTCAAAAGTGATCTTGGAAATCAGAAACGTGAGGCCACTCGAGCTCTAGAAAATAATTTTTTTTTAATTTTTGCCTTACATTTAACTTTTCCACGACAACACTTCAAGGTAACGTTTTCACCCTCTTCTTTCATCGTTTTTCTTTTTTGTGAAAATAATCATTATCGCTATTTTGCAATCATGATTAATTGCAATAATTATTAACATTTAAAAAAAAACTATTCCAATTGTATCCGCGTATGCTCTTTTCTTGCGCCTTCGAGCGATCTGGAAAATCAGAAACGGTCACAATTTTTTTAGTTTCTTGTTCTAACATTGCAGGATCCTCTAGCTTTGTTTTCCAACTATCATTTTAATAATTATTTTCCTTTGTCATATTCTTAATATTTGTTTGGTCGTTGGTTGTGTATGCTCTTTTCCTGCGCCTTTGAGCGATCTGGCAAATCAAAAACAACCACGATCACTTTTCTAACATTTCATTTGCAGGATAACTACTAATTTGTTTTCTATAGAACGCATTACTGGAATATTGTCAAAAACAAAAACAAAAACAAAAACAATAAAAATCCCGCAAAAATACCACCATTCAAAGACAATTGCTGAAACCAAAAACAAAAAGTACGCTCAGGTACGTAATTATTTTCTGCTAGTGATTTATTTCAAATTGGAAAGAACCCTGCGTTTAATCACTTCATCATATTGTTTTAGCACGTAGACAAGGTGGATTTCATCACCACCAAAGCTACACCGGTGACGTGGACTTGACTACCACGCACCAACAAAGCATTTTCATCTGCATTGCACTTTGAGACCTAGTCTCATCACAGCGTTTGGTATTTACCTCGCCGTTGCTCTTCACTTACAGGTAATGTTGTCGTGCAGCGCATGCGAGTCACGCCTAAATAGCTGTAACAACAAAGCCTGGGCATCGTCCTTGTAAATCTTCGGGGAGTTATAAGGACACCATACACATTCATCCCTCCATCACCTTCCACCTTTTCACAAAACCTGTTCTGGACGTGGTGATTCACTCCAAAACAGGCAAGTAAGAATTGGTGAGTCTCCTCCAGTGCTCTAAGGGTTCCCGTACCACCCCCGTCCCGCATGAAATTAGGTATATCGGGACTAGGGTATATCGGAGGATGCATCTTCTTGGAGTAATAAGAGCTTGCATCCACCATTTCACAAAGCATACTTGTATGATTGCATGAAACAATGATCATTCCTCAAGAAGTTACCTCATAAGCCAAAACAATTGAATCCACATGATCTTCATTGTTTGAAAACACAATAGTTTAGCATTATTTTATCATAAAACTTGGCTGATATCAATGTGTTCATTGTAAAAGTTCAGACCCTAGTTGTGTTCCACAAAAAAAAATCAGTTCTCGACCAATTCAATACCAAGCGAAAACATCCAAACAATCCAACAACACAGATCAAACCATCACACCAATTTCATTAGCTTACCACAATACATTTGTCATAGCTTGTCTTCGGCTATATCCAACTGATATTGAGTGACTAGCATTCACTCCCCATATTGTCAATTGTCCAAACATCCTTCATAGCTTGTTTCCAGCTATATCAAACTAATATTGGGTGACTTGTTTGAGTTCACTCATTATTCTGTCCACCATCACATTTATCCAAATCATAGCCAACACAAATCCTTTCACAACCATATCGTGATTAACCTATTCAGGTTACTCTCCCCGTCAATAGTCCAGAGCTTGTTTAAGTCAAATCTACACAACGTGCAACAAATCATCTAATAACTCGTCTCGAGTTACATCATCATCATATTGAGATAACTTGTTTGAGTTACTCTCCTTATCAGTCATCACAAGCTTATTCATGATAAATCCAAAGTAATCAAAGTCATCATGGTATTCACTCGCAGTCACAATCATGAAAATGACGACGAAGAAGTCGCACAACCAGAACTCACCACTGAAGAACAAGAACAAGTCAATAGGGTGATAGAACAAAACAAAAATGAATATCTGTTACGCATCCTAGCCATGGGGGCAAAACTACCCCCTGACTTCGGGACCGAAAATTTAAACAAACTCATCGACAATGGTGAATCTAGTTATCACAATGAAATACCAAACAATCCAAATGGTTCTTCGGTCGAAGAATTATTCACTAAAATCCAAGATTTAACAAAGAAACTTGAGGAAACAACGATTAGAGCTGAAAGATTAAAAGACCTCAATCTAGATTCCAATACTCACGACATGTTTGATAAACCGTCCCCCGCTTCTCCATTTGCACAAGAATGGAAACTTATGAAAGACACCATTCAGGGACTGCAAAAACAATCGAAACAATTCAACTTTGAAGAATTGTGTCCTTATCCATTTGATACAGAGATATCACGATTACCATTTCCACCATCCTTTGAAATCCCTAAGTTTGATAAATACAAAAGCAAAGGTGACCCCCGTGAACATGTCAAGGAATTTTACATGCAATGTCAGGAAGTTGCCTATCGAGACACGTACCTTTTACGATTATTCCCCCAAAGTTTAGGAGGACAAGCTTTAGACTGGTTTTTCCATCTACCCAAAGGGTCGGTCACGACATTTGCAGATTTATCGGAGAAATTTGTCAAACATTTTTCTTATAACCTAGACTCAGAAATAACCATGCTTGATCTCTGCAACACTAGGCAAAGGCCAAACAAAAATTTTGCTTCCTTTTTACAACGATGGCGCGGAATTGCAAGCCGATTTCCCTGCTCAGTACCCGAGAGACAACTAGTTAGCATTTTTGTCCCTAATCTCAATGCCGAATTATCATTCCACATGCAAATGCATTGTCTGAATAGTTTTGAAGAAGTCATCGAAAAGGGGACACAAATCGAAAAAGCCCTCATTTCTAAGGGCTTACTTAAAGCACCCTTTAGAGACCAACCTTATCGAGACACTCCTCAGAACCAGGACAAATCTAAATTCTTTAATCGGAATCGAAATATCGTCAACGATGGCATTACTGATTCCCGCCATGTCCGAAATGTCCAAAACCATCCCACCACCACGTTAAAATCTAAACAACCAATCATTATCCCTAGAAAGGAAGTTCCTTCTCGGGATCGACGAAGAGAGTTCACTCCTCTCGGAGAAAGTCTATCTAGTGTCTTTCGTCATTTGGCAAATGCTAATATGATTACATATCCCATTTTCAGACCCTTCGAAGAAGGACAACCCAAACCAAATTGGTATAAAGACAATGAATATTGTGATTACCATCGCATAAAAGGGCACTCCACAGATAGATGCATGCAACTCCGCCATTACGTCCAAGACCTGATTGAACGTGGAGACATAGAAGTTGAAAATACTTCTGAGACAAAAACACCTAATGAAAAACTTCACATGTTCAAAAATCTATTCCCTAACCATGATAACAATTCAAAAGATAAGGGTCAATCATCAAGCAATGTCGAGTATGACTCAGTCATCTCGACCATAGATTATGACCAAGACTTAGTGGCAACTATAAAGATCAGAACTGACTGCGTGATCACCACTAGACAGAAAAAAATATGGGTCCCTACAACAAAAAAATCTGCCACTTCGTCCCCGGCATCACCTCCTAATCCACCATCTAATTCCGCCGCCAATTCCTCTCCACAACCTACGCCGTCATTTAATATTGTCAAACAATTAGAGAAGACTCCCGCACAAATTTCAATCATGGAACTACTTAATTCTTCTCCCGCACTACAACGCATCCTTATGCAAACATTGAATAATGCTCGTGTCCCTGAGGACATCAATTCACAACAATTTCAGGCTTTAATTGCACATCTTACAGTCCCCAATCCTATTTTATCTTTTGGTCCCGATGACATGCTTAATCCCAATATCGCTAATAATCATTCTTTATACGTCGAGGGTTATGTAACTCATCGTAAAATCAAGCGCGTCTTAATCGACAACGGATCAGCATTAAATATTTGTTCCATGAAACTTTTACGTTGTCTAGGTTACACTGAAAATGATTTGCAAAACAATATCATAACCATTCGTGGGTATGATAATAGTGAAAGAAAGTCTGAAGGCACAATCGCGTTGCCTCTCCAAGTTGGACCCATCACCTTAGACATGATCTGTCATGTGGTAGATGTAGAAGTTACCTATAACATTCTTGTCGGTCGACCATGGATTCATGCCATGAAAGCCATCCCATCAACATTCCACCAATGCATTAAGTTTCCTCATTTGGACAAGGAATTTACATTACGTGCAGATCCCCAACCTTTTGAGTATTGTAGATTCCTTGAAGGACGGTATCGACATGATCACTATTGTCCATCAACAGATAAATATGCTCCACCTCATATAATCCCTAATGAAACACGCATTGATCCTGATACACTCCCTAACAGTAATCCAAAACCATCATCTCATAACCAAAACACATTTTCCAATCCATTATCATCGCTCATCAACCACCTTCCACCAGTCCTCCTCCCACTAATCAATCATCTTCTTCCACTAATCAAGCTTCTTCCAGCAACAATTATTCTTCCACCACACCATCTTCTTCTTCACCAAGCCAATCTTCTTCATCCAACCACACCTCCTCTATTAAGATACCTCCTCCTGTGAATAGCCAACCTTCATCCTTCAATCCACCCCCTTCTTCTTATAACCCATTCTCTTCATCTTTTAAGACTACCAAACTAACTTCCCCATCACATGAGGTACCTATTGGTCCCCCATCTCACACATTTAAAATCATTGACACGGGATACGGTGAATATCAATTTCAAAAGATGGCAGACTCTTTTTATATCACCAAATCCCCACATAGCTATGGCAAACCTAACGCTCCACATCTGAGAATCCATCCCAATTACCAAATGGGTCAGTCAGTTTGGAAAAAGTTTGGTCATCTTGACAACGAACATATTCCAAGTTCTTCAGGATCTTGGTTATATAATGACGACTTTGCTCCATGTTATGAGTCCCCTCAATTTACCAAAGCTCACCGAATAATGAAAAATATGCGATGGCAGGGTAAAGGACTCGGCCCAAATGAACAAGGTCGTTTAGACCCTATAAATTACACACAACATCACGGTAAACATGGTCTAGGTTTCAAGGTGTTTGATGTCGCTCCCATAATAATTTCGAGTGACAATGATGACACCAGTTCTGATAATGACATTAGGTCTCCATGTAGTCTTTTTGAGGACCTCGCTGAAACACATCTTGCCTTTGAACATTTCTCTATTAATGTCATCAATTTTGAGCCTACACATCCGAGTCTCATAGACCATGGCCAACCACATCATGCAGCCATGGACATGTTCCAAAATGATGAAGCCATCGAAGAATTCCTTGGAACTCGCGACCAAATACCTACTTCAGACCATAGAAAAGGATTTGAAATCAATCTAAATGAATCGGCCTATTTTGGCGAAGAGATAAAATATTCAGATCCTTCACCATCAGAAAATTTGGATCAAAAGCGCAAACAGAGGATTTCCCATAGTCAAAACCTCACCGCCACCCTATCCAATAAACATGTCAAAAAATTCCAACAAACACCCGACACTGATGACCTACATCAACCATTAGCATCATTCTCTGAAAAGGATACATCTAAAATGCTTGTAGAAGAAACAAAAGACATAAACATTGGCACCACCGAACAACCAAAAATTTTACAACTTGGCATTAGTCTGTCTGACCAAGAATGCATGGAATTCACAACACTCCTTATTGAATTCCAAGATATATTTGCATGGACATATAAGGACATGCTAGGCCTGGACCCATCTCTTGTAGTACACCATCTTGTGGTACATCCGGATGCAAAACCTGTAAAGCAAAACTACGTAAAATACATCCCCAAGTTACATTACTTGTTAAAGCTGAACTCGAGAAACTCTTGGAAGCTGACTTCATCAAACCTATTGATTATTCAGCATGGATATCTAACATAGTTCCTGTCGCCAAGAAAACTCCTGGCATCAGAATATGCACAGACTTCCGTGACATCAACAAGGCTTGTCCCAAAGATGACTTTCCCTTGCCAAATATAGACATGATTGTTGATTCTACGGCAGGCCATGAAATGCTCTCCTTAATGGATGGATTCTCTGGTTACAATCAAATACGTATTGCTGAAGGAGATCAACATAAAACGGCATTTACTACACCATGGGGCACCTTCTGTTATAAGGTCATGCCTTTCGGATTGAAAAATGCTGGTGCCACCTATCAACGAGCAATGACTGTTATCTTCCATGACATGTTACATGATATCATGGAAGATTATGTTGATGATATATTAGCAAAATCTAAAACACGAATAGGGCATCCAAGTGTGTTGAGACGCATTTTCGATAGATTACGTGAGTATAAGGTTCGTCTTAACCCAAAGAAATGTGTGTTTGGAGTAACCTCTGGTAAATTATTAGGGTTTATTGTCTCACGAAGAGGCATAGAAGTGGATCCTGCCAAAGTCAAAGCCATTATGGAAATGCCTCCTCCTCAAAACCTAAAAGAATTACGCAGTCTTCAGGGAAAGATACAATCTATTCGGCGTTTCATATCACAGTTGGCTGACAAGTGCCATCACTTTAATCAGTTACTCAAGAAAGATGCACACTTTCACTGGAACCACGATTGCCAAGATTCTTTTGCTAAGTTAAAAGAATACCTCTCTAGTCCACCTGTTCTTATGTCACCAGTTGCCGATAAACCTATGTTGCTTTATACATCTGCCACTGAACATGCCATAGGAGCTCTACTAGCACAACATAACAATCAAGGAAAAGAACAGGTTGTATATTACCTTAGTCGAACACTTATTGAGCACGAAATACGTTATTCCCAAATCGAAAAAGTATGCTTAGCGGTTGCCTTTGCATTCCATAAGTTACGTCATTACTTGCTCAATCACACAACTAAGTTGATTGCCAAAATTGATCCTCTCAAGTATTTGTTGTCCAGACCCATTCTCACGGGAAGAATGTCTAGTTGGGTCGTATTACTTAGTGAATTCGATGTCGAGTTTGTTCCACAAAAAGTAATTAAAGGACAAGCCCTTGCCGACCAACTTGCCGAGGCACCCCTTCCTGGCACAGAACCACTTCAGTTTTCTTTTCCTGATGAAGATATTCTACACATAGACATCGCGCCAGCTTGGACTCTATTTTTTGATGGATCTTGTAATCTCCATGGCTCAGGGGCTGGTATTTTGCTTATCACACCTAGCGGACATGTTATCCCCAAATCATTTCGCTTAGCATTCCCATGTACCAACAATATCGCAGAATATGAAGCTCTCGTCGCAGGGTTAAAACTGGCTATATCTTGGAATCTTACAGAATTAGCTGTATTTGGTGATTCTTTACTTATCATCAAGCAAGTTACTGATGAATACCAGGTCAAGGATGAAAAACTTATCCCATATAAATGCATGGTGGATAGTCTTTGAAGCTATTTTCGATTAATTAGCTTTGATCAAATTCCTAGAATTCGTAATAAATGCCGATGCTATGGCAACCATCGGATCCCTATTAGAAATCGCATCTAGTCAACCCTGCACATTTTCTCGTTGAACATCTCTTAATTCCTGCCTATGATCTTCCTGAAAACACTATGGTATGTGAGATTGTGGGTCCGAATAACCCTTGGTACCATGATCTTTATACCTTCATTCGTGATAAAACATTTCCTGCCGACATGAAACCAATGCATAAACGTGCTTTAGCACAACATGCTTCTCGTTACACCATTTTAGCAGAAACTCTTTATAAATGAGGATATGATGGCACCCTGCTCCGATGTCTTAATCAGGAAGAATCCTTGAGTGTCTTAGCTGAAGTCCATTTTGGTATCTGTGGAGCACACATGAATGGTATCGCCTTAGCCAAGAAAATCCTGCGAGTTGGATATTATTGGCCCACCATGGAAAGTGACGCATGTCATTTTGTCAAATGTTGTCAAGCATGTCAAAAGCATGGAAATCTTATCCATGCACCTTCCCAAGCATTACAATCGATAACCACACCATGGCCCTTCTCTCAATGGGGACTTGACCTCATTGGTAAAATCAGACCAACATCTTCCGATGGACATAAGTTCATCATTACCACTACCGATTACTTCACTAAATGGGTAGAGGCTATGCCTCTCACTTATGTTACCGGTAGCCAAATATCAAAATTTATTTTCAATAATCTCATATGTCGATTTGGTATTCCATCCGCTCTGGTTGCAGATAATGGTAAATCATTTAAAAATCAGGATGTAAAAGACCTAGCCAAACATTTTCACATCAAACTTAAATGGTCCACTCCATACTACCCTCAGGGAAATGGTCAAGCGGAAGCAACCAATAAGACCTTAAAATCCATCATGGAAAAGATTGTCAACACCCATGGACGTAATTGGCATACTCAAATTTACCCCGCTCTTTGGGCTTACCATACATCTTACCGCACACCTACCGGAGCCACCCCATTTTCCCTTGTTTATGGTTGTGAAGCCATTTTACCTATTGAGATAGAACTCCCATCCTTGAGAATCTCCCTTAAAGATGTAATTAATGAGGATGAATACCGACAATCACGGCTTCAGAGCTTGAGCTTCTCGATGAAAAATGACTTAATGCTCTCAATCATCTTCAAGTCTATCAAAACCGACTACAACGCAGTTATCATAAAAAGGTAAGACCCAGAGAATTTGAAATTGGTGACCTTGTTTTAAAATAAAATCAAAAGAATACCACTAAAGAACGAGAAAAACAAGGAAAATTTGAGCCTAATTGGTTAGGACCCTATGTAATCACAGCTAAATTTGGCTCTGGAGCCTATAAATTGGCCACTGCAGATGGTCAAGATCTTGATGAACCAATGAATGCAGTTCATTTAAAGAAATTTTATCCTTGAGATGTTCACTATTCCAGGATACAATGTGTACATTGTTCCTTTTGTATTGCTTATCTCCGAATAATTTAAATTTATTCATTTCCATTGGCAGATATTTTCTTTATCAAAATCACATCTTCATATTTATCATCATGAGACAAGTGTTAGTATAAATCCTATTAAGTTTGTGAGCATCATACTTCTTCCACTTTCAGTCGCTTTCCTCTATGGTCATACCTAGAAGCTTACTGATGGTAATATATCCCCTTCTAATACATTCTCTCTTTCATAACAAAGCTCTAAACTTCGTTACCTAGTTCGTTTGGTCGTCCATCTCAGTCTTCGGTGTTGAACCTCGCGTCCTACTAGTCGTGTGGGGTTGAGATTGGGGGCAGATGTTTCTTCCCAAATACAAAGCACTATTGTAAAAAAAATCATCAATTTAATAACTTATGAATAATTCATTGTCACATCTTTCGTCCTTCATAGTCTTTGGTGTTGAGCCCACACTTCTTACTAGTAGTGTGAGACTGGGAATGGAGGAAGGTGCCCTTACTCGTCTACGTCTTGTCTTCGGTGATAAACCCTTGCCTCTTACAAGTGGCATGGGGCAAAGCGTAGAGGGTCATTCTCATACAAGCATAAAAACATTACAAAATATTCCAAAAAAATAAAATAAAACAAAACAAAAAAAAGACTAAAAAGAAATTCACTCGCCTATATTTTGCCTTTGGTGATGAGCCCTTGCTTCTCACTAGTAGCATGGGGTAAGGCATAGGGAGTCATTTCAAAAATACAAAATCTTATAGTGCTTACAAATTATAGAATCCCCAAACACGTAATTTAGATGCCTAAGTGAAGAGAGAACTATCCCTTAACCTCATATCTTATCAATCAGCAGGCCACATAACTGTCTAAGTCTAGCATGTGACTCATAAAGTGAAAGCCATTTTTGAAACCGGTTCAGTACCATTATGAAGAATGGAGTCACAATTTCCCAAAGGGATTGTTGTTAGCATTTGTCTCTATATTCATTATCCACCTCCTGCGTCCTTCTTGATTCTCGGTGATGAGCCCACACATCTTACTAGTTGTGTGGAGTCAAGAATGGAGCTAGAATTCTTTTCATCATATCATCACCACCATATCCTGCCAATGGAAAGAGAATTTGTGTTATTCTGAGCATAAGTTACAACACGGAACATGGTACATATGGATAATATCCATGTTTATCGCCTCTCAAAAATAAGTCTGCACTCTGGGCCATAAATTGCCACTCACAGTGTAAAAAAATCTACCAACATTTGAAAATCGTCAAAAATCCAAAAACAGTGTAAAAATTCAAAATCCAAAACATTTGAAAATCGTCAAAAATCCAAAAACATTTGAAAATCGTCAAAAATCCAAAAACATTTGAAAATCGTCAAAAATCCAAAAAAAAAGTGTAAAAATTCAAAAATCTAAAAACATTTGAAAATCGTCAAAAATCTACCAACATTTGAAAATCGTCAAAAATCTAAAAACAGTGTAAAAATCTCAAAATCCAAAAACATTTGAAAATCGTCAAATTCCCAAGTATAAAAATCCCTCCAAAAATACAAAACATTCAAAAAACTCCAAAAAAATCTAAAAAAGTTATAAAATTCAAAAACAAAAACATTAGAAAATATCCAAAATACAAAAACATTTGCAAAATTTTCAAAAGACCAAAAACATCCACAAAATCGTAAAAACTCAATAAGCAACACAATTCATCCTTTGAACTATTATCCCAAACAAATGGTCCAACCACCTTATGACTACCAATTTCAAACCACTTCTCCTCGCGTGAATCCTCGCTTGGGGAAAATCCGGCTCTCATTGTTTCCTTGTTTGAGGAGACTGACCCAATCCCTTGTACCCCTACTTGGGGGCACATCTAATCAATCATCACTGTGGAACACGTTAGGGACATGTTTACTGGTTCTTGTGTTGCATTATTAGTGGCAAATTATTAATTACTTTCTTGTATCTTGATATATTACAGGGGGCATCTTGATTTTATGTATCCTCGTGTTCTCTGTAATATTCTTATGTTATCTGATTGCATGTCGTACTGGGGCATCATACTTTCTTGATGGCCTCTTTCTATGCTCTCTTCCATTTGCATATCATACTGGGGCATCAAACCTTTTTGATGGCCCCTGTCTATGCTATCACGCATATTACAGTCTAGTCATCCTGATCTTTTATATCACGATGCATCCTGTTATGTGCTATATTAAAATTAAGATGCTTTTCGTCACGTGAGTATCTTCCTGCATGATCAACATCTTACTTTGCACCCCATCCATTCACCCATACTAATGCATTCTCCAGTTTGCGAATCCTACTTGATCACTCAAGTTGTAGTTTTTTACGAATCCTACTTGATGATCTTTCTCAAGTAGCATTCACTATCCAAAGAGCTCCTTCTCCCCACCATGATCACCATGTATTTGATCCATTCATTCTCACTTCTCATTTTTCCTCCTCCGCCGCTTATACCCATATTACCCTTCTCACCATTCCTGTCCCCTCTCCCCATTGGTATTCTTTCCTTTCATCCTTTTTTTTTTCCCGCTTGACAATCTTACTTAATAACCCCTTCTATATGGAACCCTCGGTGGAGGTATACCCTCTCCCTAAGATCTTCCCATTGTAGAAGCTTCTTCACCACCCCCCTCATCGAATAACCATCACCACCAAACACATCTTCCAACTCCACCTCTTCTACTTCCCATTCCCGCATCATTACTCTCACCACGTGGGCATCCCAATTAAGGATTCCCCTCACACTCTCCGCCTCCACCGCATATATTCCTTCATCCATTCATGTTACACTCCTTTGTGTCCTTTCTTTCTTATTATCACCTCATCTCATATCATATACCACTTAGTAATACCTCACTCACTCTTTTCTCATCCTTCCCCAAATCCACCCTATGCCCGGTCATCCTACTTACACGCTCTCGTAGTATGGAAAATTCACTTGAGGGTTCCCTTCCCCATTTTGTCATACCCTATTCCCACCAACTCTAACATCATCCTTCTTCCTCGCCTTCAGCGATCTTACTTAACCATTCCACTGCATGGCAATCTTACTTAAGACTTCCACTTAAGGTTGATCTCGCCCGTGGCCTTCCCCCATCCCATCATATTTCCCCATCTTCCTTCTCCCACTTCTCATCGCGATCATCTTCTTCACCCTACCATTCCACCCCTATCTCCAATATCATTTTTTCTTTTCTCTTTGCATATCATCCTGTCGGTTGGGTGACCCTACGAAACCTCTCCAGCAGTATGACGATCTTACTTAAGAGATTCTCTTAAGCATGACATGTCATCTTACACTCGCCCATCACTCTCCAATCTCACCATCCATATTTCCTCTTCATTCCCCATCATCACATCTTTTTCCCACCACTATCACCATCCTCTCGCTTGCAATATTACTTAACCACTCACCCGAAGATGGCGATCTCACTTAAGAGTCCCTCTTAAGGATGATCTATCTCCTTGCCTTTCCCCATCACTACACACCCTTCACCCTTCATTTTTTCTCGGCATTCCCCATTATCACATCCTTTCACCTCCTTTTCGATTCTCGCAAACACCACTTCTCGCTTGACCATTTTTCATCTCCAGTTTTGCTCACATGGCAATCTTACTTAACCACTTCCGTCACATGACAATCTTATGTCAGGGTCCTCCCTACACTTAACTTGTCATCGTGAACTTCTCCCCCGCCTCATTCTTCGTTCACTTTGTTGATCGCTTCTTCCACCTGGTATCTCCTATTACCCACTTTTTCCTCCTCCTATTATCCTTTCTCCACATATTCTCTTACAACATACAACTCATCTCTTCCACCTACAATCACATTCTTTTCCCCCATTTTCCCCTCCTTGATCCATCATCCTTCATACCGTTTCTTCCCATTCTTTTCATGTCTTGGTTCTTCATCCTCACCTCGTTCATCCTCATCACCCCCATCCTCTCCTCGCTTTCACTTAGTCCCAACTCATCCCTCCCATCTTCTTCAATCTTTCCACTTCATCTTCTCAAATTCCCCCCACATTTCTACCCACACACATATTCGCCATTCTTGTTAACACTCCTATATCATTCTTTCATCATCATCTTCTCTTCCCGCGCTCATAATTGTCAACGGGTTTTCCCTAAAAATTATCAATCCGCATTCCGCACGACCTCATTCACTCCCTTGGACCTTCTAGAGTTTCCCTTCATTCCTTCCCTCCTCTAAGCCCACCACTCATTGGCAACGGGTTTTCCCTAACGTCCCTTTGTTGGCGTTACCCTTTCCAGTCCTCATTCGCTTTCTCTTTTTCTTCATTTTTTCTTTCACCCTTCCCCACCACTCATTGTCAAGGGGATTTCCCTAACGTCCCCTCATTGGCATTGCCTCTTCTATCCCCCATTCTCTTTTCTCTCCTATTCTTTTCCCTCACTCCCACCCTTTCTTGTCGCTTTTTACCCATCTCTCCATCTCCTCTTTGCCCTCTTCAATATCTTTACTGTCTTCATCATACATCATTTTTCTCTTTTCCCGTCGTCCTAGTATCCTCATTTCATGCATCTCCATATCTTTTCCAATCGATGTTATTCCTCCCCTCTTTCTTCTTTGAACATTCCTTCTATCGCTCCCTTTCCACTTATCACTTTGAAGAGAGCACATGTAATAATAGTTGCAGGTAATAGTCAAAATAATAATAACAAATGATATTCGGTTAATCTTCTTCAATATTGATTACACATATATAGGAAATATACTCCCTAAATAATAGGAAGTAGTTTATAACAACTCACTAACTTACGTGAGTTGTTTCTAACACACTAACCAAATATAATTGTTATTGTTGTTTTATATAACAACTAATAACAATTTACTAACACATACTTACAACATAATAATTACTTCACGTAATTATTGTTTACTAATGGAGCACTAATTAAATATTTCCTAACATTCCCCCCCTTAGTGCGAACATGGGAAAAACCTGCCTTTGTACTGCAACGTGCCGCTACGTAGCATGCTCATGATCTGGATGGTTTCAAGGACAATACCAACAACCTCTGGATGGTTTTCCAAGTGGTTAACCAACAACCACACAACAGATGGTTTTTGAGGACAGTACCAACAACCTCTGGATAGTTTTTCTAGATAACTAACAACCACGATATCATGATGATGCAGTAGTATCAACAACTCTCATCACTATCTCACTGCAGGGAATAACATAGGAAATCCTACTGAAATTTGTTGCTCATACATACATAGAGAAAGCTGACATATTGGAAATGGAACATTGGATCATGTTCCCCCCCTCAATGTGAAATTTCCACTTATTGAAAACAGATCACTGCAACCGAGGCACACCACACCATTGGAAGCACTAAAATCAAACCGCACACACACATGTCACCAAAGTGATATGCAGCCCGTCGTGCTAGTAATCGACGAGAGGTCGCTGAATGACCTCCAACCTCCGATGCCTCTTGTTTCATGCTCGAACAAGAAGTCTTTGAGCCATTGTCTTCATTTACTTGTTCTTCCTCATAATCGATTCATAAATCTATGCCCATATTTGCTTCTTCCATTTTGATTGTTCCATTTAGAAGATCACGAGCTCGCTTTTTTACAAAATGGAGTTTTATGCCCCTTTCTCTTGCAGTAAAAACATTCAATTTCCTCCTTATTTTTGGAGAAATTCTTGTACTTTTTTTTAGGTACAATGCGCTTTCTTCTTCTACATCTTCTTTAGTCCTTTTTCCGGCCTAAGAGAGTGATATCATATCTTCCAATGAGTTGGAAGGCATCGACCAAGTGTGAAGACAATATTTCTTTGTATTTGGGAGGCAAACTATTTAATGAATAGCTTTTGCATCTTCATCGTCTACAGGAGCTTTTACTTCGCTTTGGGTTTGAGGAGAGATCGTAAATCATTAATATGACTGGACATTGTAGTTCCTTCACCCATTTTTAACTTGAACAACTGTAATTTGAGAGAAAATTTTGCGTTCACTGCTTTAGCACCAAAGGTTCTTTTCCATCGACTATCCTGAGAGATTTTTATTCATCACCGCATCTCGGATCTTCACTTTCCAAGTATGAAAATTGAGCCCATTGAATTTTTCTAGAGGGACTTCCATTGTGAGATGGAGAAAAAAATAAAAACTTCTAACACTTTTTGACGTTGACAAGACAATAATAACTTGAAAAAATGATAACAACTTTGATTTTTTTTTTATTCCCTTTCGTATTCCCTTCCTTCTACATCATTTTCTTTGTTATCCTCTTCTCTCTCCCACCCCTCGTCTTATTTCCCTTCCCCTATATCATCTTCTTCCCCTTTTTCCATCACATTTCCTCCTTACATCCCCATCGATAACCTAGTTGTTCAGCGTTGTCCTGTCTTTTTTATCATCCCACTCTCCACATGCATCTCCATACGGTCTGTTCCATATTCTTTGCCCTGGTCTTCCTCGCAATGACGTGATTCCTTCAATCTTCTCCTTGTATTCGTTCTATCTTCCTTTCCTCTCCCCTAATTTTCACGTTTCTTCTGACCACTTCCCCTTTTCTCTACCACCCCTACCTTTTCATTCATTCTGTATATGTTTCTCTTCCTTTCTCTCCTCTTTTTCACACTTTCCTCGCCCCTCATAGTTTCTTTTTTTTCTCCGTTCTACTTCTTCTTTTGTCCTCTTTCCATTTCCCTCCATTTCACCCCCTACTCCCACCTCGTTTTCTCCTTCTTATTTATCCTTTCCCATTTCCTACTTTTCTTCACTCTCTCATTTATTTCACTTCCACGTATCCCTCTTTACTATCTCTGTTGCTTCCTTCATTTTGCACATCTCTCTATTTCATCCCTTCACCCTCTACTCTGTCATTTTCCTCTTTTTGCCTTGTTTTTCCTTCATCATTCCCTTCTTCCCCTATCATCCCTCTCTCTTATTTCTACCTCTTTCATTCCTTTTTTTCCCCTTCCCTATCTCCCTTACTCTTCTCATAATCAACCCCCAACCCTATCCATTCCCTTTTCTCTTTCCCACACACCCTCACACCTAGCATTCAAGGTCGATTGAATCCTTTCTCCATTTGCGTCGTGCGGTCATTCCAGTCTCTTCCACTCCATTATCATCCTCTTCTCCGCCGAATCCATTTCCTTTCTTTTCGAGAGTTCTGTCATATATTTCATTCTCGTCAGTCCTCTCGAGGGGGCATCACCACATCTATCCATAATCACATCTTCTCATGACATTTTTGTCTTGGAGGATACTATGACATCCGTCACTCACCACTTTCTATTCTCCCCAACAAACATTCACTCTACCTTTTAAAAAGTAGATTGAATTCTTCCCCCATACCATCTACTTTCTTTGAAAGGACACTACTTTCATAGTACCCTTCCAAAGAGGGGCAAATGTAGACACCCCAATTTCACATCTATCCTAAATCAATTAATTCCCCTTCCTCATTTCCCACAAAAATACACTTCGAATTAATCAAATATAATTTGATTAATTATCCATTTCAAAATCTAAAAATAATCTAATCCTCATCACATGTCATTATTCTCCATGTTTTTCCATTATTAAATTAAAAATTTAAATTCAAATCCTCACCCACCCTTTGTGGTCCCCACTCACCTAAAATCCTCCACTTATGAATTAAAAATATAATTCAAATCCTCACCCATTCTTCGTGGCCCCCACTCACCTAATCTTGCCCACATTTTCAAACCACTCACCTAATCTTGCCCACATTTTCAAACCATGATTACTTAAATTAATCTAAGTTAATCACTCCCCCAGGCTATAAATACAACCTTACCCCTCCCCTCTAAACACACGGAGAATAAGCTTTCATGCCATATCTAAGTTCTTGCATCCTTTGAGCAAAGAACATCCTTTTGCCTAGTCCTAATGCCAAAATAGTCTCATAATCCTTTTTCCCATCCAGTGCAAAGTAAGAGGATCGTTGTTGCAGGAAGGTCTTGCTCCGTCTTGAAGAAAAGCACCTACATATCACAAAATCAGGGCTCAATCCAAGTTTCCTAGCCCATTCTGAGGTTTGCTACGGAACGCGAAGGAGGAGGTATGATTATTGGTATTTTATTTCCTTATTAGTAGTGTATTTTCCTAGCTTACACATATTAATAACGTTGACAATAAGATCAAAGACAATATTTTCATGCAATATACAAACACTAACATCTAATGAACATAAGAACATCAAATGCTATAAGAGAAAATGAATAAGACACAAAGTTCATATTTCATTAACTCCAAAATGTCTTCTCAAAAGAACACAAAGTATCTTTCTTTGAAGTAAAGCTTGCATACAAAATTATTTTCTTCTCCTCTCTCCAAATCACCTTACAAATGAGCCCCTCACTTCCTTTTATAACCCAAAAGTTGGTTACAAAGTAGTTAGGGTTTTACATGAACATTAAATAAGGCACTTAAGTGACCTTTGACTTTTTCTAACCAACTTTATTAAAAACAACTAAAAATAGAAATCACTTAAGTTATCCATAGCTTCCCGAAAGCAAATAACAACATCCTTTTCTTAAAATTCACTTTTTAAAATATACAATAATAACTAGTGCCTTATCCATTGAAATGGGGTCCGCCTATCTCAAACATATGAGAAATGGACTCTCCCACTTCGTTAGATACCAAGAAAACTATCTCCCTGAACCGTCGGTGAAATTAGGATTTGTCGCTTTTGCTAGTTGAAAGGATCTAAACCTTCCCAAAGTTTCAAACATATTTTCTTCTTTTGGAGGTTCATTTGGTCAAAGAATAGCCTCACAAAATACCTACAATTCAAGAATCCTACTTGGCATATCATTTAAATTAACCATCTTTGATTGAGTGTTCTCAAATAAGTTCTTTAATTTGATGCACCGCTCCATTGAGACTGATGAGAAATTATTGGCGGGAGTGTACATGTCCTTAAACAATTGTGAAAATTGCTCTTCCACTGTTCCGATGAACACCTTTGATTATGTTCATTTATGAGGTTGCAAGGGATCTCAGCTATGAATTCTTGAATCAAGGTGAGTGAAGTGAAGGCTTCATTGCATATGCTCTCATAATGGATCATAGAATCCTCGAGAAGCATCTTCCTTGATTTGAGATGCAGACACCAAAGAAAACGTGTCCCTCGATGTTTAAATTTGAGAATTCCTTCAATGGCTAAAACTGAGGATTCCATACTCGTCATCTCTTATAATCTGGGCAATATCTCATCAAAATTTGATATGCTAGAAACAAAAGTTTCCTTGAAAGAAAGAATTGGATCAAGATATGTACTGACATCTTCATGGAACTTAACCGTTGTTTTGATTGTATCTTGGCCTAAAACGAGAATCTTTGAAAGCCAAGTTTTAGTGACATGACCCAATGTGTTTACTTCTTTTGATAAATTAAGAGTTTCTTCATCAGGGGAAGCCACTGCATTAGGTACTGGGAAAGTGGATGATATGGGATTTATCAGATGTTGAACATATTCCACCAATTGATTCTTTTCGGCCTTGAGCTAAGAGTTCTGAGACTTATATTTCTCAAGTCTCTTTAGCACAATATCAATTGAATCTCGAGCCATTGCCATGTCACTTTCCAATGTGGACCTCCCTAGTCCAAGTCTGGAAACTTCATAATCAGCAGATGTCATGGCATCATGCTCCTTGTCAGCTTGTGGGATGGCAAGATCTGCAAATCTGTTTCCATCATTATCCACCATTATTCGAGAAAGCACCTTAGGCTTCTTGGGAATGACATCATTCGAAAGTTTGAAAAGGGCATCAAAATCAATGTCAATTGCCTTGACAACCCTTTTCCTTTTCTTGACCTCGGAATCAACCCAGGAAGGAGTATCATTCACTATTTCTGCATACAAAAGCCTAGAGCTCAAAACAACATTCTCATTGTTCTTGACATCATGAGATTTTGCAAGAACCCTTTCATGACCCGATTTTAGGAGAAATAACCTCGATATCCACCTCCTGCTCATTTGGGAGATTTTGGGAAATCTCTTCGTGAACTGTATGCTCCGAAGTGTTTGATATTTGGACTACATGTACCTGAGTGGATGTTTGTGCAAGGCATGGCTGAGGATCCTTTGTCACTAGCTTTTGAGAACTATTAACAATGTGAGTAGAAGAATCTCTACTTGAAGTAGAAAATCCTAATACACGCTCTCTTCCCTCACTGGGGCTAGGACCCTTAGGTTTTTCTCCTCGTGACACATTATTCGGCGAAGGGGATTTTGGCAACCACTCCTTTCTTGCTGATTGCGTATGATTGAATGGCATGGAGGTCGATTGAGAAGGGGCTTTGGTTGAATGAAGACCTCCTCGAGTTGGCAATTTTTGTGATCCTGAAGTATGATCTTGAATTGACTGTAACTTGGAAAGTTCTCTTTCGTACCACGATATGCTTCTTTCAAGGATCAGTTGATTCTTGCTATCAAGAGAAAATTCATCTCTCTTGGTCCAGTCAATTCGAGGCAACAGGGTAAAAGCAACTGCATCATATGAAGGATCAATAACATCTTCATCATCATTTATGAATGAATCTGGAGGGTTCTTAATGTGAAAGGCCTTGATCTGAGAAAGGGTTAGGCGAGAAAACTCTCATCTTCTTACTTCATGCTCGTCTAAACAGGCAGCCCAAAAATCTTCCATGGTAGGATTATGTTGATACTTTTCTCCAAGAATCTTCTGCATATATCCATTGATATCAAATTGGGCTCTCTTCACATATGGATGAATTGTGATGAGGGCAAACTCTTTTTCCATGAGTTGTGCACTAAAAATATTTGGACATTGGTATTCCCGATTTGGATTGGGAAATGAATTCATGAACGATGCTTGTCACTGAGAGGATAGTGAACTTGGAATAGTTGTCGTGCAAGCTCCATTAATGCCCATTTGTCATTGACATACTTAGGAAGTTTCCATGGGGTACTCACAAATCCACTTACGTGAATGTAGGAAAATTTGAAAATTGAATAAACCATGTTCCCCATTGGGAAATGACATTCATGGCTTCTTTGGAAAATCTTTCCTCTGTATTCCTATTCAGGTTCAATCACACGGAAAGTAAATGCATCGTTGACCCTTCTAAAATGGTGAGAGCTATTTTTGAAACTTAGTTGCGGGTAATAATGAAAAACACTATTTGATGGACCCATGACTCCTCTTGTTTCGAGTCTAGAAAATAACTTTCTTCTTGCCACTGCATAAGTTAGATACGATGTCATGTAGAAGCATCCAGTCATCTTAACTTTGATCAATTGTTTGTGAAGGGTATCACTGATGATGGTGGCCCAATCCACAAACTCTTTCTTGGCAAGGATGATACAGATAAACTGATACATCCATGGGTGGAAAATCTTGGTAGAGGGTAAACCGAAAAATCGACTTAGGAGAGTAATCATGTCTCTAATTTCTTCCATGAACTCAATGCGATTACAGTTCTTTAGGAAGCTGGTCAATTTGAGGCCTCTTGGTCACTAACCAGTTGTTATTAACCATCTTGCTCCGCCTGAGGTGTTCTTCATCCCAAAATTCTTGTGTTGACTGGCGAGTGATATCCGCATTCTCAGGAATGTCAGGTATACCGAGCAATTCCTCAATGTGCTCTGGTGTGATTAAGAGGAAAGGCTCGCGATTATCTTTAAAAATTCCTCGTCTCTCGGGATCATAATGCTCCATGCAAGTGATAACCAGCTCTGGACACTGCACCGAGATAGGAAATGTTGCTACTTGGGGTAGACCACTATGGTAAAGCCTATCCGAGAATATGGTTTTGCCTTCAATTTTCACCCGTTCGCAGAATTGTTGCACATTGATGTGACCCAGATTCGTATCGGTGATATTGTCATATGTTGACTTAATGGAACTAGTGAGGGATGATTCCTTGGAATTCATACTTGAGCGTGGATTTTTTTGATTTCTCCACTGGCTTCCTCGATCTTCCTATAGATTTATTAGATTTTTCGGCCATTATGAATTTCACAGAAAAATGACTTAGGCACGTAAAACAATGCAAGTGGGGCCGGGTCTCGATTTCAAACCCCGTAAATGCAAGAAAAATATGATACATTTTAATATTATTATTATTATTATAAAAATAATAATAATAATAATAATCGTGCCATTACAAATAATTTATTTAAAAAAAAATTGGAGCAAATTCTCCCTGGTATGTGTGACTATACTTGCTAAATCCTCCTGCAAATGCGTTGATACTCCTGGAGAATGTGTGAAGATATTTGACGTGGCTTCTTGCTTGCTATCTTTTCATTGCCTACATGAGATCTTGCTAAGGCACTAAAACTTATTATTTTCCTTCCTCTAGTTGTGCGTGGGATGTGCTTTTGGCTAAAAATGTGTGTAAACTTTCTTTACTTGCCTTCCTTTGGCGTGTAGCTTCTCACAAACTTATTCAAATGTCTGTTTAAGATTTTATAACTGTATTTTGCATCAAACTTGCTTTTATCTCTGAAAAAATGTGTGAGAAAGGAGAAGCTCCTTGGGTTTTTAAATTGTTGTTTGACTTTCATTTTCTTCTTGACCTGCGTGGAGATTTTCTTCTAATTTCGGGGACTCAAAAAAATTATTTTGTTTTTTGTTTTTCTTTCCTCTTCTCCCACATGGCATGTTTTCTTTCTTGTTGGAGCTGGTTTTCTACCTTAATGAATGCATGGGATCTTCAGTTGTTTTTGTTTCTACCTGATTTCTCTCCTAGGCGTTGAAAATTGATGTTCCTTTGACTGCATTTTGGACTATTTTAATTGTGCTCATTTCTTTTGATGAATGTGTGGATTCCTTCCTTGGGCGTGGGAACTTTCTGGACTACTTTTACATACTGATTTCCCAATCTTTATGTTGTCTGAATGTGTGGGAAGAGAAAAACATTTTTCTTTTTCTTTTGCCTCGATTTCCAAGCTAGCCATTGAAAATTATTTGACTTTCTTTTCAATGCAAGAAGATTTTCTTTTTTTAAACATTAACTTATTACTCCCCCTTCTAACCTGTGCATGGAATCTTGCTTGGAAACTTTTCTCTCTCTCTTGAGTTGTCTTTTATTCTTCCCACGTGGCCACTCTTTGATCAATGAAAATAGCTGATACGTGGTATTTCCTTCACTTGCTTGATGATCTTCAGTTTTCCCTCCTTGTCTTCTGTTGCATGGGATTCTCCTTTGCTAGAACATGGACATTAAATTCCTCCTCTCAAACTTCTAACAACTCCTCCCTCCACATTGGTCTCCCTCCTGTTGTGTAGTCATGCACATGAAAGAGACTTGCGTTTAAACTTCCACCAATGCGTAGCTTTTAAGAACTCCTAGTGAATGCGTAGTAATTCGTTGAGGGATGTGATAAAATATTACTCTGAGATGTTCCTCTAGAAGAAATAAGAAGAAATTGGAAAGCTTGAATGACTCTTTCCAACGAGTTTGACAGAAGGATTTTATGAGGATTAATTCGTCCCGTTAAAACAACTTCCCTCTTTCCTAAGTAGTGGCATTAATTGCTAGGGGGAAGTGGGGAAATAAATTGCCAATTACTGCCAGTAAATGGCAAGGTTAGCTGGCAATCCCCGTTTTATTTCCCCATGTGGGAAATTGGGAGATTTTTTTCCGTTTGCCAATTCATTGATTTGGCAATTGGTGGAAAAAATCCCACAAGTGGGAAATTAAAATAAATTTGCCAGGAAAAGGGAAATCCGGGTCCGGGAAGCCAATTTGGCATTCTGCAATTGGAAGCAGAAGCTTACTTCCCTGGCAATAAAATAAAAAATTTGTCAAATGACTTTTAATAATTATTATATTAATAGTTATTTAATTAAAAACCCCAAATTTAATTAAAAATGATTTTATCAAATAAAGGATGATAAATTAATTAATTATTAATGCATTTTAAGACCTGGCGGGAGGAGTTCTCGCCCAAAATGGACGAAATGAAGACTGGAACGATCACAAAAATGAGACGATCGCGATGAGAGTGATAGATCACGCAAAGTAACACTTTTAAAAAATTCAAAATTTTCATTTTTATTAATTTTGCGAAGTCAAAATTGGCTGATAACACTTACTAATCGACCATTGCACTACATCTCAGACCCAATGTAATTCTAGGTGTGTGTGTATAAATTGTGCCCTAGGTTTCTCTTGTGTTAGTCACACTTTGTGAAGTAGTGAGCAATAACTAGATGTAGAATGTAATAAATGTGTGCATGGAAACAATAGACTCCCCTCCTATGAAGTGTGATGCAAATGAACCATCCTTGTGTGCCTTGTGATGGAGCTAGATGGGTGCAAGTGTAGCTTTAGATGCCTTTGATGGATGTAACCTAGATGGTGATAGTAGGTGCTTAGTAATTGGTCCCTTATTATGGTCTAAGAACTTTATGTTTACATGGTTCTCTTGTTCTAATTTTTAATTAACCCCGAAAAGGCTAACCACTAAAAAGATAGAAAGCTCAAAGAGCTACAAAGTGCCCAAAAGGTGAGAGTAGAGTGTAAAGAGGATCGTGGCACCCCGATCGGAGATAGGATATACACAAAATGACAATATAGATTGGGCAAGTGTAGGTGTAAGATAGAAAATATGACAACAAGCAATGTAAAAATGGCCAAATACATGGGTTGATTATTACTCTTTTCACTCAAGAACCATATGAATAGTAGTATAAGACCAGAATAAATATTGACTCAAAGTGCATGATTTAGTGACTACATTTTCTCCCACTTTATGTTTGTGAGCGGAAAGCTCGGTAACATAAAGTAGATAGAGATGTGTACCTAATAATCCATGTAGAGTGATGTAGAAATGCATCGAAGGACTAGACAAAGCATGGAGTGACAAAAAGATGGAGCATGGAGACTAAAGATGAAAAAGTGTAAAAAGGTGATGAGAGTGAACCTAGGGCGGAAGTGTGTGTGTAGATGTCAATGTGTGTAGTTTACTTGCATGGTTAGTAGCATGTGTGATGTACTCACCATGTGTGTGTTGTTGTTGATTGTTTGCTTCCCATACGAGACATGGACCTGCAAAAGAGAAGATGATCAAGTAGTCAAATACGCATGTATATGTGTAAAAACACATGTATATAGTAAAAATATTGTAAATGAAAGTATGAAAATGAAAAAGGAACATGTGCACTTGATCCGTGATGAGACAAAAAGGGTGTAGAAAGGATATCATGTAACTGTTGGTGAATTGCAATTTTTTTGGGAAATCTCACGCCAACATGGCCGAAGAAGTATAGGGAGAAAGCTATGTTATTCTCCAACTTGTAACCGCTTCCCTGAGAATATGAAGAGATCTTTGTACTATCTAGATTTTTGGGCAATCCGACACCACTGGCTGAAGTAGTGTAGGGAGGAAATTCCAATGTATCCTTCAACCGTAACTACTTCCTATAATGTTAAGGACAAACTATCCTGTAAAATCCATTGTGTATCGGATTCCTATAGATCTGGTGTGAACCCACTCGTTGTTGATGGACGAAAAATGTAAACCTGAAATGTATCGGTGTAAAGCGTTGTGTAGTGTGTATATCCCAAATGATGTCCCCCTATTTAGGGGTGCATGCAACGTCGTAGATAGGAGGATGTGGCCCCAAAAGAGGACTGGTCGTGTAAACCGTACCCTACATGGGGAAAGGAAAGTGTCTAGTAGAAACCAAGACACATACAAATAAATGGATAGGAAAACAAGTATTAGTATGAACAAGCATGCATGTAGAAACAAGTGTAAGCTATGCAGACAAAGTGTAAGCTAGAATGCAAGTAAACACACAAGAAAGATATCATAGACCACGAAAAGTGGGTTACAAACATGGGATATCACTCACAATGTTTCCAGACACTCAAGGCTATAGTGGCCGCATACAAACAAACAAGTGTGCACACAAGCATAGGGAAAGGCCCTGAAAAACATATAATAACAAACAATATAACAAATAAGTATGGAAGAAAATATCTATACATAGCAAATGTTGCACATAGAACACCCGTTAGCACATTAGAAAGATAACATGTGTGTCCAAAATGTGTATAACCAATAAAGTAGTGTGTTATAAAATAAAATGAAACAATAACACCTATAGTGTACAAAAAGAGGATGCCCCAAAGAGCCATTGTGGGACTCGTGGTGTGTCAAACATCCATGTTGCATGTAGAAGCTCTATATTTGTGATCACAACTAGAAAAGGACATGAACTCGCATGTGTGTATGGTAAATATAATGACATACAAGATATATATCTAACATGTGTAGTAAAGTGAACATGTAAGAGCAAGTGCAAGCAAGAGTAAATGCAATATGTTGTAGATGGATGGAATGGAATGCAAAGTATGGATGATAGTAGCCATGCAAGCCCCCGAGTGAATGGAGTTATATGCAGTGAGGTTCATTTAATATGCCCCTTCAGTAGTCAAGAATGAACCAAAACGAGAGTGCATCATCAGGAAATGGTCAAACTGTGTGTTGTGTGTAGCGCATTATTGTGAATGTGTATGTGTAGTGATGATATGTGACCTAGATATGATGTGTACATTACTCTATAGCCTAAGCATATATCACAACAAGATGATCAAAGGAGTGATGATTTATCCTAAAGCGTATATCACTATAGGATGAGTAAAGGGAGTGGTGATGTAGCCTAAAGTGTATACCACTAAAAGATGAGGGATAGGTGACCATTTAGCCTATAGCGTATGTCACTATGAGATGCTAGAGGAAGTGATGATGTAGCCTATAGTCTATATCACTAAATGATACAAGCGGAAGTGATGATGTAGCCTATGGAATATATCACTATAAGATGAGGGAGGAGGTGACCATTTATCCTATAACGTATCTCACTAATCACATGATAAAATATCGAATGATTAAATGCACAAATGTGATGAGGTCCATTTGTTGATGTATACCCTCAACAATCCAAAGATGGACCGTGAGACTAGAGTGCATCATAGGATAGTTAGTGCAAAGTGTGTACAAATAGAAATGTGTAGTATATGTGATGAGGAGAGATGACCATGTGATGTGTAAACTATGTAATGTACGATGTATATTATGTATGACAAGATATAGTGTGATATGTATAATGTCTATTATGCAAAGTGTGTGGGTTTTATGTGTGTAAAATTCTCTCAATAGTCAAGTGTGAACCAAAGCATAAGAGAGCGTCATCGGGTAATGAGTGCAACACATTTAGGCATAATATTTCTTAAGGTGCATAGTATTGAGTGGGTTTTTTATTGGTTTCCCCAAAAGGGTCACGGGGTGATAAACTCCACCACCGAGTTTGTTAGTGACAATATATGGGCCAAGCCAATTGGGCTTGAATTTACCTTTAAGAGGGGTTTCGGCATTTTTATTTTTCAACATTTGGGTTTTGACATTTGTATCGTTGATGTTGAACTTGCGGGAACGAGTTTTACGATTGTATGTGTGCGCAATGTGAGATTGATATGCATGGATATGCTCAAGTGCTTGGACTCGATGTGAGTCCAACATTTCTAATTCATGTAACTAGTTTTCACGATATTCATTATCTTTGAGAATACCTTTGAGTGAAATGCACAAGGAAGGTATTTCAAGTTCTAATGGAATGACAACCTCAGCTCTATAAACCAATGAAAATGGAGTAGCGTTAGTAGGTGTGTGAATGCTAGTGCGGTAGGCCCATAGGGCATAGAATAGTTGGTTATGCTAATCATTACCACTAGAATCTACTGTCTTATGTAATATTTTGACAATGGTTTTTTTGGTGGCCTCAGCTTGGCCATTTCCTTGTGGATAGTAGGGTGTAGAAAAAGATTGTTTGATTTTGAATTTAACACAAAACCTTTTAACGTCCTTATTTTTAAAAGAGGATCCATTATCAGTGATAATAACATAAGGCACACCAAAGCGTGTGATGATGTGGGTAGTGAGGAAGCCACATATGTTGTACTAATGATCATGCATAGTGGAGCTGCCTCGACCCATTTGGTAAAATATTATGTGGCAAGTAATAATGAATTTGTGTCCTTCGGTAGATTTGGGATTGATCATACCGATGAGGTCGAGTCCCCAAAGAGAGAAAGGCCATGTTGGTGCGATAGGTTGTAGGTCATATGTGGGTGCATGGTAGAGGTTTTCATGCTTTTGGCATTTCTCACAACAGGTGGCATATTCAAGACAATCATGTTCCATTGTAGGCCAATAATATCCTTGACACAAAATATTTTGTGACATAACTTTTCCAGAAAAATGGCCTCGCACATGTTGTCATGTATCTGTGAGATAGTGATAGGGATATCAGCAAGTCCTAAGAAATGTAAGAGTCGGCCCATCAATGGCACATTTAAATAGTTTCGTTCCTACAATGACATAGCGAGTAGCCTCACGTCATAAACTTGAGCCTCATAAGGCTATAGGTTATCAGGGATAGTCTGCTTGTACAAGTAGTTATAAATGGGTGTAAACTATTCAGAGTTATCTTGACTGCGTTATGGCGCAAGATGCAAGAGGTAACACAGAGATGGAGGGATGTCTAAGGTGTTTTATGATGAATGTGGCATGTTCATCAGTAATGTCTTGTGGGATAAGTGAGGTTGCACTAGCCATGGCATTTGCATGATGATTATATTTGCGTGGGATAGTAGTGATAGAGTAAGAGTCAAAGGTAGCCAAGAGATCTTTTTTATCACATTATATGGGATTAAATGTTCCTCCTTTGTATGGTAGGTATCATTAACTTGATTTATGACTAACTGAGAGTCACCATGAATGCACAAGCTGCAAATGAGGAGCTTTTGAGTGGTGAGAAGACCGAGGATGAGAGCTTCGTATTCAGCGATGTTATTTATACAAGAAAATCCTAAGTGATATGCAAAGGGAAGTGGATCACCTTTTAGTGTAATGAATATGATGTTGGCCCTGGCATCAAAGTGAAAATGTAAGCTATCAAAGTGCATCGTCCATGTATGTGGTTCAATATTATAAGCGATAAAGTCTTCGCAAAAAGAATCGAGAGGCAGCTAATTGATCGGCTATAACTTGTCCTTTAATTAATTTTTGGGGTATGAACTTGAAATCAAATTTGGTAAGAAGAATAACCTAACATGTGAGGTGGCCCAATAGATGCATGCGGGATAATAGATATCATAATGGGTTGACCTTGGTAATAATATGTACCTCATTATTAAGGAGATAGTGACGCAATTTGTTCGCAACAAAAATGAGGCCAAGACATAGCTTTTTGATGTAGCTATAATTGCACTCGTAAGAGAGAAATGTTCGGCTAATGTAGTATATTTCTCTTTCACGCTTAGAATCATCGTGTTGTGTGAGAAAATCCCCTAAGGCATGAAATGTGGTAGAAATGTACAATAAGAAAGGTCGGTCGGCTAGCGGAGGCACTAAGACTTATGGGTTTAGAAGATATGCCTTTATGTCCTCAAATGTTTGTTGGTATTGCTCATCCCATATAAATTTAGTATCTTTCTTCATAAGACGTGTAAATGGTTGATTTTTATCAAAAGTTATGTGATGAATCTTGAATAGCTTGTATTTTCCTTGCAATGATCATAGTTGATGTAGATTTTTAGGTGGACGCATGTCGACAATGGCTTTAATCTTGTTGGGTTTGATTTTAATGTCACATTGTGAGATACTATATCCCAAAGAGTTTATTATTTGTGACCCTAAAAACACATTTTTCAGAATTTGAGCGGACATAGTATTTACGTAAACGGCCAAAAAAATGTGCGTAGATCTTGTGCATGGATGGAATGATGTTTGGACTTATATAGGATGTCGTCAATGTAATCTTGATAATCTTGTGAATGTAATCATGAAATATATGTGTCATTGTGCATTGATAAGTCGCCCGACATTATTAAGGCCAAAGGGCATGACAGTGTAACAAAAGGTTCCCAAGGTGTGGTAAAAGAAGTCTTCTCTTGATCATCGGGATTGATTTTGATTTGCTTATAGCCTGCGAAACCGTCCATGAAAGAGAGGATGCCATAGTCAAGTGATAGACTTAACAATAGCGTCAATACAAGGCGTTAGAAGCTATCCTTAGGAAAAGCTTTATTTAAATCGTGAAAAATATGCGCAACTACAGACACGGCCATCTAGTTTCATTACGGGCACAATGTTAGATACCCATTCACGATAGTCGATAGCCCGAATAAAACTAGCATCAAACAACTTTTGAATCTTTTTTTTGTGTATTTTTGTTACAGATTTGGTTTGGCATGGGGTTAAGGACAATGTTTTACATGGAAACGAGTCGATCAATACTCGATATGTCACTTTGTAGTCCCATGCAAAAATATCAGAGAAATCGTGCAATACTTGTTTGATATCTTTTTGTTCACTAGGTGTGAGAGAGGCAGCTAATAAAACTATATGTGGGCTCTCAGATGTTCCTAGGTTATATTGGATGGTTTCTTCTTTGAGAAGGGAAGACATATCTTTGATGTATGGATTTGTAGGAATAGTGTCTGGAGAATCAATGTCATGATTAGGTGTATCAGACTCTCCAAAGTAGGTGGTAGTTTGAAGCAATAGTGGGTAATGTTGTTTATGGTGAAAGGAAGGGAATTGATCATAAAATCCTATGTGCCCTAAGACAACATCATTAGTAGCAAAAGTATCTAAAGTATCCCAAATTGTAGAGGCATTTTCATTGATGAATTCTAGATGGATGAGCGGAAGTGAAGAGGTGTGCAAGGTGGTATAAACTTCCAAAGGAGGGATGGGTGGGGGCGATACCCCAATCCAAATTTATTAGATTGTGTAGGATGATTCCAAAGTGTTGTTATTCCAAGTTATTGCTGGTTTTTGTTTGTAATGGAGAATTCGTAATGGCGTAAATATTCATATCCTAACCCATATTTAGAAAATTCTTGAGTACTATCGGAATAAGTAGGGGTATCACTAGATTGTTCAATAGAGTTGCAATACGTGAAAGGGGATGGATCAGTCAAGCACATCATAGAAAACTCCCGATAATGAAATTTAAGTCACGTGTGTAAGGTGGATGGGACCACATGCATGGCATGGATCCATGGCCCCAAGAATAATGTTATAATTAAGGTTGTTGGGCATGACATGGCATGGAATGGTGATTGTACGTCGTAGATCAATAGTCTTTGGGAGGCTAATAGTACCTAATACAAAGCTTAGGAATATTACCAAAGCCGAGAATGGGGACCGAAGAAGGCACTAACAAACTTTCTGAAATACCTAAGTGATGGAGAAAGGTGACATTACAAATTTTAAGCCCATATCCATTGTCAAATGAGGTGTGTTTGATGTCCATATTTTTAATACAAACCTAAATATATAGTGAGGGTTCATGCTCTAATATTGCTTGAGAGGGTAGCTCATCTGAGGTGAAAGTGATTTGATCCTCATTAAGAGATAACTTTGAAGTAAACTTGTGGTATACATATTCGGGTGATGTGTGAGGAGGAATATAAGTAGTAGCCAAATATGATTTGAGTCTATTAATACAATTAGGATGATTCTACAAATAGGCATGGATAGAGATATTCATGAGGAAAAGATGGTAAGATGAGAAAGAAAATTAAAGCAATCAACGGGATCCTAAGAGAGTGAATATTGAGTGTGGGTTCACCAAAATGACTAAACTAAAATGGGATATCCAAGTCTAATCGATGTTATGCAAAGTGAAGAAATGAAAGCTAAATAAATAGAAGAAATGACCCAAGCAACTAAGTAAATAGAAATATGAAACCCTAATGTGCAAGAGAGGGTTTAGAAGTCATTATTTGGTTTACAAATTTTGTAGGATTGTGTCACAATGTAGATCAGGTGAAGAGGAGGAGGAGAGGACCATGCGAAGCCCAAGAAAGTGCAAATCTGAGCTCTCGATTGGATGGGGTCGCTTAGAAAGGGATAGTGGCACCCGTGGGAGTGTTGGTCTACAAAAATGGCCTAAAAACTCCTCCGAGGTGTTGTTAGGTATTCTCCCGCGTTTACTTCGTATCGCGTGAATGTCGTTGGATGTCACCGTAAAAACTTACAATAAAGAATCACGAGAAAAACCCCGACAAAGCATCAAAGCCCTAAAAATAAAGATTCATATGAAGGGGTCAAACTGTTCTCAGCAGACACAATCGTGGACTTACTAATGGAGTGCTACACTACATCTCAGACCTAATGTAGTTCTAGGTGTGTGTGTACAAATCGTGCCCTAGGTTACTCTTGTGCTAGTCGCACTTTGTGAAGTAGCGAGAAAATAACTAGATGCATAATGTAATAAATGTGTGCATGGAAACAATAAACTCCTCCTATGAAGTGTGATGTAGATGAACCAACCTTGTGTGCCTTTTGATGGAGCTAGATCATTGCAAGTGTAGCTTTAGATGCCTTTGATGGATGCAACCCTAGATGGTGAAAGTCAATTCTTAGTGATTGGTCCCTTATTATGGTCACATAACTTTATATTTATATGGTTCTCTTTTTCTAATTTCATAATTAACCCTAAAAATTTCAACCACCAAAAAGATAGAAATATCAAACAGCTAGAAAGTGCCCAAACGTTGAGAGTAAAGTGTAAAGATTATCAGGGCACCCCAGAGGGGACCAGAGTGCCTGGGGTGCCCTAGTCTTGGCCTGGGCCCGATGAGGTAGGATAGATCCAAAATGAAAATACAGACTAGGAAAGTGTAGGTGTAAGATCAAAAATATGACAGCAAGCAATGTAAAAATGGCCAAAGACATGGGTTAATTATTACTCTTTTCACTCAAGAACCATATGAATAGTAGTATGAGACTCGGGACTAAATATTGACTCAAAGTGTGTGATTTAGTGACTGCAATACTCACTAACTAAAAAAGTAATGGAACAAGTGGAAATGTCTCTTTTGTCTCCAAATAAGTTAAATCGACCATAAAAGTAATGCAAGAAGCGGAAACGCCCCTTTGTCTTCGGATAAGTTCTCGTTGACTTAAAAGTAATGCAACAAGTGAAAATTGTACCTTTTGTCTCCAATTAAACTTATCAATAATGCATATATTCTTATATTGAATATTTTTCAGACCCTCCTCCATCTCATTCAAGGTTTATATCACCCCAAGATAGGGTTGTAGGGTTTAGACAATACCTCCTAGTAGTGTGCAAGTGTTAATAAACCATCCTCCTAGCTTTCTAAGAGACATAATTTCAATTGGAAACTTTAGATTGGTTGGCCCAAGAAAAATTTAACGGTTGATCGGGAAAAATAATGAAAGTTGAACCATATATAGACACATACCTTAACATATTAGGGTCATTTATGTATCTCATACCCATACTCTAAGAAGTTCATGAACAAGAACTCGAAACATTTATTCCTTTGAGTACATCATAACAACATAAAGCTAAAAATAGGAAGTCATCTATACCACTTCTATATATCAAGAGTTGAGTTAAGTACAAGTGTGTATTTCTAAGTGTGAGGATCAAATCAAGAGCTTTGTCTCTATTGATTATTTTGTAGCACATGCATCACGTCATATGTTTTTGGGAACTATAAAGTCTTGATCCCCCTTCGAGTAGAGTTACGTAGCTCAACACTCATCACATCAAGGGGTGGTATGGAGGGTTTTAAGAAATAAGGATCCATATCGATTTCAAACATAGTTATCACGAATTATAGATCCAGTAAAGTAGAGTTATAAACACCAACGAACCTACACAAACCAAAGTGAGAAGCACAAAACCCCAAAGCATATGTTTGTAGCAATTGAGGATAGGCTCCACCATGGTACTATCCATCACCCATGATCCCATTGAGATCAATTTTTTAGGTCCTGGAATTTACTAAACACCTTGAAGACATTTTCTATCTTTTATGCATAATCTAAGCATTTGTCACAACTTTTCTCTACATATTCCAATTCCTCTCTCTAACCCTAATCACACTATCAAATTATAGTAAGCATATATTCAATATTTGAGATTTATCATAATTCAAAACTAATGTGACTATCTTTATTTAGTTTTATATATGTAATACTAGGCCTAAAAATCATTTAATATATAAAGAATATCAAATTGTTAAAGAAAAGAGAGGTTTTGGAAATAGGGTTATTCTTCAAAAAGTTAGAGAATAGAAAGCAACAATTTTATAAATATTGTGTGTGTCTAAGTAGATTGTAAGATTGAACCACATTCATGAATAGACTGATATTGTAACACTTCATTTTTGTAGCATGTGATAAACTCAAACTATTTTGTAGGAGTGTATTGTAATTTCATCATTTAAAGGAAATAAAGAATAATTTATTGGTTTTCTTTTATGTAATGGTTGTATGTAAGTGTCCATTACTATGTGTTAAATTTTTAAGTTGTAAAGGTTAAATAGATTCCCTAACCATGATTGCATCAAGTGGTATTAAATATGGATATAACTCTTAGAAACATAAGAGCGTGTTGAAGATTATCCTTCGATGAAAATGGGTAGAGAAAATGAGCATAATGAGAGTTCGATGCATTTGGAATCGGGGTCCATATTATTGGATGTATTAGAGCATGCAACCCTAAAAATATTTAGTGAAATACTTTTGCATAAATGCACAAAAGGAACAAATGAAAACTCAATTATAGAACTTTAAAACTCAACAACATGTATTCAAGTTCGATAGTGTTACAAGATAACACAATAACTATTTCACATGAGAGATGCTCAACAAACTCTAGATCCTAAGATATCCACTTGTTAATTGACAAACTTGTAAGAATAGATTTATAACACAAATCACAACAAACTAATTAGTCCAAGCTATATTCTTGATTGTGTGGGAGCCATCCCTAACTCAAGAATAAGGTCATGCTTATATAGTACAAGACCCACCTACTAAAATTCAGCACAAATCTACAAGTGACCCATATGTCACTACTATTTATCATAATCCTCTAAGCAAGATATGGCCTAGTCAATGTACATTGATTTGGCTTAATGGTTACTGATTATTAGATTAGATGAAATCCATGCCACTCATATCATTAATTCATATTTTATATTATTCCAGTTATATTTCATGTCCACATCCTCGTACGTATTATTGTATTGTAAACTACTCATATTAAATCCTTGCAAACTATCTCAATATAGCTCCAAAACCTTCTAAATTCATAGGATAAATACATGGTATTAAAAAGAAATAATGTTGCTAATGTGAGATCTTATAAAATCTTTATGTGCGACCATGCACAAAATATATGACTCAATTATACATTATAATAAAGTCACATTTCTTTGTGCTTAGTGATGATACATCATGTTATTGATTTGATGCTCCCTGTATATCCACTAAACCCAATTATTAACTCTAGAATATACCATGATTCTTGATGTATTCCTCTCGAAAAAAAAACTCTAGAGCTTACTTGTGCCCATGTGTGTCAACTTATAACATAGAATACTACTTACACTAAACTACAACACTATAGAGCTTATGCTTAAGACACAACATAGACACTTATTACATTAACAAACATGAAGGAATCTATCAAAAACTATAACAAAACATGTATGGCATAAGACTCACATGAACCATAACCAAGAGTCTTACACAAAGCAATACTTTACATAGAAATACAGCAAAGGCTTGCATGGAACTACACGATATTTTTGGGGGAAGCAAGATTGTAAATTAACCCAAATGATTTTGCATCATATACCCCTGGTAACAAGAAAATCATAAGCTCTTGTGTATGGATTTTTTTATGGTATTTTGTGCTTCATGAATTTCAATGCACTAATCTAAGTTGCATCCTAAAGTCTCGTCACTTCCATTTTAAATAGTATTTATATTCCTTGTCTTGTGTCCACTTTCTTACTTTAGTGTCAATCACTCTCTCCACATATTAAATTTTTTTCTCTAGCATATGTGTTTTTCAATCAATCTCTTACTCCAAATATTATTTTCCACTTCCTCATTCATCTTGCACTTCATGATATGGATATAAATCTTCCACGCTAGAAAATTGGTGAAATATTAACTCCCTCTAGTATCTCAATCTCATTTGTTTTCCTAAAAAAAATCTCAATATTATGCATGGTCCAAACTTCTTCAACTTCAACATATTTTAATTTCCTTTTGGAAACCTCTCCTTATACAATTGTTCTAAGATCATGTTTCCTACTTGATATTTAACTTTGCTTCACTTTATGTTTGTGTTCCTTATATTGAGCTGAAATTCTCTCCATTTTTGTGCACTTGATTATGTACAACCTTCATATATTAATAGACAATAATCATTGGAGAGAGATAGACCCCATCAACATAACACATGAGGGATATTTTGAGGCTACATCGTTGACCTTTTAGGGGTAATATTGATTTTTAGGCTAGGGCATGGTTGGTTATCTTGATTGGGTATTTCAAGATATGCACATATAAGAGAAATACCAAGGCCTAAATGGCAATATATATTATGAAGTGAGGATCAAGATATTGGTACCGGATAAGAAACTAGAGCCCCCTGTTTAAAATATTTACCAATTTTTCTTCTTCGCAAATTCCCACTAAAATTTTATTTGACTAAAAGATATGTTCTAGAGGATTGAATTCCTCACCTATATATAGGTGTAGGTCTTCAAAAATATGATTACCAACTTCTAGTGTATCATTTAAAATAATTGATTATCAAAATAAATATTTAACTCTTCAAAATTGTGGTAATTGAAATGAAAACCACACCTTTAAAAAGAAAAATCACGAGTTTGGTGTTAGTAGACATTTTTGAATAAAATGCAATTCATGGGATAAGAATTCACTTGTTGTTGGAGAGGAAATAATCGACACCTATATTAGTAAGTCGTTTGTAGGTCCGTAATGGTAGTGTATGTCGCTAAGAAGCTTGTATTGTTATGGTACTAGTTGGTTTCTAAGATGTATGTCGAGTCAAGGGCGATGCACCCAATATGTAAGCCAATGTTTCAATGTAACAATGCAACTAAGTTAATTGTGTTATATCTCACAAGAGAATATTGTATTTAACACCGTATCAATCACGAGTTGAGGATCATGTAAGATCCAAGTCAACTTGACCAATGTACAAAGTGTGCTTTTAAATGTAATTTGTTTGTGGTGAATTAATGTATTCCTAACATTTCCCCATAGATAGAAAAAAAAATTCATATTGACCTAGTACATGGGGAAATCTTATTTCCCAGAACCTCAAATGATACCTACTCCAAATCTATGTGAGCGCAATATGCATTTAGAGGGTTTATTGAAGCAAGGCCTCATCTATCCTAGTTGTCCCCTTCGAGAACAATTATTATCTATATTAAGAAGCGTGATAGATACTCAAAATTGTATATTGTTTATAGGCAATTGAACAAAATGATAGTGAAGAATTATTACCCTCTTCCTAGGATTGATGATCTCTTTTTCAAATGTTTGGTGAAACCATCTTTTACAAGATTGATCTAAATTCAAGCTACTATCAATTGAGGATTATAGATGCAAAAATCTGCAATATTGACTTCCACATGAGATACGACACTATTAATTCAAAGTGGTACCTTTCGGGTTAATAAATGCATCACCAAGACTCACAAGTCGATGAATGGAGTTTTCAGGACCATTTGTGCTTATGTTCTGTACGAGATACTAATATTTTCATGCATGTCAAAGGAGCATGATGATCACATTTGGTACATTTTATTTTAATTAAGGGAGCATCATCTTTATGGAAATTTGGCCAATTGTTCTTTCTTTCATTCTAAAGTGTAATATATTGCCCACATTATCTTGAGTGAGGGAATATTTGTTGATCCCTCAAATATTAGGGCAAAGTGGTCAATAATCCTACAACCACTAGTGTCTCAAAGGGTGCTCAAATTCATGTAGTTTTTTGGGTTTATCAATCTTTTATCACATGTTTGTCTAGGATTTTTCATGCATTGAACACCCTATTATTTCCCTTTAGCGCAAAATGAAGAATTTTGAGTGGATGGAGAAATTTGAGTAGGCCTTCCGAATTTTCAAGGAGCGTCTCACCTCTACACCAATTCTAAAATTTCCTAATCCACATGGTGATTTTTGTTTCCATGGATCCTTCATTAGTTGGTTTGGGATTTTTTCATGCATGATGAGTCATGTGATCACCTTTGAGTGTCGGAAGCTCAAGGATTATGAGCTAAACTACCCCACATGTGACATATAACTGTCTATACCGGTTCATGCCTTGGTTTGGTGGCATCATTTTCCACTTGGAAAATAGTTTTCCGTGAGAACAACCCATTTTTTCCTTCATCACATATTAAAATAGTAATTTTGGATTTTTTAAATGAAAACAATCATTTGAGGGGATAATTTCCCCCTCCCTCATACATAGTCATTTGACCTTAAGAAAAATAAATAATGGTGGTTAGGGATCACAATTTATCCATGTCTCACTAAGTTGTATAAATTCAATCAAACCCATAGTGGTTATATACGTATATGCAAACCCTTTAGTGTTTGTGTGTGTTTATGTATACATATATTTGTATATACCCATATATGTATGTATGTATGTATGTATATCCGAGTAAGTTCACAGAGATGGATGTAAAAATGCAAAATTGAGTAAATTGTGTACGCGGTTCTAAACAATGTGTTCCCGTTTTTAGTTTTCAGGTTCGGAGGATACCGATGTAGACACAAAATCAAGCACTTGAGTGCATTTCTAGGTCCTAAAAGCATGCTAGCATTTACATGATTCCTAAGAAATAAAACTAGTGGTTGAAAACTATATTTGGACTCTTTTCTTTATCTTTTGCTTTATTTTTGGTCTTCCATACCCTACATCCCAATCAAAACTTAATTGATTTATATTTTATGGCTTTAGACATCAGTTCCTAGCTATGATATCAGTGCCCAAGCGCACATGTCCCTCTTGGGCCCATTCCTCTGTCACAACCTATTCCATATCGTAATATCGTACATATGGTGTTGGTCAATCTAGCACTCCTACTCCCTTTGTTGCCTCTACATGCATTTAGTCCATTCCTACCCACACTATTGATCTCCTATCACCCACCATGTCTACCTCTACAACTACCACTATTCCACTTGTCATTTCTCCTCTCACTCCTACATCTGGCTCCATCCCTACCAATCTCATTGACAATGTTATCCAATAAGATAATGTCGTTGCTCATGATTTCGATGACGAAGTTGATGTCATAGAGCTTAACGATGACACATTGTGTAGTTTTAACTTTACTCCTATCAAAATAGATGAATCCTACTTCCAAGATAATTTTGTTGCTATTGGCCCTAGTGAATATCAATTCAAGAAACCTCCTCCTTCCACTAATGTCATAATACATTTTCAAGGGATTGTCCATACATTAGACATTATACCACCTCCTTCGTCTCCCCATGATCACTCTGCACCGCAGCTTGACCCCTTTACATGCACTCTTTTTATACATAAATCTTATTGGCCTCACATTCCAATCAGCCCTACTTTCTATGAGACTGTTTTGCACACATGATGGCTTAGCCTAACTAGGATTCACACTTGTTGATCTCCTCCCTCCACCTCACTCTCCTCACCTTTATCATGGATGTGTCCTCATTACTATTGTTTATGGCCTTTGTATCTTCCATTTATTAGTCTTCCTTACACGTACTCCTCATTCCTCTCCACTCACACTTGGGCAATCTTGGATTGATTACATTGGTGGCACTCGGATCCTAATCATATTGATATCACATTTCCCATGCCTTTTGGCCACATCTCTATTTGTAATGATTCATTCCTTGGCTATACAAAAATATCACTTGCTAGTATGCACACGATTTTCCACAACCACTTTTATTGATGAAGAATATGTTATGGGCATGTACAATTTACGACGCGATGACTCTTTATATGATCAACCCCACACCGTTGTTTACCAAGTCTCTAATCCAAATATAATCGGTTATGATCCCGACACGACAATATCCTAGATGAGTTTACTTGATCCTTCTCCACGTCACACACTCGAGGGGCATCATTATTTCTTCCCCCCACCCTCTATAATCACTATTAATTTTTCTAATGTCTACTACTACACTTTGCACTATGTGCATCCTAAATTTCACACACTCATACCCTTTGATACACACATTGTATCGTCATTACCCTATGACGCACTCTAGTTCCATAGTTCATACTTGAATGTTGAGGGTCTAATTATGAAGTGAAGCTCACATCCTCTACACATTTTACACTTTTTGATTCACGGGTACATATTTCTAACATCTATTCACACAACACGCACATTACCCGATGACACACTATTGTTCTATGGTTCATTTTTGATTGGTTAGGGTCCCTATAAATTAACCTCATCTCATACACATCCATTGGGGGACATGATGATCCTATGATCTTCACATTTTTCATACTACACCATCACACTTGTATACAAAATTTTCATATCTTGGTTGTATTTACTCTTGCTAGCTTATTCTATTTACATGTTACACTTTGTTTTCCATGTTAGACGGATTCTTAGTATGTCATCATCATTTTATATATGCACATGCACGTTCACTTGGTCTTTTGAGGTGAATGCAAATCTCTTACAGTTTTTACACGTTGTAATGATGTTTGGCACTATACCTTTTACCAGTCCCATTGAGGCTCTTGGGGGCATCTACTTTCACTACTACCACATTCTACACACTTTAGGTTCTATTGCTACATTATTCACTATTTCTTATTACAAGTTACTCTAATTTTTCACTAATATATACACGCCTTGACATACTATTTATCTTTCTAACATGCTAACGGGTGCTTCATGTGTAGCATTTTCCTTGCAGGACTATCTACAACCATGGTTATTTGATACATTTTTCTTGATCTTGTTTGTTATTATTTACGGGCTATGCCCTATGTCTTGTATGATCATTGTATGCTTTTGGATGCTTCGACCACCGCTTGTATTGTGACATTGTGATAGACAACCCATATTTGAAACCCACATTTTGCAGTCCATCTTGTTTGCACACTTGATTGTTACATTGTTTTCTATTGCATGTTAGCTACTTTTACTACTAACACTTGTTATTATCTAACTTTGTTTACGTGTTCCTTGGTTTCTACCATGCACATCTCCTACCCCCTACAAGTATCCATTTTAGATCAAAGATCAGTCATCTCCTTTGGGACACATTCTCCTCCAGTTGTCACATGCACCCCAAATGAGGGGGAATACATTGGGTGAACAAATCACCCCTACAATAGCTCAGAGCTACAATTCAGATCAACACAACACAGAAAAATAGTCACAGAACGGTTCGAAAACAAACTTGGACCTCCCATATACGCACTGCACACACCAAAGACTAGAACCAAACACTAGTGTCAGTAGCTAATGTCTTGGGGGCAGACACAATCATTTTCTTAGTACAACACAGATTACAATGAGTTTACAAAGCAGCTCTACAAAGAATATGCACCGGCCTTTAGTCACAGAATGCATTTTATCTCTTACAATCAGAACAAATTAGGATGTACCATCTGCAGTGGTGCTTATTGGGTAGAGTCATGGAAAGAGAGTAAAACTAGACCTCTCTCCCCAACACTTTCTCTTTAGCATGAGATCTCCTAAAAATTCACACTTAGCGTGAGATCGCCCAAAAAACTCACACTTTTCTTGAGATCACCCAAACAACTCACTCTTGGCGTGAGATCGCCCAAAAAACCTCACACTTGACATGAGATCTCCCAAAAACTCTCTCTTAGCATGACATCACCCAAAAATCTCACCTTTAGCAAACAAATCAACAATCTCCAAGCAACATAACAACTTTTCTATCACTTACTCTTTCACATATCAGGTGCACACTTTCCTTTACTACTACTTTTACACACTTTTACATGCGTTGCTCACATTTTTCATATACACAACTTTGACTACTCTTTTTCTCTTCACTTTCAGGCCCATCCTTAATACGCAACATGAAGCATCCTACAACAACAAATATAATGACAACAACATGTATAAGAAACGCATGCACTTCACCCCTAGGGTCACTTCCTAGTCTCCACGCTTCACTTTGCAATCATTACACACTTCACTTGTCCACTCAACACTCTATTCACCACACTCTCTACAAGGATCATAAGGTACACATTCCTTATATACTTTTGTTATCGATTATTCACTCAACATAAAGTGGGGAAAATTAGACACAAAATCATGCACTTGGGTACATTTCTAGGTCCTAAAAGCATACTAGCATTTACACGATTCCTAAGCAAGAAAACTAGTGGTTGACAACTATCTTTGGCCTATTTTATTTATCTCTTACTTTCTCTTTGATCTTCCATACCTTATAGCCCAGTGGAATTTAATTGATTTATCATTTATGGCTTCGTGCACTAGTGCCCAAGTGCTCCAGCCCTCATGGGCACCCCTAACCCTTTCTTATGTTAATCATTCTTTTTGGGTCTCTTTTATCTTTTGGGCATATTTTTCACTTATGAGTCAGCCTTTCACCTGTCAATTATGAAATTTAAACAAAGGAATCATATAAATACATATTTATGTGTTCAAAATGAAGGACCAAGCACTAAGAATTACTATCATTGCCTAATTTTGCATTCCAAAGGCACTAAAACACTCAAAAGGCATCCATTCATAATCCATTCAAGGGAGGAGGGTTGTATATCTTCTTTGTACATAGCATAGGAAGGGGAAGTCTATTCTATTCCATCCACACATAATCTTACATTGCTACATTCTAGCTACATGTCGGTATCATTTGTGCAACTTGCATAAGAGCATCCTAGGGCACCATTGCTACACACACAAGAACTACATGGAGTCTGAGATGTAGTGCAATGCTCGATTATAATTTCACTCATCGGGTGACTGGCAAGGTCAATCGACTCCCCATTTTGCATTTTCATTTTTAGGTTTGATGTGGTTTGTGGGTATGTGTAGGTGAAATTCTCTTTTCAAGTTATAGGTACCTTCGGTGATCAAGGAGTGAATATCAGGTGACCAACAGGAATCAACAATGAATACCTTACGACACATAAGAAAGTAGCTCTGAGCCTCTACACAAGAACCAACGCATAGACACCTCTACCCTACACAAGGCGCCCTATCTCGACTTTGTTCCTAAATTCTAGAATTTACAAAGTGAGTATTTACAACGATGTTTGTAGTATGTTTAGCACTTTCACCTACCTAGATCACTTCCTATTCAATCAAAAATCAACTAAGTCCTTCTATCTCCATCTCTTGCTTAGGGTTTTACATTTAAATGTTTTTTTGCTTTTGTCATATTGTATATTAGAAATTGTACATCATTTATTACATTAGTTACTCTGCAATCAGATTTAATTCAAATTAAATTAAATCAACTGGACCAAAATGTGTAAAACTACATGCACATTTCTATGGAATAGGAATGTGTACGTTGTTGGTCCGAAAATCTGTCGCTTGGGCAAATCTATGGATAAACGAGCCAACAAAGCAGTGCAGGCATAGCCCTCTTGAGTCAAAGTCAGTTAAATCGGGTTTATTGCTATTCTACCAGCAGGAATCTGTGCAAGTCTCACAATATTCCGCCTTCGAGGGTTTGGGATCTCATCCCAGTAGGGTGTTTCCAACTGCGAAAAGAAAGGAATGAAAGAGAGGATGAAGGAAGAGCAGGTCCGAAGGGAGAAAAGAAATGAATTCCAAAGAAGAAAGGTCAGAGGGTTTATGTTTTGGGATTGGTAGTAAACAGAGCCAAACCTACTTACATAAACGAGCAAAGCAATACTGATGAATAAATGACAATAAAACAGAAGTAAATTCAACAGAGCAAACGCACAGATCTAACGTAAGAAAGATCCAATGCAAATAACACATGTATTCAGCACAAAGTCTAAATATTGTATTAATAATTCTTTCTGTTACAAAAAGCTCAAAGTCTTTCCTCCTCACTTCTATTTTTCATCTGAAAGATATTCACTCATGCACACCACAACAAGTATTGGGGTATTTATAGAAGAAGGAGAGAAAGGAAGGCAAAAAGGAGCCAACCACTTATTTACAAAGATATTTACAAAATATCTACAAGGAGATACAAAATATCTTAAAGTCATGTTGACTTTTGACAACTTGATGGATGACATCATCCCATGGTGCAACATGGACGATGTCGTCGTTTGTGCCAACATACTCCAGATATTTAAAAGAAAGGAAGTCAAAGAAGAGAGAGAAGAAGAAGAAGCCACTATTCATCATCGTCATCCTGCGGCCGAAAGGGAGTAGCCTGCTTTTGTTGCTCAGGTGACGAGATGTGGAATTGAGCGCGGTATTCCATGAACTTGCTGATCATGGGCCCTAGTTGATCCTGGGAAGGATCCTTGTGTCGCTCACTAATCACCTCGCAAGTCTCCCGCTCATCTATGAGCTTCTCTGGGAGTTTGGAATAGTCTTTTTCTGCTTCTATGAGGAACCCGATGAAATCCCGACAGGCCAGCAGGTTATTGATGGACTCTGCGTCAAAAGTGACCTCTGGCCCTCTGATACTTATATTTCATTTCTTCCTCTGTAAGCTTGGCCTTGCCTTTGGATTTGGTGGGTCTCTTGCTTGATGTTGACATATGTTCTTCTGAGCTTAATTGTTGATCTGCAAGAATAAGACGTGAAACCCAATCGAAGAAAGCCATGTCAGCTGCTTGATTTTCCATTGAAATGCTGACAGAAGAAAGAGTTAGCAATTTTGAGGCCTCGGGGCGCATGGCGCATAGATATTGCAGATTGCAGAGCTAAATAGGTAAGGCGCACAGGAAAAGGGTGTTGCAAGGGAACAGGATGCGCCGTGGCGCATGGAGGGTCTGCACAACATGATGTTGCTGCGATGAGGAACGCGCCTGCGCCTTGTATAGCTTTGAACTTGGCGCATGGGAAACGACTGTTGCACGGATGCTGGGTGCGCCAAAGGGCGCAGGAATAAGCAATGTTGCATCCAAGTTTGATGCGCTAAGAGGGCGCATGGGAAGCATTTGCAGCATGCGAGGGAAGTGCGCCATGAGGGCGCATCTTTTTATGATGTAGCAGGCGGGGAAAGCGCGCCATTGGCGCGTGTATCTTTCATGTTGCAGGGGCGACAGATGCGCCGAGGGCGCAACTGTTTTTAATGTTGCATGGCGAGCTCATGCGCCAAAGGAGAAAACAGTTTTCTTTTTAGTTTTGATCTTTCTCTCAGAGGTGTTTCCACATATGGCTTAGCTTTTATAACAAGGTTCATTGTAGGATATGAAGAGGTGCTATACCAAAAGGGTTTTCAAGCTATCATTTTTTAGGACAGAGCTTCCTCTTCCAGCAGATCTGGAAAGAGGAGGAAATGTGGAAAGGCAGCAAGGGGGGAGCAAACTCATAATCTATTCTTTTCAATCCATACTGAACCAACCTAGCAGCCAAAAACCACAAACACGAAGCAGAAAGGAAAGAGGACCTCTTACCCGGCTTTTATAACGAAGAAATGCACGAAAGGGGTCCGCAAAGCAATTCAAAAGCGACGGGGCTGGTGCGCTGACAAGCTCGGAGAAAAAATCACGTGTTTGTTCAGTGACAATGACAATACAGCAGTACAGAGCGTGCTCATATATAGGCGAGGCAAAGAATAAATGCGCCACCAACTTTTTAAAGGGGCGCACCAAATGAGTTGTCGACATGAGAAAACATGCACCCTTTGGCGCACCGAAAGACTTGTCAAAGATTTAAGATATGTGCGCCTATGGCGCACCGGAAGTGGTGTTGACAGAGGAAAATGTGCGCCTTTGGCGCACCAAAAAGAGGCGCAACAAATGATCTGTCGACAGGAAGGCGCATGCGCCTCGGCGCACGCAGGGAAGCCTTAATAGGCAGAGGCGCACCAAAATGCCTGCTGACACAAGAAAACATGCGCCAAAGGTTTTAAAGGGGGCGCATCAAAAGTTGATGTTGCATAGTCATTCTATGCGCCCGCCAAAAAGACCAAAAATGACTAAGTTCGAAAACCAGATTTCCCGGGAAGGGATTTTGCAACGTTCCGAACGCAAGGAGTCCCTAACGAGGGATCGGAACAAAATTTCGGTATGGTTATCTGTAAAATTGCCCTTGCCAATTTTACGGGATAACATACGTGTTCTTGGTATTTAGTGGTTTCAAGAGGGTTTTGATGTGGCGAAGTCAAAATTTAGGGGAGCATATTTAATAAAATAATTTTTTAAATATAAGATTTATTTTATTATTCTTTAAACATAAATAATAAAATTATAAAAATAATAAAATAAATATTACATTTTAAACTTAATTTAGTAAATATAAGAAATTAGGGTCACTATGCACTGATATGATTGTTCTCATAGATCCAAGAGTCAGTAGTGTAGAAGATAGTTTTTCAAAATCTAATTTGGTAGGTACTTAGTTGTTTTCCAAGATTTCAGCATTGAACATAAAGCTTTTAGGGTGTAAATTTTACAATTGGGGTCTGTTTTGGGAAAACATGTAGTTGTTTTATAGGTTTTGGGGCCTTTTGGATTGGTTTTGACATTTGTCGAGTTTTTGATGATGCTACTTTATGGATGATTACATACATTACAAGCTTGGAACTATCTTATCAACTATATAGATAAGGCTAACCAAAAAAGTGGATCTTAACTATCTATCTCACCACACCAGTTGATGCATTCATATCGAGAGGGAGTTGGATATATTTCCCATACGAGACGAGTGATTGATAATGATTCAACATGCTCAAACCCAAAATATGACATTCTTTCTCAGATTGATCTTTAGTAGATTAAATATAGGGACCCCACCCCAGATCTATATATAGGGGTGCTTACCTCACATTTGTAAAGATTTAGAGGTGGGAGGAGTGAGTAGATATAGGGGCATACACATCCTGGTTGACCACTAGATAGAGAGATAATGGTATGGGAGTGCCAATTAACAATATAAAAGTCATAACTTCCCTCTCCCAGCTTCTTTCAATCGATCAAAGGCATGTCAAGGATAACATGTTGAAGACTCCCAAGAGCTCTTATTAAAAGATGTGTTTAGTTCCATATGAGGAGAGGGAGGGGATAAACAGGGGCATTATATCAAGTGGTTTGTTATGCTTCACCATATAGAGATATGGGCCCTACCCCTCCTCAAATTGGTACCAAGTTTGAAATTTGTTCCATGCTTTATCGATTAGAAGAATACTACATTAATACAAGTAGATGTAAGGGAAAAATCCATTACCGCAGTTACTTATAAATAAGGTAATTTGAGCGCTTATATTGATATATGGGCACACCCATTCTATCAAGGAAAGAGCGCATAGACATGGAGGTGTACAAAAACGCTTAGGGGTTGTCTTTATGCTAGAGAGCCATAAAACTAGCAAGAGATTTAACTAATGTCTTGAATTTGAAGTTAAAGTCTCCACATACACTATACTTGCCATATACACTATACTTTCCAAGCCGGATGCATATTTAACATGGCCACATGAATAATCCTCATAATTGATAATGTAGGCATTTGGCCTTGGTTACTATCCACACAAAAATAATCCTTTGATCCTCGTAATATAAATTAGTGATAGTAAGGGTTGGGAAAGAAGATGATCTATATGAGGACCCCATGATATCTTCATTTGTTCAAAATAAGAACAAGAGATAATTGGTAGAGTCGGAAACTAAAAGAGTACATCACTTTGATCTCTATAGATTTTAGTAAAATTTGGGATAGGAGTTGGTGGAAAATGTGCCATATCTTCCAAAAATTACTTCATTTCCATGGACAAAGAGATGTGCTCCCTTCATCAAGATTTGTATTGAATAAATTTGTAATGCCCGGTTAAACAACCCACTTGAGAACCATGAACCACCTAGGTTTAGTTAGAAAATTATGGAATAATTTTTATTTTTTATTTTTAAGGGGCTAGGAGTTGACAACCAAAGTCTCAAAGACAATTAAATTCAACTGATAACCTTTCCCATTATAATGATTATTGATTTCACATTATAGAGCAACAAGTGCAATAAGTCCACACCTAGCTCAAATCTCTCTAGGGATTACTTTGTTTTCGATCACATGAACTTTAGCTAAATATTCCTTGATTAAAAATTTAGGGTTAAGGGACCCAAAACAATTAAATACCCTAGGTATTTAATTCCACAAGGTCAAGACTAGAGCAGGGTTTAATTACAAGTGAGAAAGGAATACATACTTAAAATCAACAGAGTAAGGTCTCACTTACCCACTCCCAGAACTTGATTTAGAGTGTCTACCACCAAGTTGCAAAGCAACAAGTTGCCACTGATAGGTTCTAGAGCAATTCAATTTCACTGGGACAAACTTCTCCCTTAAAAACAACTCTCAGAGGTCACAAGGTCCAAAACTTAGGGCTATAAGTTTCAGTTAGGTTCAGGGAGCAATTTTACTCCCATACCCACTCTCTAACAGGCTCAGAGTTTCAACTTGATTTTTCTCATACCTAATGCTTCCAAAATTTCCCTAAACCATTCCCAATGGATAGGAAATTTTCTCACCTTTCTAGTGATATAAATAAGTCCTCCTAACTCCTTCGGGAACTCAAGATATGGTCCGACGGAGTTTTGGGATCAAATTTTCCCCAAGGGGACACGTGTCAAGAGGAGGGGAAATCTCCTTTGGCGGGTTAGCGGGTCGCGGGGCATTTTTGAAATTTTTCCCCATGCGGCGCAAAAGAAAAATTTCTCCTGAACCTCCGCCGCCACCCCCAAGGTGCCACGTGGCACCTCTAATTGGCTGCGGGCCAGCAGGGAGAAATGGAAATTTGTTTCCAAATTTTTCAAAAAAATCAAAGGGCAAAAAGTTGTCACGCCTCCGCCACTGCCCCATGAGGACATGTGGCAACCTCTGATTGGCTGCGGGCCAGTGGAGAAAAATATGAAAATTTTCCCAAGCCAAAATTTTTGAAAATTTTCTAAGGGTAATTTTGACGGGAAATTTTTGGGTTGCGCGCCCGCCAGGGAAAATTTTCCCAAATTTTCCTACCAAGGCACAAAAACTTCAAAGTGTCATAACTTGAGCTAGAAAGCTCCTTTTTGGGCAAACGAGGACTTTTCGGAAAGCTCTTGATGCCCTATTTGCACAAGAAACACAAATTTTACTTTTGATAAATTTTAAGGGGTCAATTTTGTAAAAAGGATCTGCAGGATTTTAATTAGCCAACTAACAAGTTTCCAACTTTCAATTTTGATTAAATTATATCTCCTCCTTCACTCAACATGTCAAATGACATGGAGGATTGGTCTAGGGAGAGTTTAGAGTGTTTTAGGAAAGTCAATTTTGTACAATTGATTCCAATTTGGGATTTTGTCCAACAAATGACAGAAATGATTGAGAAGGAGATTAAGCTCGAATTTGTAATGGTTCAAGTTATTCTCTTAAATATTCTTGTCAATTTGAGTTCATTACTAGTATATCATGTTGGATTTTAAGGTTTCTAGGTAGATTGTTAAGTGTTGGTTCAAAACTGCATTTTATTTAGAATTACCAGTTTTAAAAGTCACAATGCCAGTGATCAAATTTTTAAAGGATCTATTTGTCAATTTTATCATTTAAGTGTGGCATATAGTTTCTAAATTAATCCAATGCATATAGTTGTTTCTAAACAAATCCTTTCCAAGTTAAATTACAAGTTCTGATTCCAAATTTAATGTAATTCCAAGGATGTAAAAACAATATACTTCCTTCGCATTCTTCTTTCCAACAGAGATTTTAATTCACCAAAGCCATTCAAATCCAATATCCAGTACAATTTTGAGAAAAGAATGCAATCCTTTATTGTTTTCCAATAACTCTTTACAATTTTCTCTTTTACATTTGATTTCTAAAATACAATATACAATACATATAACAATTCTTCACATTCCTTTTCAAAACAGAGAATGGAATATAACTCCTTACATTTCACATTTCCATTTCAATCTTTCTTCATCAATACAAGTATTTTCTTATTGCAATTAATTATACAATTCATCCACATCAAAGTGGGAAGGGATACAATAAACTTGCTCACAAGAAGGGACTGTCAAACTATATTTTCCTCTTGCTCAAAACAAAGCAACATGCTCCATTTCTTTTTTTTTTCTCCAAATTTATCACAACAAAGAGGGGGAAAGGCAACACTCTCCACCCAACCAAGACATCCAATGAAAGGAGAAGCCTTCCTTCATCATTGGCCCCCGAGCCCCAACCAAGATGCAATAAAAGGTGCAATTCAACCATGGCAACAACTGGCTTCCACACATAACATTCTTTCACATACACATTTTCCTTTTAAAACACAAAGCAACACCAAAAGCAAAAACAGCTTCACAACTACATATAAAAACATTCAATCACAACTCAAGCTTGATCATGCAAGCCAAAGGAGCAAGGACTATGGGGGAAGCTACTTATGCCTCCCAATTGGGAATTGGGCATCCACCAAAAATCATACCACCAATATAACATATCATAACCCATAAACCTTATATCTCCCAACCCCTCCTTATGCCCCCGCAAGTAAGAAATGCAAGCTATTTCTTTTCCATGGTGGATCCCAAACCCAAAACTCCCTCCACAAAATTCTGATGCCCATGGCATTTCCCTTATGCCCCCCCACAAGAATTCCCCATAGCCTTCTCCTACACCATTCCTAAGGCAATCTTCCCAACCAGCCAACAAATAAAACAATGCATGCACCATAGACACAACACAATAAGAAAATAACAAGTAATAAGGAAGAAATAAACTCCTACCTCTCCATGGAAGGATTTGCTCCACACAACAAGCTTTGAATGTCAAAAACACAGTCCCAAAATAGCAAAGTGCCAAAGTATCAAATGCTCTCCAATTTCCTCCAAATCAACAAGAGCTCTAATCACAGAAAAATGCGCCCAAGGATGCATGTAAAACACAATACAAAATAGAAAGCTCCCAAGCATGCAAATCTATCTTCAAAACCAGAGCTCCCACCGTAAAATGTGTCTCAAGAAATAATGCAAAAAGGTTTAACAACCCAAAACAAGAAGAGAGTTTGAATTAAATAGAAGAGGGAGAGAAGAGGATGATGTGGATCCATGTAGGATGCCACATCACACATCCTCCAATTCAAACACAAAAGACAAAATTCCATTCTCCCAAGCACAATAAATGAAATGACAAATTAACTTACACACTCCAAAAGAGCCCACACCACAAGGGACAACTATTTAATAAAATGTAAGAGAGTGCAATCCAAAACAAGCAACATGATGAATAAAATGCATTTAAAAGTCACAAATCACATCTCCATCCATAAGTATGGTTGGTATAATAAATTTAGAGGCATGGGACAAGTTTTACTTGTCCCACAAGTCTCCAAAAACAACCCCAAGGTCAAATTCGAATTTCCATGGAGGTGGAGTATTTCATACTCCAAATCTGACTTACACAAGCTCTTACAAAATTAAATACAACAAGCCATCAACTCTTATAATTACTTCCCATATCCCAATTTGATTTATTTAAAGTTTAACTATATGATTCCCACATTAATCCATCACAATTTTAATTAATTTAAAGGAAAGGAACACATTACTTAATAAAATACATACAACAATAATAAAAGGAAACACATTAATAAAATACACAAACCCACGGTCACATGTAAAGGTAATCCCCCCCATGGGAATCCCTAACAAAATACAACACACACACAAAACAAGTTGCCATGGTGACCATGTTGAATTCACCCAGAATTCCATTTTGGTTGGTCTCCGATCCCCGATGTTTTGTTGTGATATTTTTAAACCTACAAAACACAAATACCTCCTTCGGCCTCGTGGCCATATCAGAACGTCCAAAATGAATATATAATATAATCACGAAATCATCTATACATATGAATCACAACAGTCATCAAGGCAATCAATGAAATCATTTACAATTTATATCGACAACTATGTCATCATCAAATAATTTTCCTTTTCTAGGTTTATTCATAATCTCCAAAATCACACATCCGAATAACTTCCATTAAACATCCATGCCAATAGTATATCATCATCCACATATGAGTGTCTCTAATAATCACCATGCATTATATATAATCAGATTCAACAATAATCCAGGATCTGACATCTAACACCATACTAAATCAAACTATTAAAATATCTGTCATAGTCTACAGTATCATGATCAGTAATAAAAGGTGCCAAAGGAAAGTGGGCACTACAAAATTAGTTATATTCACAATTTGTAGTAATAGGGGTGGAAAAGATGAGTCAAGTGCCACATGTTTCACAAGAAATCAAATCTACATCAACATTTGGAGAAACGCTTTTCAAATATCCTTTTATGTTGTGGCATGACAAAAATTGGTGACATGTACGTTGATTCCCTTATGGGATCTAACACAAGATATGGAACAATTGATTTTGTAATAAAGACACCAATGACACATTGATTGTACAATTGTGTACATAGTAAATTATATGTACAAGACACCATTAAAATAAATTCATGCATTGAACAACATTACTCAATAAAAGTGGTAAGAGTGGGACAATAAATGAGAGTGTACTTAAAAAAATGTCATCATATTTTTCAAAAAGAGGAAAATCCAATCCTCACAAGCACTTGCCCTTCAAACGAAGATAAGAAAGAATCAATTATGAATTGGAACACAAGACATTAGGCATGTGATCATGAAAATTTAAAGATAATTGTGTAGTTTAGAATCACAAATCAAGAAGAAGTGGGTGCATCGATAGCTAGAATTACATTAATAGGTAAATAAGGCATAATAGTTACAGAAAAGAAAAAGGGTAGATGTTGAACATAGGCTAGAAATGTAATGAAGACATAAGCAATGCCTTGAAAAAAAAATAATAATCCAAAAGAAGGAAGAACAAACAATAGGTATGAAAAAAGGTGAAGAGGAGTTCTACCTAATCACGCAACAAATTCGAATTCCAATCGCATATTAGATTGCGTAATGATTGCATAATTGTGACATTATCGGTTTGTAAGGTTTAAGGCTATCCTCGGGTCAGTCGCCCAAATCTCACTTTGTTTATTGAACCAATATCTTAATTATGTCAATTAAGGATGCATTTTGGGTCGGGTTTGATCCACATTAACCTAATTGTGACAAAATATTGTTGTTTGGGGTTTAGTTTTCTTCATTCTCATCATTAATTGAACCAAGAATTAAGTTTTCCTCAATTAAATAATGTTGAGTGACTTCCTTCAATTTTTTGAATTTTAAAACATTTTGTACTAAATTTTCTAGGTATTTGAGAACTTGAATATCCAAAACATTTTTAAAAGAATACAACGGTGTTTCCAAACCTCCATGTGCTTTTTTGATACTTTTGCTTCATAAATCTATAATTTTTACAATATGTTGTTTAATGTTTTCTTGGTGAAAACCTTTACTTTAGGTCAAGTTTCTATGACCTTGTGTACATCATCTTTAGTTGATGCAAAAGGTTTGAAAGAATGCTCTCCTCTTGCTTGAGGCCAAGGGAACCCCACACATTGCTCTCAAGACCATCAAAAGGTTCTCTTGCTCAAGGCCAAAGGAACCTCATACCTCGCTCTCAAAATGAGCAAGGTGTTTCTCAAAAAGAAATATTAAGATGCACTCTTCAATCAAAAAGAAATATATATGATTAGGTTAGTTTGTTATATTTATTTAAAGACCATTTTTTTCAATTTACTTAAAATATAGAATATTAAATATAATTATTTAAATTCATTGAATTTCAAACATAGAATAATTTACTTCTCATTTTAATTTTAGAAAATTTTATCATTTAAAAATCTAATAAATATATTTATGTTTAAAACTCCCTTATTAAGAATTTATAAACTAATAAAAACATTTATGATTAAAACTCGCTTATTAAGAATTTTGAATCGATCTTGAATATTTACGCCGAAGGTGTTTCCACGTGAGGAAGGCCGGGGATTCGAAATCCGTCGAATTTAGACGATACAAATTGAGTTTCACATGTATGTTGAAATCGATGGTGGGAAGAAATTCCAAGGAGCTCTATAAAAAAACTTCACATATGCCTTATTGAAGTCATGATTATGAGATCATACGATATTACAAACATGTCGAGGCATCATTGCACAATATGATGAGCATGGCAAGAATGGTAACAGAAGCGCAATAGTATAAGAGGAGTGGGACGCAACGGAAGGCGTAACTAAAGGAAGAAATAACATTGATGTGGCTGTGCAAAACAACGCCAAAATGGATTCAACATTGAAAAAGGTAACAATATCTTATTTTGCCCTCTCCTTCCATATGATCTTGGCACTTGCACAAGTGAAACTTTTCGAGGATCATACAGCATGTTCAATAAACACAATATTTAAAGATTTCACAATAACTCCTAATGTTTTTATTTTTCAACGACCTTCCTTTCATAAGTAGATTTTTTCAAATATGTGACGAAACTTGTCCAATTCGCTTAAAATCGAACTCCTAAGAATTTTTTGGAGCATAGGACGCTTATATGATTTAATCACGAAGCTTTGCCCAATTTAGAAATTTTCGATTTAAAATTTCACATCAAACCCTTCGCTCCTCGCCCTTAGAGATACACATTTTCATGTAAAGGGAAAGGCAAAACTTGTCCAATTTGCACAAAATTGAGCTCCTAAGAATCGAGTAGAGCTCAAGGAGGCCAATGTATGATCGATTTGAAGCTTTGCAGGTGACTATAGAGATATTCGGACATAATTTAAACTTCAAATATTTGCAATTTCACAATGTAATTCTCGCTAAAGTTATCACAATGAATCTTAGCTAACAAAATCATCGAGCATAGTAACATAAATGTTTTCAATTAGTCGTAAATTGGAGTAATTAAACAAAATGCAGGCATATGGGGTTTTGGATTTTTAAGTCATGAGTACATTGCACACATTTTTTTATTTCTCGTTTCACGGTTTGGTTTTTATTATGTCGAAGGCATTTCCTATGAGAAGGGTCTCGTTGATTCGACATCGGTCAAAATTTAGATGGCAAAGATTGAGTTTCAAAGGTGCGTTGAAATCTAACGGTGGTTGTGTTGTCCCCTGCTTACTACACACCATACCTACACCCTTGACCAGATTATGATTGTTTCAGTGATGAAATTTGGCAAACTAGCAAAATTAATCTCTTGGAAAAGCTCTGTGGATCCTGCTCCCGACTTGTTTGCTTATAAGATGAATCCCTCAGGGACCAACCAGTTGGTAAGCCGGTGAAACAATTATGTTCAGTACTAGGCAAGCAAAGATTGGAAGGGGGAATTTTTCAGCCAAGTTCCACAAATGGGAGGAAATCTTTATTTTCTCGAAGTCGTACGACTTTGGAATGGAAAATTTGGATTGTGGCATTTATTACATCTACAAAAGCAAGCCCACAACCCCTAATGTCTTGGCACATATAATCCTAAATAACGACAGAGGAATTATGGAGTATATGTGGACTGAAAATAATCAATGGATGATGCTCTAGAACCAACCCAAAGATCAATGCAAGGTCTATGGCCTTGCAAAGCACTTATGGAAATTACACTACAAAAATATTGAAACCTACAACCTTTGTGTGCGGGGTTTTACCACTGCCGACAATTGCGCCTAGAATTCGAAAGAGTGATGGTCCATTAGTTGCGTTCGGTGCAGATTATAGTGCTCCACCACTAATGGTAGCACCACCGACATTTTCCTACAACTAAGAGATAAGTTGTTGCTAGATGAACAATTTGAACAAATTTATGGACACATGTTATAATACTCAACGATTTGTGTCAAGAATTTCTAATGCATGTTACATGGGAATAAAGACCAATCTCTAATTGTTTAAGGGACGCAACCTTCCACCAGAGTTAAATTTTCATATATATTCCTAAAATGAAATTGAGGGTTAGACCAAAATTGCACTATAGCATTACTAGTGGATGGATTACTTTTATTCCCATATATATTTGCGTCGATTGATGTTATGTATTGATTGGAATCCATCTCTAATTTGTTCAATAGCATGAGGAAATATATCTCTTACCATAGGAGCATCTGTTTGCACAATACCCGACACTGCACTCACAACAAAAGTGGATCAAATGATTTCCATAAGCACAAATGCCACCTTTTGAATCACATACCGTACATTCCGTTGGATTCAAAAGTGGAGGTCGTCGAGACTTTGTTCCTCTAGAGACCATTCATCTAACTTGTGGAATGAAAACACAACTCGCAACTTACATTTACTAAGCAAATTAGAGTCAAGTTTTGAACTACAGTGCCAACTATGGTTACATGGTAATGGAGACAAGTCCCTGATGGTTTCAAGTGTGCACCGTTGCAACAGAGTTAAATTTTCATATCCATCCCTTATATGAAATTGAGGGTTGGACCATAATTTCTCTATATTCTTACTCCACAATGGATTGCAGTTATTCCCATCTAAATTCTTGTCAATCAATGTCATATTATTGTTGGAAACAAAATTTAATCTATTTATTGGCATAAAGTATTCAAGTGGGAACCGTATGTATTATTGATGGCCACTAATATTAATCACAAGGTTTTGATTTTCATAATCACAATCGAGCTAAAGTGCAAGGTCAACATAACCAATGTTCCTTCCTTTAATAGGATATTTGAACACATGCCCCCAACATTTAAACAATTGACAAGATCCACACAAAGAAGCAAAGCATAATATTAACTATATGAAGATTAGATTGAAATGATGAAAATAGAATGGATAAAGTGGTAGCACCTCCATTTCCATAATAATACCAACTAAAGAATTGGTATTTTTAATTAAGTGTGGTAGCATTTTTATTTTGAACCCCATTTAACAATAACACAAGTGACATTTAGAACACAAATAAAGAATCTTATTTGGGTCTTACAATTTCAAATCAACTACAAAACAAATTCTACATGTCCCTCATATGACTAAAAATTGCATGGACTCTATTATGTGACAAATGTTTATGCATCACCTTATTTGTCACAATTAATCTTACAAACTATGAAGTATGGTGCTCTATACTAAAAAAATGACACTAGGTGAAAATCCTCTAACCTATTCAATTTTGTCCATTTCTTATTTTTGACTATTTCAATCTCAAATCAGAGTCATATAAATAATCAATCCTCAATCTAAAACATTTGTTAAACATTTATATTAGTTTCTCCCCTTTGAACATACATTGCACTCAAATAAATAATGGGACCAAAATAGAGAAAAATCAATAAAATATAATGCATTTCTACTCCTCATATCTCATCTTCTTTCCTCTAGTTTATTAAAGTTTTAATTATTCCCTCACATATTCAACATTTTCATCATACATTCCACATACAATTACAAGCGAATAATAAAACTCTTATTTGGATAAATGAGACTATTTTAAATATTGTCCATTATTTGTTAATAATATTGTGATTTAGAAATCTTTTCTATTTAAATATCATTTATTAAGAATTAATAGATTATCAATAAAATATTGTACATTTAAGTTTTAATTATTCCCTCACATATTCAACATTTTCATCATACATTCCACATACAATTACAAGTGAATAATAAAACTCTTGTTTGGATAAATGAGACTATTTTAAATATTGTCCATTATTTGTTAATAATATTGTGATTTAAAAATCTTTTCTATTTAAATATCATTTATTAAAAATTAATAGATTATCAATAAAATATTGTACATTATTACATCTTTCTTTTTAAAAAATATTATACTTTATTTGCTGATACTACCTTTCTTGATATTACCTTTATTACGAGTTCTTCAAAGAAAAAAATATTGTACATAATTATAAACTTTTCTTCGAAAAGAAACATTGTACATTATTTGTTGATAGTACCCTTTTTTAATACTACCTGTATTATGACCTATTTTCCCAACGAAAAAGAAATAACGTACATAAAAAGAAATATTGAACATTATTATAAACAGTTCAAACAAAAATATTGTACATTATAATACTGTTCTTCAAAAGAAATAGAGTACATTATTTGTTGATACTACCCTATCATACAAAAATGCAAATGTGCATAATATAACGTTCCCACATAATCAATACAATATTTTCTAGCAACACAATAAAAAAGTATTTCGTTTTTTTAACTACAAAGTTTGAAACTAAGGGCATTTCAACTTCTAACGCATTATTATTAAGTAACAGCTTGATATCATTACACCCAATAAATTAAATATGCACGACTTTGCACGAAAAATAATGAACATGACACAAAAATGATTAGCCTCATAAACTTTATAAGATCAAAATCTTTCTTTCATCCATGCAAATATGTAATGGCAAGAAATATAGAGCTTCTTTATGCACATAAAGGAGAGAATATAAATCATATTACCATTATAAAACACTCTAGCAGAATTCAGAAAAAATGATATATATCGTAAATTCAATTACCTTGCAAAACATTCATCCATGGCACACATAAATTGATTTAAACAGCACAAATTATTTCCCAATTCAGAAAGTTAAATCCAAATTACATCTGCACTTAATTCCAACAAAGTTTAATATCCGCAGAGGTTCCAGCGAAATTTTGAAACACCAGCAGAACAAGTCCACAAATAGAGTTAGTGAAACAGAACAAACAACTATCTAACATGATTTCTACAAGTACAATGACTGTCGAAGCCTCAGTCCTCGGCCGCGCCAGATTTGGAAGAGCCGCCAGCGGCGGCGCCCTTTTTCGGCAACAAGATGTTGTGAATATTGGGCATAACGCCGCCGTTTGCAATCGTGACAGCGCCCAAGAGCTTGCTGAGCTCCTCGTCGTTCCTCACAGCGAGCTGTATGTGTCGCGGAACAATCCTGGTCTTCTTATTGTCACGGGCCGCGTTGCCTGCAAGCTCAAGAACCTGCATACAAAACCCCCAATTGCAATCAACAAAACCCTAAAATTCCTAAAATTCCAAAAGACAAAACCAGAGAAATTGAACGATACAGTTTTAACAGGAGAACTAGAAATCGGCGTACCTCGGCGGCCAAGTATTCCAGAACGGCTGCAAGGTAGACCGGAGCGCCGGCGCCAACACGTTCGGCATATTTTCCGGCCTTAAGAAAGCGAGCGATTCTGCCGACGGGAAATTGCAGGCCGGCCTTTGAGCTCCGAGAGGTTGCCTTCTTCGAACCACCTGCTCCAGCAGCTTTTCCTCGCCCTGCCATATTTTTTCCCTGCTCAGAAACTGGTGAAGAAGAAGATCTGGCTTAGAAGCTCCCTCTCTGTGTGATATGATTAGGATGTGATTTCTGTGTCGTCTCGTGGTTTTATACGAAAGCGGTGTCGAGCTCGTGGTATCCACCAATGAGAGAGCACGCCGCGGATCGAGATTGTGGACCGTTGATTCGTTTTCCTTCGACGGCTGGATGTTCGCGGGGAAATGGTCTACCTGACCGATTGTGCTTGTGTTTTTAATGGGACGCCTTGGGAGTTGGTATCGTGTTAAGGTATTTTTATGAACGAGGTTAAAGTGGCTCGTATGTCAAGGATGCGGAACGGCGTAGATTTGTTCCAAGAAGTTTGGGATGAACCTTTTGTCTTCATAGGGCTCTTTAGTGTTTTGGCACTTCCAATATTTGAAGTGGCTTCCCTAATTTTTCCCACAAATTTTCTTGGTTTATTGGTATGGGATGTAGTAAAGATGAAGAAAAAGATATTTTAACGTCCACGAGTGAGTTAATACGAGGGTAGGTTGGCATTCAAATCTTTTGTTGTTGAGTTTGATAATCAGCTCCCTTATAATAATTTAAATTTAATCACTATCATTTTTTTAGATGGTGTTAGTTCCTGCCATTTCGACTATAAATGAATTAAAATGATTTTAATAATGTTCACAAGATTTAATGGCTTGTCGAATAATAATTTATCATAGTTTCTTTTTATTTATTATATTGTTAAGGTTATGTTACGGAAGGCAAGTTATCTCATCAATACATAATGTGTCAAATTTTATTTATTTTGTAAAGTCTACATAAATTTTTAGAATATTATCCTTTCTTTTATTAGGGAATTTTCCATAATTTTTACTTTCTAACTATGGTTTTGAAGAAAATGTGTATAACATTTAAAGCATGTCTTTTCGACATATTGTTATGTTATGTCATGTTTTCGGTTTGGAAGGTTGTTGATGTTTGCCTTTGGTAGCGAATAGTATTGGTATTTATTTTGTGAAGGGTGGTCCCCCCGCCACGTCTAAGTGCGATGATTATCCAATTAAAACATCTATTGGTTATATGTTTTTAATTTATCTCGTCCTCAAAGTTGTGTTGCACATCGTTGCTCACTAAAATGTTTGGTTTTGGAACCCGTCTATGGAAAACATACAAAGAGAAGAGCTCTCGGCTATGGTATGGACTCGCGTTTCGTTCATTCTATTATGCACAATAATTCCAGTGCTAATCAACGCCCTCTCATCACAAGTTGTGACAAGTCCCATTTCACAAAAAAATTAATCCATTTATGGGGGAAAAAAGCATCTAGCTAATCCACGTTGCATTTCTTCAAACTCGGTGGTGTAAGTTTTTCATGTCTTAGCTTTGAAATTTTCATAAGGTTTCATTTTTATTTTGTAACTTCTCCTTAAATGTGTTTGTGTTTACGAAAAATACGCTTGTAGTCGATATTTCCTAATTTTTGTTCTTATAATTTGTGAAATCGTTTTTATTTTAAAAGTTCTAACATATAAAGAACTTTAAGACAATTGGAATCTAGGGTTTTATACGATTTTTTTAAAGCCACGAATGTTCAAATCTCTACTTTTTTGTGATTCATGATTTCTCAAATATTTCTCAATTTAATTATGTATGTCATTGTTTTCCAGTTCTAGTATAGGGTGGGATTAAAAAGCATAACGGTGTTGGAACAAGCGAGTTCTTTAAGAGTTATAGGTGTTTCGTAATGTCCCCAAATGGACATATTTCAACCCTAAGTGGATTTCCTGCAAATCTCAATCCAATAATGCAGATTATAAAAGATATACAATAATTTAAGAGTGCAGATCTGAATTTATCTAGAAAATGTGACTTGGGTAGAGGATGGAACTCACCCAAAACTGAAGTAAAAACAATAGATTTTGACCAAAAACATACCAACTAATATTAATATTGCAAAAACACCAAAAAGATACCAGATTTGACCTCAAATGAAGGTTGATTTATTTATTTATAAATATGCAGACTGCTCCTTTAGACACATAACTGAAAACATCAGTTCTTTGACCCAAAATCATGCAAGTTGGCTGATTTGATTTCTAAAAATCAGACTTATGAACAACAATGTAAATCAGCTCCAAAACCCACAAACCAGCTCCCTAAATAGGTTGCTCCACCAAGAACACTATTGGACATAAAGAAGAGATACAACAACTAATCTTCTTCTTGAGCCCTTGTACGGATCTGTAACTTTTAGCCCTTAATATCTTGCTGGAAAACATAGATAACTCATTGAATCTTGATCCTTGATGGAAACCCCTGAATGGAGAATACTCACAACATAAAAGAAGAGTTTTTGTTTTCCTTCTAGATCTCAAGAGGGTTTTCATCCTTAAAAGTATTTTTGCAAAGCTCTAAAGCTCAAACAAAAATCAAAATACGTATAAAATGAAAGAGATGCTTTACCAATCCAAGTATACTTGCTTTTATAAGTGTAGATACAAAATATATGCACTTGGTACATTTCTAGGTCCTAAAGCATACTAAATATATACATGATTCCTAAGTGAGAAAACTAATAGTTGACAACGTATTTTAGGCCTTTTGTTTTGTCTCTTATACTTTTGTTAACCTTACGTACCCTACTGATTACGCCGGTATTTTATTATTTTATCTTTTATGGCCTCGTAAACTAATGCACATTTAGGATAAAAGTGCCAGACACTCATGTCCCTTCTAGGCGCTATTGACATTCTTTCCTTTCTTCTTACTCTTTTGGTCTCTTTTACTTTTGGGTCATCTTTTACAACTTTGGGTCGGCATTTTAGTTGTCAATTACGAAATTCAAATAAGGGAATCATATATATACATAGTTATTACTCCCAAATAAGGGGCCAAACACTAAGCATTATCTACTATCACCTAAGCTTGCATTCAAATGAACAAGAGCACTTCAAAGGCATTCATCTAGCACACTCATACAAGGGACAAGGGTTGCATCACTCTACATACACAACATAGGAGGGGGAAGTTCATTTTATTCCATCACACACATTTTATACATTGTTACATTATAGATTTAGCCTACTCTCAATGTGTAACTTACATAGGGGCATCATAGGGCATTATTACACATACATCCACACATAACTACATGAAGTCTGAGATGAAGTGTAATGTTTGGTCGTAATATCACTCTTCGGGTGACCGTCGAGGTCATTCTAACTCTCCATTCTACATCTTATTTATTAGGTTTGATGTGGTTTACGGGTATGTGCAGTTAAGTATCTATTTTGCATGTTAGAGGTGCAAACAACGACATTAGAACAAATCCAAAGTGAAAATAGAGACCAACGAGAAAAGCTCCTCTGCGTGTAAAAGATCAAAACCTAAGCATAGCACCCAGATCGATCCACTAGCGCATGAGCACTCATGTCCTCTTGTGGGCACTTCTATCCTGCACATTTCGAGTTTTAGAAGCTCTAGTGAGCCTTGACGACGCTCTTCCCATTTTGTTTCAGTGGTTCCTCGGCCTGCATAACTTCCAAATCCCTCGGAAATCAACTAAGTCACCTTATCTCCTTCTTTTGCTTAGGGTTTCATATTATTGCATGTTTAATGCTTGTCCATTTATTGTATATTTTCATTGTATATCATTCATTACGTGAAGTTACTCTAAAATAAGATTTAATTCAATTTAAATTAAATCATTTGGTGAACCCCACTCTTTATCGAACACTGAATCCTTATTTTGTATATCCTACCAACTTTGTTCCTCTCCAAACCCTAGTTTTACCATGGCTCTGAAGGTTCCTCAAGTCTCCCTGTAGGAATTACTTAAAATGCACCCACCTTGCAAAGATGTTCTCTAAAAATCCTTAGACCTTATGTACCTCCCTCGTAATACGCCACCTACACAAGTAAGTGCCATTTTCGATCATCTCTCTAATGACCCTATTAGTCCTAATACCACAACCAATCAACCCATCTTTGAGTCAATTCAATATTTACACCATTTATTTCAAGATAAATTTCAAGCTATGGAAACCACGATTACATCCTCGCATTTGAAACCCAACATCTAAAGGTTGCTTCTCAGGCCCATGCTAGTTCTTATACATTTCATCCTAATCCCATGTTTACTACATGTGCTCATCAAGTGAAGCCACGGCCTCACCGCTACCAACACCTTTAAAGTTTGATTAGAATGCTAAGAAACATGATATTCTTCATGAGCTCCTCAATCACCAATTGATCAACTTGTCACCTACTCATTGCTACCCTCCTTATCAACTTGTAAAATATAAAGGTCACCCATTTTGTAATTATCACATAATTAATGGACATCATGACAATGATTGTTATGTTTTAAAATGAAGAATTGGGCACCTTGAGCATCAGGGTTTTATTTCATTTGCTACACAACATTCTGCTACATGCTCATCTCTAATTGCTAAATCCCACTGGGCTCCCAAATTTTCTCCCTCTATGTCTAATGAGCATCATGCCATAATTACTAATGTTCCTTCTCTGGTAAGTCAAGAGTTGTCTATCCAACCCAAGTACCATACAAAATTTAAAAATACTCACCCCATTACCTCCTCCTATCAAGTCATTTGTAGTGTTACCAATCCCAAAGAAGTAAACACCTTAAAAATACTTACCCCATTACCTCCTATCAAGTCATCTACAACATTACCAATCCCAAATAAGCAACCACCTTTAAAAATAATTACCCCATTACCTCCTATCAAGTCATCTACAACATTACCAATCCCAAATAAGCAATCACCTTTAAAAATACTTACCCCATTACCTCCTCCAGCTTAAATGCATAATTCCTCATTTCACTGGAGCTAATTCTTATATTGATGGTTGGGATACATTTCAAACTTTGTTACTGAGGACAAGTTCTTGCTCACATCATCACATAGATCTCCATCACTCGCACACTTGGGGGCTTCAACTTCCCCCCATAGTCACATGTCCTAATCAATAGTTACCTATCCATACTATTCACATACACATCTATACATTATTCTTGTTTTGCAATTCATATCAATCTTTCTAGCAACACTTTCTCTCATCTACATTATGTGCACACCATCCTAAATTTATCTATGCTCTTGTGTTACTCCTTACACGTTTTACTACTCATGCTTACTTATGGACCCTTCTACTCATGATACACACAAGTACTTTCTATATGCGGTATACATCCTTTCGTACACTATACATACTCTAGTTATTCTTGCTAACAATGATCACATCTATTTGCACACTTGGGGTGCATTATACTTTATCCCCCATTACTATCGGCTATCTCTCGGTATCTACTTATAATTTTCTGCATTTCATGCTTCGCGCTTCATGTCTATCTTTCTAAGCATCCTCACATTTGTGATACACACATTGTATCATCATTACCCGATGACACACTCTAGTTCTACGATTCATACTCAACTTTTGAGGGCCAAATTCTCAAATGAACCTCACATCACTTACATTCCACACTCGGTGTTTCACGATACATCTTTTCTAGCATCTACTCTCACACAATACATTCATTACCCAATGCCGCACTCGTTCCACGGCTCATACTCAACTGTTGAGGGTCTAATTCTTAAATGAACCTCACATCATCTACACTTCATGTTTTATGCTTCACGATACATCTTTCCTAGCATCTACTCTCAATTACATACACCAACTTCATTTCCCGATGACACACTCTTGTTATATGGTTCATTCTTGATTATTAAGGGGGCATTTCTAAATGAACCTCATCTCATACACATCCATTGGGGTGCGACCTAGTGTAGACACTAAAATTAGGTCACACTCCCCTTTGGTCCCTCGATGAATAAACACCCTTCATCACATTCACCTAACCATGGCCCCTTTCACCCTACTAATATTAATTTAATTAAATTAATGCATTATCCTCACTATATTTATTATTTAAATATCTTATTTTAAATAATATCCACACATACAGTTCACTTAGACACCTCACCAAGCCAACTCAACCTAAGACCTGTTCTTAGTAAGTTGCCATAACTAACTAAGACTTACCCAAACCCTAAAAATCAATGCCTACATTCCCTCTAACCACATTCCCGCATGCTCACAAGAAGCTCCCAGTCTAATCCACGGGTTAACGACATGAGATCGAGGAAATCAAGAGGATCTCCCTAGTTTAGTAAACCTAGGAAATCCCACCTTGACCGACGCCTTGGTTACCCTAACCATCGCCGATTACGCGAGAACACGCGCATCGGTTATCCTTTTAACCCCAAAACAACCTTATTCTCAGGGTTGGAAGTTAGAAGAAGAAGCAAGAAGTAGAAGGTTGGCGAGCATTAACACATCTCAAAGAGATAACACATCTTCGAGAGAGCGAATTCAGTGAAGAATTTGCGTGCGAGGAAGGAGATCAAACATCTTTTCTGCACATCCATCCCAACCATGATCGATCTAACCAAGCAAAGAGGAATGTACATGTAGTCCATGCGAGAACTTTTCCTTGAGTTGGTGATCACTTGCGACCTTCAAACCCCTCATTAGCACCTCCATCCCTCATCACGAGTAATCGAGGACCGAGAATCCAAGTAAGTATAATGTCATACTTTTCTGGTTTATTTCATTTCATCATCATTTTATCATCTATTGTTTACCTAGCCACCTATTGACCTTCTCCAACATTTCCACCTCCATATACCCATTAAAACCTCGCCAAAGCCTACCCCAATCACCCAATACCTCATCCCGACCAACCAAAGTCCTTTGTGCAATCACAAAGGAGACCCAAAGCTTGTTCTGTGGCATTTCTAGATTTCCACAGTAACCGGCACCGGTTACACCTGACCGCCGTCGGTTACCCTTAACCGACATCGGTCTCTATATTTGCCCATATAGCCTAGAACAGAGACCTACCCACCAAATTTCATCTCACCCTCATCCACCTGTGATCTACCCGAGACCTCTGTCAAACCTACAGAACCCAGAACCAATCATTTGACCTTTGGATTCTATTCTAGCTTAGCCTATTAGATTAGATCTATTTCTTATTGTGTTTTAAGTGAGATACCTAAATCATTTCAAATTACAATAGGATTTACTTTGTTTACAACATTAAATTGTTTAAAATAGTGGACTGATAGCCATCTAGGAAGTATCACACTTCCTGGATCTAGCATACACTAGGCAGTTCACTACCCATATTGTTTAATTCCTTTTGGTGGTCTTGCTTTGCATTACAGGTAGTTCCTCCTAGCCAAAAGGAAGTTCTCACAATCAGTTGTGGATTCGAAGTCATCTGCGTGCATGCAACAACCCATCAACCAACATTTGAACAAGGTATTCCTCCTACGCCTGTTACCCTATTTGTTTCATCAACACTTCAAAGAAACGATCTAAGAAATAGGTGAAACATTTTGGCATGCCGGTGGGACCCATCGGGGTTCCTTGCATTTCATTCATTCCTAGGAAAAATTGTGTGTTTGTTTCCCTTCTAAAAAGTGTATACACTAATTTTCTTCCTTGGTAACCCACCTCTTCTTTCTATTTGCTCTAAAGGAAACTTTTCTTTTGGTGTAATTAAAAAGAACCATTTCTTCGTGTTTTCTGCATTGTAGTGAAAGAGCATCCCTCTTCCTCTTCATCTTATTATGTCATCCAATTTCACATCTCGATTTGGGCTTAAAAATAAGTGCATTGCATTTTGATTTATCGCATTAGCTCACATTAATTGAGGGCAACCTATACGTTGGAAGTCATGCCCAGCTGATGGTTGACAAACGAATCATAGAAAAGCACTTCTTTCCTTTTCTCTTTCTTTGAGTCTTACCAAACCTCACAAAAATTCAAAATACATACATTCTTAAACAACATCCTACCTAGAAGAAGTTGTAGGTGATCACATGATCACGACACAGTGGGCACCCAACTCACTTTGCTTTATCAAGTCATACTTCAGAGCGAAGCCCGCCCCACCATAACATACCTGAAACCTCACCTTTTAGATCTCCTTCTTTGTAGGAAGCCATCCTCACCAAAAAAATCTATTTCACAATTCATGTGTCAGTCCCTAAATAGCATAAGCTAAACAAACATAATAGAAAGGGCACTCCTAGGATCACATTTTTCTTAGTGTTTCTGCTTGGCTTGCATTTTGAGGTGAGAGATCACGTTCTTCATTTTTTTGTTCATCCTTGCACGCTCCTCATCACAGTTGGTGTATTCGGCTTCACCTGAGTGTGCCTGGGCCATATCACCATCATTCTCATAATTTTGGGTCTGATTCCACACCATATTTTAATTCACAACCACTTTTCTTTCATCATTGTTTCAATTTCACAAGTAACCATCATCGGTTACCCTCGACCGTCATCGGTTATACCCAACCGACATCGGTTCTAGGTCCTTTGGTTAACCTACTCAAAAGGACATTTTATTTCATTTTCTTCCACTTTTCATGAGTCCCTGTCACTGCCATCATTCCCATTGGCATTTTAAACATCATCGATTTGGCATACATCGATTTCACCTTATGCCTTGTTTTTTACTCATTGTCCATTTTCTATGTGGCCGTGGGGTCGATTAACCCCGACGGTGGCATTCGGTTTTCCCTAATTGGCATCGGTTAGCTTTGTTTCACATTCCAACCACCATTTGGTACCTAATCCACTTTTTATCACCACATTCACCTGTTCCTGTTGTTCTTTATGTCATTTATAGAGAAGCAACCCTACCTGATCAGTACTGGTTCACATGGTGTTGACCCAAAGACAAGCAAGCGCACTCATATTTCATGCCATTTGTCAACCACTCCCACCTAGTCCTTCACCACCTTCCATTTTATCACCAGCCATGGAGCCCATCCAACCTATTACTATCGCTATCGGAGATGAGGAGTTTGCACGACTCCTTGACCAAAACCTTGCCACCTTGCAGTTCTACCTTTCCCACTCGTCCACTCGAGATGCCTCGGGTCAGTTGATATACGACATGCCCGTATCTATCCCCCGACTCTCACTCCCACTCCCGCATCGGCCCCATCTGGCTCCGTGTTGCCCGCATCTACCTTACCCCCAATCGTTTTGCATCTAGGTCCTATACCGCTATAAGCGTCGCATCTGCTACTTTCGTGGCACCCGCTACATCCACCATACCCGTGACAACTACCCCAAACACAACCTCATCCACCCCTAATGTCTCACACATACCCGTAGCTACATTACCACCTCCATATCGGTGACCCCTACCCCATTTCAGAATGTGGTCCTTTCCATTCCACAATCATTAGCCCCTATTGCCACTAGGGTTACCACGACCCTTCCACCCCCATATACATACTATCAACAACCTCTGTTTCATCCATTATACACACCGGATACGTACCCCTTGTTTCACTGCCTTCTTCTCAATCAACCTACATGGCAGCCCCATACACTAGAGTGTCACCCCTATTATATGCCCAAAACCAACCCTCTCACGCTACAGGAGGCACCCAATCATCATGACCCACCCGATGACCTAATTAAATTGATGTTGAAAAGATGAGACATTGGAGGCATCGGTTTAGGCTCCCATGACACTCTCACCTACGACAAGATTTGCAATGAACCCATTCACCCATCCATTCCTATCCACTCATACCCGTGCATTGGGAAATGCCTAAATTCAATCATTTCAATAGCAAAGAAGACCCACAACAACATTTGTGGTCGTTCAAACATGGGTGTTATCTAATTGCTCATGATGATGCCTTGCTCTTGAGGACCTTTCCCATGTCCCTCACTGGACTTGCATTAGATTGGTATAGTGGGTTACCAAGACACTCTATATTCTCATTCAATCAGGTAGCCCAAGCCTTCTTGGATCATTTCTCTATCAATATCGTCAAGAAGGTTACCATGACCGATCTATACTCCACACGTCAGTATGAGGATGAATCTATCGCAGATTTTGTTGCTCGTTGGCGTAGCTTGATCAACCAACTTACCTTCAACTTCCACAAATAGAACTCATCGAGCTCTTCACATGGGCTTGTGCTAGGCATATCTCACCGACCTTGCAGGTCTAAACCTTCCGAACATTCGATGAAGCATTTATTATGGCACGAAAGTTAGAGATTCGGGCCATCGAAGAGAAGAAAATCCAATTACACAATAAGAATTTGGCATTCAAGTCGAATGATACCTCTTCTTCTTCCAAACCACAAACCAATTATTCAAAAGCTAAGGGCACTGCTAATGTAGTGGTACTCAAGGCTGGCCCAACACATCCATCAAATCAGGCTACCCCTTCATCTAATCTCTCACCTATCCAGACTTTTCAATTTAGATGAGAGCAGTGGAAATATACCCCAATGGGGAACCTTACTCTTCTATCTTAGAAAATCTTATCAAATCTGGAGCCATCACTCTTCCACCATAAAACCACACACTAGTTTTGACCCTACTCGCCCCATGCCCGCATGGTATAAAGAACATGATTTCTATAATTATCATCGAGTAAAGGGTCATAGTGATGAAAATGCATCACTTTCAAAAATATTGTCCAAGAAATGCTCAAGAAAGGTGAGTTAACCATGGATAATCCTAATGCACCTACTAACCAAAACCTATACATCTTCAAGAAACCATTTCCCAACCATGCCCTTTCGTCTAATCAAACCGGTGAGACCTCAACTCATGATACCCATACCCGTGAGGTTCACGCTATCTTTAATGATGTACATGTTGCCTCCCAATTACCCCATATTCCTTCCATAGAGGAGATCCTAGCCCGAAATCCTCCTTCCACGTCGGAACCAACCTCCCATGTTCCTTCACCAATAGAGGAACACCTTTCATCTCCTTCATCACCTACGGAGGAGTCTTTCGCTAACATTGAGACCATCTCACCCCTAGCTTCACCACTTAGAGAGCCTTTAGCTATAGTACCTCCTCCACCCATAGAGGAGCACCCATTACCTCCTCCACCCATAGAGGAGCACCCATCATCTCCACCGCCTATCATAGACCCAGTTGAGATACCTTTGCCTCTTGGCAAGCATTCTCCATCAGCTACCCAAAATCCTACAAACCTACTTTTGGCTCTCTTACCCACATGGAAGCTGAAGCTAGCCAATTCCCCGTCTCTAAGACACATTTTACGGGAATTTCCATTAGGTCCTCACCAACTCCACCTACTAGACATTCCATTCTCACATTTGGCCGATCACTTAGATTATGTGGATAGGCTCTCTTATGGAGTGCCTTTTACTTCCCGTCTCACCATAGATGCGAGAGATCCCTCGTTGATACCTCCACTATCTACCCAAAAATGTTTCGACCAATCAAACCAAACACAACCACCTCTATCACAACCCCTTCCATGACACATGTTATAGCTCAAACCACACCCTTACCCATAACCTGACCTACATCTAAACCCAAATCCACACATACAACATCTTCCTCAACTAAACCTATTACCACTTTAGGGGTCACCCCGACCACCAGCCTTACTCATCCACCTATCAAACTAGATTTAGCTACATCCTCCAAAGTTAACATCACACCTACTATGACATCCAAAAAAGAACCAAACCCATCGAACTCATACCCAGTGTGCACCAAACGCACACTATACCTATCCCGTCCATCTTAGGATCTCACTTCGCCCAACATGGTCAAAAACCTCCACCCACTAATAAACCAAAAAACACAATAGCCCATTCCTTCCTCACAAACCTCGACCTATCCGGATGCCCAACCCGACTTACACCTACACTGCTGACCTCTTTACCACCCATACCTCAAATACCCTCAACTATTGCTTCACTACCCACTACACTTGGTCGTTGTCTCTCACACCTCAAGCACGACCCGTGTCATCTACCTTCACAGCACCCCTTGTTATCCCCATGGGTAACTCACCCTCTTCCTCCATCGATTTTCCTTTAGACCTCATACACCCACATCACCTTTACCCAAGAAGGTGCTGACCCAAAAAAAACTCCACTACCCCTGATAAGGTAGTCAAATGACCACACACCCTCCCCCCGTCCATCTACTATACCCCTACCTAAACAAACACGAATGACACCTAAAACCACACCAAGCACCCAAACCCATGGCTCGACCCCCTCCTCTTCTAAAGACCATTCCTCAAAAATCACCTACACCTACACCCAAACCCACGTTCACTTCCCATTGTGATCCACTAGTAGGGTCTTATGCCAAAATTTTAACCAACCTCCTTGAGACTTTGTCATCACATTACCGCCACTCAGACCTTACGACCCCCTCAAACCCAAGCCAAAAGGGTTTGACGATACTAAAATTTACACATACCATCGTGTGTCGGGAACGATGTGGAGAACTGTAAGGCCTTGAAAACCATCCTTATCCAATTATGTCCACCAAAAACCAACTTTTATGACGATGACCTTCTCGATGAGGATCCTACTACACCAACACCCATTCCCACACTACCCACTCAACGACCACAACCTCCACCCTCACAGCTCCTAGAGAGCCCCCAAGATTTGAAATTAACATGGTTCACATTAGAGAACTTGCCATGCCACCACCCAAATGTCATTGTGCCCAACTCACCTCACAAGGTTTTTCTCCTCCGGTAGGTTTTTCCCTTCATGTCATTATACCACTCATCCTACACCTTCTCCATTTTCCAACTCCCCTCAAATCAACATGATACACGTCACTACATGTGCTTAGAAGGATAAGGGCAAAGAAAAGGCAATTGACCCACCAACCAATCCTATACCCAACATACCATCTGCACCCATACCTAAAATCACTATCCGGTCCCACGTACCCCATTTCTAATGGCATCACACATCGCACCATGCTCAAACAATTACACCAATCTCCCCTCAAAATGTCCCTATATGACCTCATTCAAACCCTGGAATCCCTTTGTCAAGCTCTCATGGAGGTTCTTGATCTATTGAGGTTTTACCCAATGACCCTACACCGTAGCCTCCATTATCACACCCCATCATGTAGCCTCTCTCACCAAATTACCATCTTCATCTTCACCCCACCTTATTCACCAAGTGGCCTCCCTTAGCTTCTTAGAGGAAGAGATCGTGCCACACCAAAATGATGACCGGACCTAGCCCTCTTCATCTCTGTCCACATCGATGACATACGGGTACGCCGTGTGATGATTGATGGGGGTGCTAGCATTAACATCATTTCATCCCATGCATTCGCTCAAATGTGCATACCTGACAATTACATGCATAAACATCCGGTCATGTTGCGTTCATTCAATGACGCTATCACCTCTACATTAGGCACCGATCATCCTCCACATTTGTGTGGGCCCCCACATTGTTTCGAATTGTTTTACATTTTGGAGGGGAATTCAATATAATTTATTGCTTGTGAGACCTGGATCATGTCATGGGTTGTGTTCCTTCCACTTTGCATAATTGTGTAAAGTTTGAACACGAAGGACACACTTATACCATTCCAGCTGACCCCTCACCTTTCAAAACATGCAACATGCTTTATTGACCCAATGATGTGCTCATACCTATCAAGCCGTCTACCTCTGCGACCACTACACTTCACCTACACCTCCACTTACTAGTCTGACCTACTTGCTTCTACCACGGCACATACCTCTCCATTCCTACCGCTGCCATAACCTCCATGGTTGACCCATTAGCTTCCAATCCGTTAACTCCACCTCTGCATCGACCTCGACACATTATCCATACCGGCTACCTACATACCAACCGTTGATCCCTTGGAAGGTGTTTTTCAATGCCTCACTCTGGGGGAGTACCGCCTATATAGTGTCAACACATTCCTTACTCCACAAGAGTATGGAAGTCTTCACCAACACCCTCATTATGATCACCGTATAGGAGAACACCTCCTTTATGGTCCTCCTCATCTTCGTACTAGTCTCACCTATGGGGGACTTAATACTACCACTTACACACCGAACCACCATCACAAACCCACCCATTTTCCGTTGACTTCCAATCACTTACCAATCACCGTTTCGCCCACACCTTCCTACACCAATGTGTGGAAGGGTTTTGGTTTTGGATTTTATGAGCAAAGGCCGCCATACCATTATTCCATGTACCACCCGCAAACATAATGACCTGTAGTGGTATCAACTTTCCTGAACCACCTACCAAACAAGCCCACATTGAACTCATTAAGGACACTAACTCTTCTCCACCTTCTTCACCCACTCCACCTTCATCACCATCATCACTGACGGAGTCGATGGATCTTGAATCTATCCCTCCTAAATTTTTTTTTTTCATAAACACCATTTCCTTGGGGCCTCGACTTATCAACACGAGGCGAGGGCCCTTCCACTCTTCCCTTCTGTATCCTACTGAAATGATCGATGATGACACACCTATAATTAACGTCATTGATGTCAGGATGATGAATCCATACTCACCTACCTTGGTGTAGAAGACTCATATATTCATCGGTCATTACCCTCTGAGACGCTAAACCATGTTGAATGAATTGACTATCGAGATCAACATTCATACTCAGGATGACCCGCACATCCTAAAGATCGAACAATCTTTAGATGTTCTTTGAACAGGAAGCCATCACTTCTTTTCTCTAGAGATCATAACCATGCTTTCGCTTGGTCTTACGTAGACATGCCGATATTGACCCCACCATAGTGGTCCACAATATCATAACCGTTCCCGATGCCAAACCCATCAAACAAAAGTTGAGGAAAATGCACCCTCGCATTGCTCTTCTCGTCAAAGAAGAACTTCAGTGCCTTCTTTTTGTTTCCTTCATCTTACCCATTGATTATCCTCATTGGATTTCTAACATTGTCCTGTCACTAAAGCGATAGGGGACTCCACATTTACACGGACTTCCGTGACCTCAACCTAGCTTGCCCGAAAGATGACTTTCCCTTACCTAGTATTGATCAACTGGTTGACCTCACCATTGCTGGTCACGAGATGCTATCACTCATGGATGGCTTCTCGGGTTATAACCAAATTTTGCTTTCCCCATAAGATCAACACAAGACCTCATTCATCACCCCTTGGGGACCTTTCTATTATCGAGTCATGCCTTTTGGCCTTAAAAATGTTGGTGCCACATATCAGCGGGCTATGACTTACATCTTCCATGACATCATGCATCACATATTGGAAGATTACGTGGATGATCTCTTGGCCAAATCTAAACGCCACTCTGATCACCTTACCGTCCTCAAAACCATCTTTGACCACCTCATTAAATATTGTGTCCGCCTTCAGCCTAAGAAGTGTCTTACGGTTCTTTTAGGAAAGCTCCTGGGATTTATCATTTCCCTATGTGGTATAGAAGTTGACCCTACTAAAGTCAAGGCCATTCTGGAAATGCCTCCACCCACTAACCTTAAACAACTCCGTAGCCTGCAAGGTAAGTTGCAGTCTATTTGTCATTTCATTTCACAATTATCGATCGGTGCCAACCATTTCATCATCTGCTTAAGAAGGATGTCTCCTTTAAATGGGATGATGAATATCACAAAGCTTTTGAGGCCTTAAAACAATACCTTCTCCAACCACCCGTACTTATCCCACCTAAAGACGATCAACCTTTTTATCTATACATATCCACTACCGATCACTCCTTGGGAGCCATGCTCACTCATCATGATGAACAACACAGGGAGCAGGTGGTTTATTACATCAGCCGTACTCTTTTGGACTATGAAATTTGATACACCCATCCTGAAAAACTTTGCTTAGCCTTAGTTTTCGTTGCCACCAAACTCTGTCATTACCTACTCAACCTACAAAACCTATGTTGTGACCAACACCGACCCCTTACACTTCATACGCCAAACCTTATCAAAATTAGTGTGCCCTCACGATGGCTTATGCTTTTAGCTGATCTTGACTCAAATTCATTCATCAAAAGTCCATCAAGAGGCCAAGCTATCACCGACCAATTGGTTTGACGCACCTATTTCGGGGATCGACCCTCTAATTTTGACTTTCCGGATGAGTCGATTCTTTACCCTTTCCTGGACAAACCTCCTTATCAAATGACACTCTTTTTTATGGTTCCAGTGTCGGCGTGGGGGTGGGGGCTTGGTATTATCCTCATTCCTCTTGATGGTGAACCCATGCCTTTGTCTTTCAAACTAGATTTTGAATGCACCAACAATATTGCCGAATATGAAGCGCTCATACTAGGTCTCCAAGCCGCCTATGCCCTAGATGTCAAATCAATCAACATCTTTGGTGATTCTCAATTGGTCGTGAACCAAGTCAATGGTATGTACCAATTTCAGTAATGAGATACTTCAAAAGTATAAACATCATGTAGACATACTTTTGACCACCTTTGATCGTTACACCCTTCAAACCATCCCACGTTCAACCAACAAATTTGCAAATACCATGGCCTGCTTAGCTTCTCAAATACCCGCTTCACCTACCGATTCTACAATCTTTGTCACATATAATGACTCCAATCACCTTCTTATTTACCTCATGATGTTTACATGATCGGAACCGCTACCCCTGACCTAAGTGACCTGTGGTATAAACAATACTCGACTACCTTTCTCTCTCCATCTTACCTCTGATCTCACCGTAATGGACAACGTGCCTTCCTTAAAAAGGTCTCTCATTACATCATCTGGGGGCCTCCTCTATAAGCACGACTTTGATGGTATTATTTTATGATGCCTCACAAGTTCTAAAATTCCTTATACCATTAAGGAGGTTCATGATGGCATATGTGGAGGTCACTTTAGTGGCCTTGGTTATTGCTAAGCGTATTCTTTGCCTAGGATATTACTGGCGACCCTTAACCATGATTGTTGCGACTATGTCAAATGTTGTGTAAAATGCCAACAACATTCCAATCTTCATCATACACCCAGTCATGCCTTACAGGTCACTCGTGACCTTTGGCCCTTCTCTCAATGGGGTTTGGATCTTGTCAAAGAAATCAATCCTCATTCGTCCCAATGCCATCAATGGATCATCACTACTATCGAATACTATACAAAATGGGTGGAAGCCATACCACTCATCTCCACGAAAGCTGAGAAAATATGTGAGTTTATTAACCACCACATCATTTTTCGCTTTGGTGTTCCTCATCGCCTCATCACTAACAATGGAAAACAATTCAAAAACAAAAAATTGCAAAGACTTTTGTGATGCCTTTGGCATTCAACTTAGTTTCTCATCACCTTATTACCCACAAACCAATGGCCAAGCCGAATCCACTAACAAAACCCTCAACAAAATTCTCATGAAAGTGGTTGACGATACTAGGAAGGATTGACATACACACATTCCTTTTGCCCTGTGGGCATACCGCACTAGTATTCACACTTCCATTGTAACCACACCATTTTATCTGGTCTACTGGTATATAGGCTATTCTACCTCTCGAAGTCTAGATCCCCTCACTCATATTTCTCTCCATGACATGCTCACTGATGATGACTTTCGTCAGGACCGTTTAGCACAACTAGAGTTATTAGATGAACGTCATCTTAATGCTCTGGATCACCTTCAAGTTTACCAACAACATATCAAATGTGCCTATGACAAACATGTTCATGAATGAACCTTCCAAGTTAGTGACCTTGTCCTGAAAGAAAATCAACACGTAACCAAAGCAAAAAAAAGTAAATGGGAAAATTTGCTCCTAATTGGCTTGGACCATACATCATGACTCATACCTATGGATCAGGTGCTTATCGTTTATCTTCTCTTGATGGTAAACCCAAACCTGAGCCCCTTAACGCCTTGCATCTTCGACCATTCTATTGTTGACTCATCGTCCTACCTCACCCTTTGTCTCTTCCCATGCTCGTCCCTTGAGCGCCATTCACTCCATACACCTCCCTAACGATTAAACAAGAATCATGTGAGTACCCATCACTAGTTATCTTCTCTTAAATATGTGTACCATGACACTGCACATAAGCATGATTCTCATGGATACTTTTTGTCTACCTTTAGATGAGATCCCATGGTTGTTTCACCTTGCCCTTTGAACAAGAGTCCTATCTTTCACCTTGGTCTTGTCCATGACTGCAAAGACCTCACAATGGGACCAAACTCCTTGAGTCAAACTTCTAATAAAAAGATGACTCCCTTAAAAGGACATCTTCCTCTCGACAATTGCTACTATAAATAGACTGCTCCCATGAAGGACAACTATGTAAATCTCTTCAAAAATAAAATAAAATGAGAGCAACCAAAGCTTCTTGCATCGATCAACTTCACGAAGACCTCAAGGAGTTCAATTTTTCCCATATAGACTTCCTGCATCGATTAGTCTATCTCAACTATAAGTCAAAACACTCAACCTTTTTGTCATGGACTTGCCCATTGTGACCTCAGATCTCTTGCCCGAAGCGCATGCTACCTCATACCATATAAAAATTACCTACTCTTCACCCTTTGAACCATGCCCACTCTCATTTCCTACTGCCTCAAGGGACTTCTTGGAACTTAGACATTTGGTGATCATGTGACTACTTTTCACGTAGTAAGCAGTCCATCTCTACAATGTCTTTAGGGTCTGCATTCATCACCTCTACCAAGGTATGATCTACTTAGTATGATCCTACCCCATCAGGTGGCTTTATTGCCCCCTTTTATCTTTTAACCATCTTTGTTTACGTTTTGATTACCTTATATAGGACTTGGTCCTCGACGCTTACTTTTGGGGTAATCTCCTTCTTTCACCACAATCACCTCCACCTACATCATTTTACCTATAATCTACCCACACCTAGCAGATCTAAACCCACAACATGCCCAAAAACCTACCAACTCATTTTCACACCTCCTCATTTTCTTCCCTAGCTTATGGGAGAACTACATCAGCTTGAGGTCCCTTTTCATGGGACTATATAGGCAGCACTCTCGAGGGCATGGGGCCCTTGGAGGTTAGCTCGGCCATCCTCTACCCTAAACAATTCATCTTCCATGTTCCCCACCATTACATCACACCTTACTCAGTTTCCCTTTTATATACAAAATTGGAAATTAAGCCACATACATAACAAGTTGCTTCATATTTTAATCATTATCACACTACCATTTATTATGACTACCATTTACCACTCTACACATCATCATACATATAATTTACCATATCTCACATATGATGACCATATTATCATTCATCATGCATAAAAAGACTCAACCATGCCTAACTAACTACTCGACTCAACCATGCTTAACAAACCGACTCTCCATCCAACCAAGCCAAACCTAACTCAACCATGCCTAACCAACCTGACTCGATCCATGCCTAAACTGACTTGACTTCACCATGCCTAACTCACCTAATTTCCATCCATATCAAAACAACAAACCCATATCTCATCTACCACAAGCCATAAACCAATATCTCATAAACACATCAACAAATCACAAAATACCATGTATCTCATCATATAAATCAATAAATGTGTATCTCAATATACATGCCTATCTCATCATGTCCATCATCTCAAAATGTCGGCATGCAGGCCGATATACAATACAAAATGTCATCGGCATGTAGGCCGGTCTCATATATACAAAAAGAATGAATCAATACAAAATCTCTTGGCACGAGGCGGTATATGCTCGAAAATATAACTATCTTGACACAGGCCGATATATATCTCTCAAAGAATAACTAGTATTCATAAAAAACCAGGTGACCACATATTAGGCATCTTGCTGGATGTCCTCCATCTTTGTGTCACATGTACCCTCGACCTCTTGTGTCCTGCTATTGGCACCTCACCTAGAGTTGGTCTTTGTGCGTTGGTGGCCTCTCCCTGATCGGGCCTCAGAGCTCGCTGACCTCCTATGCTCTCCACACTATGAGTGTGGGATCTCATCCTCTCACTGGACACTGTTGTTCCATGTACTTGGCATAGGATATGAAATCTATCCCGGCTGCCATAAGCTGGTCCTGATAATATCTCGCCTCACCTAGGGCATCCTGTAACCTGGATACATGCACGGTATGTGGTGGTCCCATAGGTCTCGGCCCCTGTACCTGCCCTACAACAACCACCTACACTGCTCTCCTGCCTGTGAATAGGACTACTCCGGTGCTGTGGTGGTGCCCCTACCCTTCTATGCCTATATCTGGGCCTGTAAGGCCCTAATCTGTGCCTGGGTTGTGGCTAATTGGCCCTGTAAACCTACCACCTGAGCTGTAAGGCTACCACCTAACCATCCCCCCTGACCATCTCCATCTCCTCCATCCACCATCTGGGCCTGCAGGCTGGCCACCTATATGTGTAGCTCTGCTACCTCTGCCTCTGAACCCTCTAGTTGTGTCTGCAGTATACCCAACTGGGTAATCAGCATAGCTACCTACCCCTATAGGGCATCTCTCTACACTGTAATGGTAGCTAGGTCTGAGTTGCCCGGTCTGGGTGGTATGGCTCATAATCGAGTTTCCACCCACCACTACATACTGTACTATCTGTACATCATCGGTGTCATAAATCCGTCGATCCACTGGCTGCTCCTCCTCCCCTGTGGGTATTGTAGGTTGTGGTAGAGGTAAGGGCCTCTCCACGTCATCTCTCCGATACTGTGGGAAGGGCGGAGGAATGTCTGTAAGAGTCCGAACTACCGTCGGACTCTATCTACCGAGATCATCTCATCCTCCCGACATGGTGACCCTGTATCCACCTCTCTAGCTGGAGCTCAACTAGCTCCTCATGCATATGCCTATATGAGGGGAATCCCACATATGGCCTCCATATAATGTCCACTCCAGACAATCCCTCTAATAACTACCGAAAATGGGCCACATCATGTGTCGGCCTATCGATCTCCGCTCTCCTATCACCGACACCCATCTCCTATATCCCACCCACACAAATCTAGGTGGGAATGCATCTGCTCAGGGCATCCCTATAGGTCACACGCACACTATGTGCTCGTATGCCTAGTAGTGTAGTATAAATGTACAACAGGCTAAACTCTAAACCTACAACCGCCCATATGCCCACAACTCTCTGTATAGCTGCACTAAGAATGTTGGTGCCTAGGAAAAGTGTGTCTCATGCACCATCATATCATGGAGTACCCCCATCAGTGATCAGGGAAAGCATCCACCCTCTGCATTTGGCAGTGCATAGCAACACACTGCCTCCATCAACAAAACCACTAGCCTCGTCTCATCCGGACGGGCTAGGTACATCTCGCCATAGCTCAAACTGGTGCTATGGAATCTCATATCAGCCGCTCCCTCACCAAAAATAGTCCCAATCAACTCCTCTAAGGCCTTGGAGGAGATAGAGTACACCTGGGCACCCAATATGGGTAACCACAAAATCAGAACACGTCCTCCAGGGTGATAGTCATCTCACCGTCGGCAGGTGGAACATGTTGGTCGTGAGATCCCATCTATCGATGAGCGTGACCATCAAGCTAGGCTGCTAAACAACATGTCTGTAGTGACGAACCCCACTCAAGCCCACTGCCTCCACATGTTGTAGCTCCAACGGGGTCATTGCATCGCGCACTGTCACCAATAGCGGTGGAACCCTGTCTCGCATATGTAACTATGCTCTCCTACATCCAATATAAACACAACATTAATTTACCTTTACCATGACCATATTCACCAATTATCATTACCCTCCACCCTATTTTCACCCTACCCATCTCAACTACCTAGCCCACATCATTTTTGCACCCTTGTGCCTAAAAGCTGATCGAGTCTTGGTTCATCTCTTATCCTAACCGACTCGATCACCCTTAAACCGACATTGGTCACTTGCTTGGTGGACCGAGACCCGATTCACCCTTACCGACCATGGTTACCCCTTAACCAGCATCAATCACCTGTTTGGTGACCGATATCGGTTCCACCTAACCGACGTCGGCCACACTTGACCGACGCCGGTCACTGTCGCAGAAAAACCCGTGACTTCCCAAAACCCCCTTTCCTAAAAACCTCCCCCTACCCCTTTTTCCCCACCTACAATGACCTAAACTACCCCTGGACCTCTACCCACCCCACCTATACCATTTACTACCCTCCCCCCTCCTTTTTCCCGCTATTCCCCCATACCCAAATTTAATTTTTACCCACCCACAAAAACCAAAAAAAACCAAAACCTACAAATAACAATAATCTACTCCTCTAATCTATCAAATCCACAATGTAGAGTAGGGTGCTTACCTCTCGTCGCGTTGCCGCCATCTCGGTGGCATGTCTAGCCACTTGTACTGGTGGCCCACCTGATCCCTCTCGGCCTCTGCCATCACCAAATAGCTACTCGCAACCTCCGACCAATCAAATCTCTTACCCTGATCTCGTGGACCCACTGCTCACCAACCAAACCCTCAAATCACATTACCGACTCACTTTGTCCCTTTTTTATCTAGACACTTTTCTCTCTTTTCTCTCTTTTTTTCATTTTCTCACTTCGCAAATAACAAATGAATAACAAACAACGAGATTTTTTGTTTTTATAACCAACCCGACCTAACCGACGTTGGTTACCCTTGATCGACATTGGTCGCGTGCCCTACCTAACCGTCGTTAGTTTCCCTATACTGACGCCATTTATCCATGATCGTCATCGGTCACCCTTCACCTGCACATTGCCTTCCTTTTTTCCCTTTTACCCGACCCTTCCCCGATCCTTTACCCAACCCCACCTTTACCCAACCCATTTACCTTACCTTTCCTGACCTCATCATTTACTACCTCCCTTTGTCCTCCTTTGGGGACTCATTATTTTACCCCTACCTTGGCCTTACCTATGCCGTGACCTAGCTATTTAGACCTAGACCATCGCTAGTGACCTTTGACCTCATGTGTTTACTATACCTTGCAGCATTGTTACCTATGTTGTTGACCTAATGACCTTACCTAGCCTATTTCCGTGACCATTTATCCTAACCCTACCTTTGGTGTACCGGAACATACCTAAACGTTCCTGCACCTAACCTACATTGTGTTTCCTGACCATATCTTATACCTTGGATACCGGAATCACTTCAACCTTGTTTGGATAAACCTATTGACCTTAGACGATGTAGAGTTTTCCTGCTCTTCAACTTAGTAGTGTGCTGCAGTTTATACATGTGCGTGCATTTGATTATTGCTACTTTTGACCCTGACCAATTACCTTGATTGCCCGAGTAGACCTTTTACCCTTTTTCACTGTGCCCTCCTACCTTTTCCTCACATTTACCTTTTTATCAAACCACTCACCGATTCTGCCTTCGCCTCGTCAGTTCTGGTTTGAGGGGATCACCTTCACCCAAACATGGGGCAACCACATCTTATTTTTGTTAGCGTTGCTTACCAATACAAGCTACACAACAAAAAGGGGCAAAATGTAGACACTAAAATTAGGTCACACTCCCCTTTGGTCCCTCGATGAATAAACACCCTTTATCACATTCACCTAACCATGGCCCCTTTCACCCTATTAATATTAATTAAATTAAATTAATGCATTATCCTCACTATATTTATTATTTAAATATCCTATTTTAAATAATATCCACACATACACTTCACTTAGACACCTCACAAAGCCAACTCAACTTAATACCTATTCTTAGTAAGTTGCCATAACTAACTAAGACTTACCCAAACCCTAAAAATCAATGCCTACATTCCCTCTAACCACATTCCCGCATGCTCACAAGAAGCTTCCAGTCTAATCCACGGGTTAACAACACGAGATCTAAGAAAATCAAGAGGATCTCCCTATTTTAGTAAACCTAGAAAATCCCGCCTTGACCAATGCCGGTTACCCCTAACCATCGCCGATTAAGTTGGAACTCGTTCAGTTACCCTTTTAACCCCAAAACAACCTTATTCTTAGGGTTGGAAGTTGGAAGTTGGAAGCAAGAAGCAAAAGGTTGGCAAGGATTAACACATCTTTAGAGAGTGAATTCCAATGAGAATCCACATGCAAGGAAGGAGATCAAACATCTTTTCCTGCACAACCATCCCAACCATGATATGATCTAACCAAACAAAGAGGAATGTACATGAAGTCCACACAAAAGTTTTCCTCTAGTTAGTGATCACTGCAACCTTCAAACCCCTCATCAGCACCTCCATCCCTCACTCACAGGCATTCAGGACCGGAATCCAAGTAAGTATAACGTCATACTTTTCTGGTTTATTTCATTTCATCATCATTTTATCATCTATTGTTTACCTAGCCACATATTGACCTTCTCCAACATTTCCACCTCCATATACCCATTAAAACCTCGCCAAAGCCTACCAAAATCACCCAATACCTCATCCCAACCAACCAAAGTCTTTGTGCAATCACAAAGGAGACCCAAAGCTTGTTTTGTGGCATTTCCAAATTTCCACGATGTCGGCACTGTTACACCGACCATCGTCGGTTACCTTTAACTAACATCGGTCTCTGTATTTGCCCATACAGCCCTGACAGAGACCTACCCACCAAATTTCATCTCACCCTCATCCACCTATGATCTACCCGAGACCTCTGTCAAACCTGCAGAACCCAAAACCAATCATTTGACCTTTGGATTCTATTCTAGCTTAGCCTGTTAGATTAGATCTATTTCTTATTATGTTTTAAGTGAGATACCTAAATCATTTCAAATTACAATAGGATTTACTTTGTTTATAGCATTAAATTGTTTAAAACAATGGATTGACAACCATCTAGGAAGTATCACACTTCTCGGATCTAGCATACACTAGGTAGTTCACTGCCCATATTGTTTAATTCCTTATGGTGGTCTTGCTTTGCATTACAAGTAGTTCCTCCTAGCCAAAAGGAAGTTCTCACAATCAACTGTGGATTCGAAAGTCATATGTGTGCAATAATCCATCAACCAACATTTGAACAAGTATTCCTCCCGCACTCAAGTTACCCTATTTGTTTTGTCAACACTTCAAAGAAAAGATCTAAGAAATAGGTGAAACACGGCTCCTCCTCCCTTCACATCTTCGCACACCGCAACATGCCATCACACTCGCACAACATTTATATATCTTAGTTGCATTTACTCTTATTAGCTTATTCTACTTACATGTTACATATACATGTGCACTCACTGGTATATATTGAGGTGAATGCAAGACCTTTCACATATTCATAAACGGTGCATGATGCTTGTGAACTCTTTACTAGTCCCACCGAGGCTCCGGGGCATCTATCCTTTGCACTCACGTATTCTACACATCCCGTGTTCTATTGTCACATCATATACTACTTCTCGTTGTTGTTACTCTACTTTTCGTTGATCTATACACACTTTGACATATTATTTATCTTTCTAACATGTTAATGGGTGCTTCATGTGTAACATTTTCTTGCATGATCTATATAACCATGGTTATATGTCACCTTTTGTCTGTTATTGTTTGCTATTGTTTACCATTTTTTTTGGGCTATGCCCTATGTCTTGTTTGATCATTGTATGTTTTTGTCCACTTCGGCCTTGATTGTCTTGTGAAATTATGAGCGATGTCCCATGTATGAAACCTACTTTTCATGGTCTATCTTGTCTTCTTAGTTGTTAGTTACAGTTTATTCTCTTGCATGCTAGTTCTTTTTACTACTAACACTTGCTACCATCATATCTTGTTTGCATGTGCCTTGGTTTCTACCATGTACATCCCCTACCCCTACAAGTATCCACTACATGATATGTATATCATCTTGGTCCTCTCCTTTGGACCACATTCTCATTCAATTGTCACACACACCCCAAACGAGGGGGCATCTATTAGGTGAAAAAATCACCCCTACAATAGTTCAAAGCTTCAAAACATATCAAGTACAATACATGATCAACACAGGTACAAAGTTATATATTGGCTCCGAATCAGACTTGGGCCCAAAATATAGAGCAGTGAATACTATTACCCGGTTACGGAAAGTAGTAGTGGGCACTTGTGTCCCTCCTAGGAGCTTGTGTCCTAGGGGTAAAAATAGTAAATTTATCAAGATAGCACATTCTCCAAGTAATTTACAACATAGTTCTCTAGAAGCAGGCACTTGCCTCTAATTACAAAATGCATTCTATTAGTTACAACTGGGCGATTCAATAAGAACAACAAATAAATCAAGGACGTACCACCCGTACATTAAAACTATCGGAAAGTGTTATGGAGGGAGATTAAAACTAGACCTCTCTCCCAACACTCTTCTCTTGGCATGAGATCACCCAAAAACTCACCTTTAGCATGAGATCACCCAAAAAACTCACCTTTGGCGTGAGATTGCCCAAAAAACTCACCTTTGGCATAAGATCACCCAAAAAACTCATCCTTGGCATGAGATCACCCAAAAAAATTACTCTTGGTGTGAGATCGCCCAAAAGCCTCACCATCAACATTCATAATCACCAACTCCAAGTAAACATGACAAATTTCTATCTCATACTCTTTAATACATCAGGTGCACACTTTCCTTTACACACTTTTTACGTATTTATACACATATTTTCTCTAATTTTCCATATACATAACTTTGATCGCTCTTATTTTTCAAGTCCATCCTTATATGCAACAAGAAGTAGCCCACCTCAACAAGCATGAGCTCCAACAACACACTAATGTGCATACACTTCAACCTAAAGGTCTACTTCCCTTTCATAGTCTCCATGCTTTACTTTGTGATCACTTCATGTTTAACTTGTCTACTCAAAGACACTATTGTCTACACTCTTCTCTACAAGATTACAAGGTACACATATTCTATTTACTTTATGCTATAGAGATTCACTCAACATCATAAAGTGGGGCAGATGTAGACACACAATCTATACACTTGGGTACATTTCTAGGTCCTAAAGCATACTAAATGTATACATAATTCCTAAGTGAGAAAACTAATAATTTACAACATCTTTTAGGCCTTTTGCTTTGTCTCTTATACTTTTGTTGACCTTACACACCCTACAACCCTGTCAATATTTGATTGATTTATCTTTTATGGCCTCGAACACTAGCGCAAAAGTGCCTGTGCACTCATGTGTCTGGGTTAGCACACCGGTTATACAGATAATATATCGATCTAAGCATACATGCAAATAAAAGTGGATATTCTACGGTAAGAAATATATACAAAACAAGAGATATAAATCAACACCAGATTTAACGTGGTTCATCCAAAGTGTGAGCTATGTCCACCAAGAAATAAGCCAATCTATTATCCAAAGCTTTGACAAGATATACAATTGAAGATTTACTATCTTTCACGCCTCTCAAATGTACAATACTTTCTTTCTCTCAAGCTTTTTGCTTCATCACCAAGAATTCTCTCTCACCAACTTTTTGCAAGTTCTTCTTAATTCTTGTTAATACTTACTTTTAAACCCTAGCTTTTATGCTTATATAGTCATTTATAGACTTAGAGCACTTAGCCATGCAATTACAATCAATATATATACTTTAATGCTAAAAATAAATCTCGATTCCCGAGAGTTAATTAAAACACTCCCACACAGTGTAACCGATATGGGTTCCTCTCTTGCCTAACCTATGTTGGTTCCCCCTAACCGATGATGGTTACTGTGTTTTCCAACAAGTTTTATATTGCATGCTAATCTGAAGTAATTGAGCTCCACAACTCAACAATCTCCCACTTGGAGATTAATTACTGCACCATACCTATATAGTATCATTCTTAGATCCTTCTTTAGCTATGTTTCTTCCTCTTCAAGTCTCAAACTTGAATACCAATAGAAGTGGAGTGTAGCTCCAACTTCTCCTTTTCTAATGGCTTTGTTAGCATATCCATAGGGTTCTTGCTCATATGAATCTTTTCTAGATTCAACTTGTCCATCCTTTAATACCTGTCATATGAAGTGATACCTCAACTGAATGTGTTTTATTCTCGAATGAAACGTTGAGTTCTTTGCCAAATGAATTACACTATGACTATCACTAAACAATTTACAATCATCTTGCTCCTTTTCCAACTCTTCCATGAACCTACTCATCCATATCATCTCCTTGTTAGCCTCTCAGAGTGTAACATACTTTACCTTTGTAGTAGACAAAGCCACAACCTTCTACAATCTTGAAATCCAACTAACTGTCATCCCACCTATTGTGAAAATATATCTAGTAGTGCTCCTTCTACCATCCAGATCTCCAGCCATATCCGAATCAACATAGCCACATAATGAAATATCCGAACCTCCATAACATAACTACATGCTAGATGTCCCTTTCAAATACCTAAGTATCCATTGGATCTGCTTTCCAATGCTTTTACCTAAATTGGCCATATATCTACTCACAACTCCCACTACCTATGCAATATATGGTCTGGTACAAACCATAGCATACATGAGACTCCCAAATGTTGAAGCATATGGCACTCATGTCATGTATTTTACCTCCTCATGTGATGATGGACACTGATCTTTGTTCAATTTTAAGTGTCTATCCATAGGTGTACTAACAGGTTTTGCATTATGCATCTTGAACCTTTCTAACACCCTGTAGATATAATCCTCCTGAGACAAATACAATTTCTTGTTTTTCCTGTCTCTGTGTATTTGCATGCCAAGGATTCTTTTTTGCAGCTCCTAAATCCTTCATAGCAAATGTGTGACCTATCTTTCCCTTAAGCTCACCAATGTCTTACATACTAGATCATGTAATAAGCATATCATCCACATACAATAACAAAATAATATAACTCCCATTTTCAAGGTTTTTGAAATAAACACAATGGTCAGATTCACGTCTCAAGTAACCATGCTCATGCATAAAACTATCAAACCTCATGTACCATTGTCTTGGAGCTTGCTTGAGCCCATATATATGTTTTTTCAACCTGCACACTAATTTCTTATTACCCTTGACTTCATACCCAAGTGGCTGCTGCATATAAATCTCTTCATCCAAATCACCATGAAGGAAATTTGTCTTCACATCTAGTTGCTCTAAATGTAAATCTTCTACTACAACTAAACTCAATATAGTACAAATAGAAGTCATCTTAACAATAGGAGAAAATATTTCACCAAAGTCAATACCTGCTTTATGTGTAAATCCCTTTACTACAAGCCTTGCCTTGTATCTTTTCTGTCCACCCTCTTCTTCCTTGATCTTGTAAACCCACTTGTTCTGTAATGTCCTCTTACCTGCTGACAATTTAACCAAATCTCATGTCTGGTTCTATTCCAAGGAGTTCATCTCCTCATCCATGTCATGCTCCCACTAGACGTGAGTCTTATCCTGCATTGCTTCTTCAAATCTCTCTGGTTCACCATTATCAGTTAATAATAAATAAAATAGAGAAGGTGTAAATCTTTCTGGAGGTTTACTTACCTTTGTGACATTCTCATAGGAGTTTGGGGGTCTTTGGAGGCTCAATCTAGACCTCTTGGTCATTTGTATCCAAATATGTCAGTGATCGACACTAGTCACTTGTAACCAATGTCGGTTGGCTCTTCTATAACCGATACCAGTTCTACTAACAGATGTTAGTAAGGGGTAAACCGACAATGGTTATTGTGTAATCTTGTAGGTAATACTTTTAAATCCGAGAGTTCATTTTCATTCACAAACTTCTCAACCGGTTCATCCTTAGGTACCAAAATTTGATCCTGTACATTCTCTTTTCATTCCATTCAACATCATGACTCCTAATAATTTTAGAATTCTCTAAATCCCGAAAACAAAAACCGAAATCACCAAATCCATAACCAATGAAAGTACATCTCTTGGATTTTGCATCCAACTTTTTCCTATTTTCCTTATCAACATGCACAAAAGCTTCTAAACCAAAAACTTTAAGAAAAGAAATATCTACCTCTTTTCCAGTCCAAGCTTCCTCTGGTATTCCTCCATTGAGTGAACTTGAAGGCCCACGATAAATAAAATAAACCGTTGTATCAAGCTTTCCGCCCAAAACAACAAGGGTAATCTAGAGTGTATTCTCATACTTCTAAAGACGTTTCATGATTGTCTTGTTCATTCTTTCTCGCAACACCATTCTCCCTGTGATGTTCTTGGAACCGTTATTTCCTACGTATCCCATTCATCGAACAATAATCATTGAAAGTCTTGCTACAAGTATTCACCACCATTGTCAGATCTAAGGCACTTTAACTTAGAATTTGATTCATTCTCAACAAGGGCTTTCCATCTTTTAAAAGTCTTAAAAAACATCATATTTACGTTTAATACAATAAACTCATACCTTTCTTGTAACATCATCAATGAAAGTAATATAATACTGGGATCCTCCATGAGAAGCTACCTGAGATGGTCCCCACACATTTGAGTGTACAAGCTCCAAATTTTGCTCCTTCTTAGCTGCCCAACTTTGAGAAATCTCACTTTTTTTTTTCTTCCAAAAACACAATGCTCACAAAAATCAAGACCTAAATCTTTCAAATCTGATAACTTACCCTTAGCCTTTAAGTTTTGCATTCCTTTTTGACTCATATGGCCCAACCGGTTATGCCACATGCATGCATATGAATCTAAAGTAGATAATGCAGAAAAGAAATCCGTTATACAGGTAGATAAATATAACGTTCCTACCTTCTTACCTCTTGCCACAACAAAAGCACCATTGGTGACTTTCCAAGAGTCTCTGTAAAAGTAACCATGCAACCAGATTCACTTAGTTTCCCTACAGAAATAAGATTCCTCCTAAGGCTTGACACATGCCTCACATCTTTCAATACCCATGTATTTCCATTTTACAATTTTAGATGAACTTCCCCTTTACCAATAATACTACAAGGTTCATCATCACCCAAATAAACATGCCCAAAATTTCCCTAGACATAATTTATGAAATAACCCTCGTTAGGGTTGCACGAAAAGAAGCTCCCGAGTCTAAAACCCATGATTCAATTGCATTATCTAAAGAAATAATAAGAGCATCTTACATTACCTTTGATGCAGCAAGATTTGCTTCTTTACCTTTGTCTGGTTGTTGGTTCTCTTTATCCTTTGACCAACAATCTTTCTTTGCATGTCCTTTCTTTCCACATTTCCAACAAGTAATTCCCTTACTTATGGATTTAGATATGTTATCCCTTGACTTTGATTTCTCATTACTCTTACTCTTGGATCTCTCCTTCTACCTGCCCCTACTTTATACATTCAAAGCATTCCTAGATGATGATTCCTCTGTACTCTTCTTGTGAATTTCTTCATTCAAAATTATACTAACCACATCATCAAACTTCAAAATATTATTAATGAGATGTTGTATTACTAATATCCATTACCAAGTTATCCCAACTATCGGAAAAAACATAAGAATAAAAGTACTTTCACTTCATCATCAAACGGTATATCAACCAATTTTAATTGATTTACAATAGATCAAAAATTATTCAAATGACTAGATGCAGATCCACCGTCATGCATCTTAGAACTAAATAGTTTCTTCATCAAATAAAATTTATTTGAAGCACTAGGTTTTTCATATAAATTAACAAGAGATTTCATTAACCCTACCATAGAAGTCGCTTCTGTAATATTGGAAGCCACGGATGCTGTCAGGCTTAATCTTATAGATCCCAAAGCCTTTCTATTAAGAATATTCCATTCTTCATTAGTCATCTTCGTAGGTCTAGACTTCTCATCCAACGGTAAATACAAATATCTTTGATATAGATAATCCTCAATCTGCATCTTCCATAATTGATAATTTCGGCCGTCAAACTTCTCTACCTTGTATTTGTTTTCTTCTTCCATTGTTGTAGCTCCCACTCAATTAGAAAACCCTCTGTGAGTAAATCTATCAACACACAAAACCCTCAAACAAAGCTCTGATACCAGTTGTTGGGGTTAGCACATCGGTTGTACAGATAATATATCATATCTAAGCATACATGCAAATAAAAGTGGATATTCTACCAGAAGAAATATACAAAACAAGAGATATAAATCAACACCAAATTTAATGTGGTTCACCTAGTGTGGGCTACATCCACCAAGAAATAAGTCAATCTATTATCCAAAGCTTTCACAAGATATACAATTGAAGATTTACAATCTTCCACACCTCTCAGATGTACAATACTTTCTTTCTCTCAAGATTTTTGCTTCATCACCAAGAATTCTCTCTCTCACCAAATTTTTGCAAGTTCTTCTTAATTCTTGTTAATACTTCTAAACCCTAGCTTTTATTGTTATATAGTCATTTATAGACTTAGGGAACTTAGCCATGCAATTACAATAAAAATAGATATACTTTAATGCTAAAAATATATCTAATTCTCGAGAGTTAATTAAAACACTTCCATTGCACAGTAACCGATGTCGGTTCCTCCTTTCCTAATCGATGTCGGCCCCTGGTGGTGATGTCGGTTCCCCTAATCGATGATGGTTCTTTGTGTTTTCTAGAAAGTTTTATATTGCATGCTAATCAAGTAATGTAGCTCCAAAACTCAACATCATGTCCCTTATGGGTGCTCCGAACTTCTTTCATTCCTTCTTACTCTTTTGGGTATCTTTTAATTTTGGGTCATTTTTTACAACTTTGGGTCGGCCTTTTAGTTATCAATTACAAAATTCAAACAAGGGAATCATATATATATAAATAGTTATTTCTCTCAAATGAGCGGCCAAGCACTAAACATTATCTATTATCACCTAAGTTTACATTCAAAGGTACAAGAGCACTTCAAAGGCATTCATCTAACACACTCATACAAGGGACAAGGGATGTATCACTTTGTATACACAACATAAGAGGGGGAAGTTTATTTTATTCCATCACACACATTCTATACATTGTTACATTCTAGATCTAGCCCGCTATCACTGTGTAACTTGCATAAGGGCATCCTAGGGCATCATTACACACACATTCACACAAAAATACATGGAGTTTGAGATGTAGTGCATCAATAAGTTGTAAGATCATTCTTCAGGTGACTTTTGGGGTTAGTTTTACTCCCTATTTTTCATCTTATTTATTAAGTTTGATGTGGTTTGTGGGTATGTGCAGCTAGGTATTTATTTTGCAGGTTACATGTGCAAACAATGACATTGGGAAAAATTTAGAGTGACAAACAAAGTCTGTTGGGCCCCTAAAATATGGGTTAAGTACAAGAAGGTGCATGGGTGTGCAAGGCCTATTTGAAGATGGGCGTGCAAGGAGAAAGCACGCAAGGCAGAGTAAAGGTTTTGGGACTTAGCCATATTTGGCATATCACATGAACACGAGAAAAGCGTGACCCGAATGTGCATGCGGAGTGGATAAGGTGCCAACTTGATAGCTTGGTGCCCACGGAGGAATATACCTTGCGATGGAAGATTCTAGAAGGCCATCATTGCAAAGAGTGGAGAGCTCGAGCTTGAAGAAGCATGCTCCCATGGAGGACCACCTTGGACACTTGGCAACAGATCTACAACTCCCATGAAGGCTTGAAGATGTTAAGAAAGGCTATAAATACAAGCACCGATGGAGAAAAAAGAGAGAGAAGCAGTAAAGAGGCGAAGCCATGCAAAGAATACCGTGTGAGATCTCCATAGGTTGTGTCTCAGAGGATTTGTAGAAATACAATGTACTAAGGGGATGGGTTTGAACATTTTTCTTTGTACTATGAAGGGCCTAAGTCTAGTTTTGATGCATGACATTGATCTACATTATCATATGAATCGTGATTGCATGAGTTAATGTAATGTGGTTATCAACATGCTTAATATGAATATATGTGTGGTTCCAGTTCTACTACATGGTTATATGTATATTTCATATGAGTGGGTGTAAACCCCTGTGCATTTCTTTTTGTTATGATTTAGATCTATGTTCTATAATGTTTTCCTTATATGAATGAACACATTGGTCTAGAAGTCATTTTGAGCTCTAAGATGAATGTATGGTTCCTTTCCAATCTATTCACTTAAGTTTCTATCATAAATAATGAATTCTCACACAACTCACATAAAGGAGGGACTCAAGCACCCGCGTGTGCCTCGGGTGAGTGCCCAACGCTCGCTAGGTGATAGGTCGACGCGCATGGGATTTCCTTGTTCTTTGAGAGGGGTATAAAATGACTACAGAGTCCAACAATGAAGATCCTTCTACATAGAAAAGATCCAAACACAAGCACCTAACTTCGACACTAGCACCCATATCAGTCACTAGTACTCGGGTGCTTTTTTCCTCCCATGGGTGATTCTATCCTACACATTTATGAGTCTTAGAACCTCCAGTGAGCCTTGATGACACTCTTCCCATTTTTTCAGCGGTTCCTCAACCCATACAACTTCTAGATCACTCGAAAATTGTCTAAGTCACCTTATCTCCTTATCTTGCTTTGGGTTTCATATTATTACATACTTATTACTTGTCCATTTGTGGTATATCATTCATTACAGAACTCGAAAATAAGATTTAATTAATTGTAAATTAAATCAATCCGCCCCTTGTCTTAGGCACCCAGGAAGGGACAAAAGCGCCTAAGTGCCCAAGTCTGATTCTTGGCGCTAGTGTCTATGCTGAAGTAAGGACCCAAGTCTGATTCTAAGACCTGTTTGAGTTTATAAACTATGTTGACTTTGTATTTTACTATACCTTGAATTGGGATTGTAGATTGTTGAACCGGATCAGAATAAATTGAATGCGTTGACTGATTCACCTAATAGATTCCCCCCGTTTGGGATGCATGCGACGTCACTAGGAGGATGCAGCCCAAAAGAGGATCCCATTCTAAAGTAATACTAATATGTAGGAGGGAATGTACTTGGTAGAAACTAAGGCACATGCAAACAATAACTAGAAAATAAGTGTGAGTGCAAACACGCATGTTTATAGAAAACAACGTAAGCTACCAAACAAAAAGACAATGTAGACCGTGAAAAATGAGTTGCAAAAATGGGACATCACTTACGATGTCACAAGACAATCGAGGCCACAATGGGTGAAAGAATACAGGTGTATACATGAAAATTATAGGGGAAAAGTCCACAAACAATGGCAAATAAGAGTAAGCAAACATCAGATAACGATTGTGGAAAATATGTTTTGTAAGGAAAATGTTGCACATGAAGTACCTGTTAGCATGTTAGAAGGATATAAAGTATGGAAAAGCATGTATAATCTGATATAGTAGTGTGATATATACAATAATGAAACAATAGCACCTGAAATATGTGTACAAATGTGGATGTCCTAGTAGTAAACATGTGGGATGTCCCTAGTAGCCACTTTGTGGGACTAGATGAGGAATCTGCGCCAAACATCCATGTTGCGTGTATTGGCCTATGTAAAGTCTGTGATCACAACTAGAAAGCAAGTGAACGTGCATGTGTGTATGATAAAGATAATGACATACAAGATATATATCTATCATGTGTGAGTAAGAACTACGTGTAACCAAGATATGCAACATGATGTGGATGAGATGGAATGGAATGCAATATGAGTGTGATAGGGAAGTGTGCCCCTTGAGTATGAATGTAAACATGAGTGAATTTTGGTTCATTTATACAAGACCCTCAATAGTAAAGAATGATCCGTATATCAAGATTGTGTCATTGAGAAATGGTTTAAATGATGTGTTGATATGATCGAAAGAGCATGGAGCATAGATTATAGGCTAATGTCGTGGTGATGTGGAAGACATAGAAGATATGAGTAAGATGTTAGAAGCTGGGAATGATTGATGTCTGTAACAAAGAGTGTAGATCATATAATGTGTGAATAAGAGGTGAAAAGTATTGTTTGGGAAGTGTAGAGTGTAAATTATAGAATAGCGTCGCATGATGGGATAAATAGAAAGATTGATTGATTATGAATACCAAGTGTTAAAAATACCAAGTGTTAAATGATGTAAATGTTTGGGAACCGAGGTTCAATTTAGGTTGAGACCCCGAGTAGTCGATTATGAACCATGAGACTAGAGTATGTCGATGGGTAGTGTGTGTTGTAAAATTTTGTGAATGATGCATAAAGTGTAGAATAGAATAACATGATGCGTGAGTAGACTATGATGTGGATTATAAGTGTGTAGGTTGAATGCGTGAAATGTAGAGATGTACAAAGTGTGTAGGGAAAGATATATGAGTGTGTAAAATGAGCACAAAGTGCGTATGATGTGTAATATATGTAAGAAGAGGATGTTGTATATGTGTAAGATGTATGATGTGCAGAAAGTGCAAAGCGCGCATTTATATGTAGTAGAAGTAATAATATGACATAGGAAGCATACAATATGTATGTTGTATAGGAAGAAGAAGATGTCATAAATGTGAAATGTGTAGTGTGTGAGGTTCATGTGTATAGTATTCCCTCAACAGTCAAGTGTGAACCTATCACAAGAGTGCGTCATAGGGTAAGGATGATACTAATGTATCAAGATGTGTATGTTTATATGTGAAAGTTAGATTCAAAATGATGAAAATATAAGAAAAACATTGATGCGAGAAGGGGAGAATAAATAGTGTGATGCCCCCAAGTGTGTAAGTGATGGAGATCTAGTTGATGACATTAAGTGGATCAATGTAAGGAGTAGTTTCCTTGACAAAAGTGATTGGATGCGAAGTGGAGATTAGGGAGGGACCTTACACAATGGTGGCTCATTTGATGATGTTGTGGAAGACTTGAGTGGAGGCCAGGTTGAACTGAGCTTTAGAGGAGGTTGCTTAGATTGACTTGGTAATACTGTAGATGAATTAACAAGAGGATGTGATGGAGAATGAACCTTGAGAGGTGATTTCTTATTTGAACTTGGTAATGTCACAGATAACTTGAGTGGAGGAGGAGTGGGACCATCCTTAAGAGGAGGTTGAGTGGATTGAATAGGTGACACTTGATTGGTCGAAGAAGGCATCTTAGAATTGATATCATGATGCTTGTTAGATGCAGAAGGAGCAGATGTATGATCCCATTTGGATGTAGCATTTGTAGATGGGCATGCAATGAATGAGAGAAACCCTTAACGCTCAAGATGCTTGATTCTTCATTGTAAAGCATATCAATAATTTCATTATGTCCATTGATCCGATGATAATTATAATATGGAAGGCCTTGATATTTTGTAAGTCGGTAAGGAGGATAGCCTTGAGTAGATGGTAAAGTGATTAATTGATGACTAAGGAGATCATTTAGAATGTTGTGTTGCTTAGTATTCATGAGCAAAGGTGAGAGGATCCAGTAATGGTATGACTTAAGGCTCACTAATACGAGCACATGTAGAAGACATAGAATGATGATGATATGTAGAAGGAGAAAAAACATGAGCATGAGAAGCATATTTGAGTTGTTTAATTTCAGATTTAAGAGATGGGATCGTGGATTCCATTCATCGTTAAAAAAAGAATGCAAAGCTTGAATTGAATCCAATATGGGTTGATTGGATGGAGGATCACGAAGGCTAGGGTCATCAAATAGATGATGGAAAATAGGACTTATTTCATGTGGTGGCGTATCTTTAGGAAGACACATGGATTCTAAGGATTTTTATAGAACAACCTGGCAGTGGGATGCATTTTAAGTAAATCAGACAAAGGAATTTGAGGAACTTTATGACCCATGATAGAAGAAATATGAGGATCCAAATGAGATGAGTTCACCAAATGATTTAACAAAAATAAACTAAGATGTAGATTACTTTGTTAAATTATTATGTATGCTACAACAAGTAAATATGACAATAAAGTACAACAATGACTCAAGAAAATAAGAAAAGGAAGTAAAACCCTAAGTGCAATAGAGAGTTAGGTTACTTAGTTGATTTCAAAAATATCTTGGTAGTTTGTGAAGGTGGAATACTAGAAAAATGATAGTACAAGACCTCGAAATTGAATCCATAAAAGTGTAGGAGGAGTAGGGACTAGGGCGCATGGACTAGTATTGGGATGCCCGGGTGCTAAGATCTCTTCCTAGGTGCTAGGGTCTGTGTAGGAGGTCTAAAGATGAATTTTATAGGGTCCCTGGATGATTTGAAACCCTCTTTGTTTATTGCTGGGTGGTGGTCGCACTATGATCACCGATGTCACTGATAACTTGCAATAAAGAGATCACTTGTAAAACCCTCAAAAGAACATCAAATCCTAAAAAGAAAGATACAAAATGAGGGTTCAAACTGTCCTCACTATAAAAAAATTCATCTTATGAATAAGCGTTAGGCTACATCTCGGACTCCAATGTAGTTATTTATGTGTGTGTAGAATCATACCTTAGGTGACTCTTGTGCGTGCCGCACTTGATAACGAGAAATAATAGCTAGATGTAAAAAGATGTAATAGATATGTGCATGGAATAAAATGAAATTCCCTCCTATGCATGTGATGCATAAAACCAACCCTTTTCCCTTGTAGTGGTGCAGGATGGATGCAAATATGCTCTTGAGTGCTTGTGAGATGAAACCTTAAGTGATAGTATAGATGTTTAGAGCTCGGTCCTTTAATTTTGTCACATAAATTTATATTTATATGCTTCTCTTGTTCAAATTTCATAATTGATCACTAGAAGGTCGAGCCCTAAGAGATAGGGATGTCAAATGGCTATAAATGACCCAAAGAGGAGTGAGAAAAGTACAAATAGGTCTAGGGTGCCCAGAGGGGATGAGGGTGCTTGGGTGTTGGCGTCTTGGCTAGGCATTGGTGTTCAAAGCTAGAAAAGGTGAAGTATGAAGGGTAAACCGGGAAGCGAGGTCAGTAAGGCCAAGAGGGAGACTAGAAAGGAAACTAAAAGGCCAAGTATAATGATCAATTAGTATTTTTCTCCCATAAGAAGCATATGAATAGTAGTATGTGACTAGGACCTAGTAATGTACCTAAAGTGCATGATTTAGTGTCTACACTAACTACCATAACCTCACTTGCTATGTCAACCATTTCCCTTCAATAATTCACTCCACCTATTTTTGCCACAATTTCCATCGCACTATAACCCATGTCATTTCTAGAGTTATTAACCTCTAAGGGGATAGATTTGTATTTTCCTATTCCACCCCCTTTGTCTTTTCCTACATTCACTATGCCTATTTTCACTCCTCGTCCTAGTCTAATCTTTCATATGGAATTCCATTTACATTCCTATCCTCTTCATGCACTTTATATTCATCCATCATTTCTTCATAGTTTCCACTAATACCCCAATTTTCACCACATATGGGCTATTATAGACCCCTTTAACTCGCTAAAACTATTGATATTGCTTTCACATCAAGTCCTAACCCAATATGTTCTCCTTAATAAATGATATATAATTTAATTTTAAAGCAATAATGGATGTAGCAACAATTGTTTAAAATAAAATTAAATCCACCTACCCAACCCCTTTATATATATTTACATTTTAATAACGTAGAAAAAACTATAGAATATCACTACCATAAGGATAACTCATGGAGGTAAGGAAATTTCAATTGTTAAAGAGGAAGATATCTTGATCATAATGGGAGATAAGAAGAGAGAAAGGGGGACTGATCTTGCCTACCATCCTCTCAACAGGATCGACACTTCCCTAAATATTGTAATAGAAAAAACTATAAACGGGAAAGGAAACACTTAACAACAATGCTAAGATGCCTACACATCCTACTCTACATAATGAAGTGTAACTAGAACTTGGAAAATTATTTTTCAATTTTAGGGATGTATCGGATTTAAAGAAGAGAGAAGGAAATGAAGATCAACCAATCAAATTTTAAGCATAATGGAATGTAAAGAGAAGAAATTGGACACCATAGGCAATGTGGTTAGAAAAACTCCTTTTAAATACCTCTCTCATTAGCATAAATGACATCATGATAGGATAAAATGTCTTTGCCAATGAAAAAAATATTTTAGGAAAAGTATTCTTGTTTATCTTGGTTAATATTAAACATTTTTATCTCTTTTATTACAACATTATCTCATTATTTGTAGAGGTTGGTTTCAAAAAAATTATAAATGAACAAAACAAACTCTATATAGTTGAGTAGTTTGATGCAATTTCGATTTATTTCATGAAAACCTTTAGTTATCAATATACAATAATGGATAATTTATGAAATATACAACTCCACAATTTTGTTATTGATACTACCAAATGGTCAAGAAAGCCAGATGTATGAAGTTGTTTTTGGACAAGATCTTCTTACATTTCACGTATGGATTAATAGAGAAATAAGAGGCATGCAAACCTCTAATTTAGACACTATAGATATAGAGAAGATATTAAGTTTTCATTTTGGATAAATCCAAAGGTAGACAAATGATTTCATAGTTAATAATAGCCATTTTTAGTTCATAAGCTCATGACCGCTTAAATTCAGCCTACTATTTTAGTATTTTACATTTAGATGAGAAAGCTCCTTTGTTGAGCTATGTTTCAGAATCGAGATGTTATCTTATAGGTTATTTCACATAATATATTTTTAGCTATTAATTATTAATTATTTTTAGATGTTTGGATTGAGAAATCTTAGGCCACTCTAATTATCTATACATTTATAAGATTTTATTGTTTGTTGATAGAAGGAGTATTTAGAATCTATGCAATTTAGAAATCCATTAAATGTTCTATGATTTGTTTATGTCACGAGTTATATTTATCTTTCATATTAGATGAATGCATTTGTTATATGAATGAAATGAATTATATTTTAAATTGATATTAATTTTGGAATCTAAATTTAGATTAAGCCAATTTATTAAGAGGTCCTCTATGTTTTGAATATTAAGTTTTGGATGTATGTTTGTAATGCTTAATTAATGTTATACATATGTTAAAAATTCAATATTTTTAGTCTTCCACACCCATCACCCTAGGTTTTATCTTAGGTTTTAAAATATTTTTGGATTCCCTACGCATTGCAAGTTTTAATAAACTAGTTCCTTAAACATTATGAGTTCTTAGCAGAGTGTACATGCATCAATATGAAAATTATCTTTTTGCATTTACCCTTTCTTTCTTATGTTTTTTGGGAATAACCTTATAGTAGGTTAAAATTTAGGAATTCATCCAAGTTGTTATATTAAAATAGAACCACTTCATGGTACACCAACATCACATGCCAACTATTACACCATTTTATTATTATAAAACCTCATATCCAAAAAATTATGCAATGAATAAGTTCACCTATTTATAAAATAATTGGATTCTTTCCGTAAGAATTTTTTTCGCGCATAAAACCCACATCAACAACATAGTTCCATCTTATGTGACTACTCTATGTACCTTATAAACACTCAAATGCATAATGTTTAGTCTCTCCATAATGTAAAAATGTTCTTCTCGTGTCCTCTACCTCTTCTATGTACTCTTCCTTTGAAAAAATATCCACCTCTACCTTCGCACATGGTTATGCTCATGCGAGGAAATCTCTTCACCCTCATTCATGTGATTTTATGCATTAATGCAAAGAATTATTCCTTTGTGTAGGAATTTGATATTCCCTTACACACTACATTTTTTTGTCTTTTAGACAACTTCTCGTCCTTCTTCAAAGTGTGAAATAATAGACCTCATCCACATATTACTTTAGATCACACTAAAGTCATCTTAAAGAGATTCATAGTGTAATCATGTACAATAATATCCTTTTGGCACAAGTTTAATATGTTTCTAAACAAATGTGACATATAGTCCACTTGAATAAACTTAGTCTTGAATTTTATGACCAATCTACCCAAATTATTTATATATCCTTCCCTCTATGCACTCTTTAGGTTTACACATGCTACCACCATGAAGATGCATGATATTTTAACTTAGTATAAGAAACCTTTACATTCTTGGGGTATTCTATGCCTTTATGTTTTTTTTTCAATACGATGCATTCATACTTGAAATATTTCTCCATTTTCATGATCCATTCAATGATATCTTATGGAGACTTCCAAAGTAATTTATAATATCCAAATTTTATTTCCTCCCAATCATTATGATTGCACACAAGAATTGGTCCTATTGATCATCGACATATTCCACTTCAAAGTGTCCTAGTATTTAGGTTCTCTCTCTTTGCACTTATCATCACTTGAATCTTCATTGCACTTTTTTACAATGTGTAGTCTTCATAGCCTCCAAATGGACTTGAAATCCTCTCACCATTTATTTTATATAAATTAATCTAAATGTTATGTTTACTCTAGAAATAATATATATTCTACTTTCCATGTTTCATTTTCTCACAATTATCTCAACAAGATCCTATAACCTACACATTCTATCCAACAACCTAGATGTATTAAAATTTATAAACTACCTTATGCACATTCCCATATTATAGAAATGAAAAAAATTAAAAGATCACTCATACACTAACTAGATTAATGCTTATACCAATCTCTTTTGTAGGACTTACAAATCCTTTGATAAAAAATAATGCAATCATGGTTAGGGATCCTAATGAAGGGATAGATTACACCAAATAACCCACAAGTTTAGATGTATATCTCACCAAAATGATATCTTAAACATAAAATTTAAATGAGAAGTAACTAAATATTTTTCTATTTAATATGAGGAAAATATTATAGAATTGTATGTGATGTCATTACACTCTAATTATAGTCTTATTACAAGACTTTGCAAGAATTATTATAAATACCAATCCTATGACCTATCCTAATATTACATATTATGTAAGGCTTCTACAAAACCTTACTTGGTTCAATTTAAAATCAATAAAATTCCTAGTTATTTAAATCATATGATAAAAACATATTGATATAACATAAAATACTTTCAATTTATATATAATTTGATTTGCACAAGGTGAGAGAATAAGTTTTCCCTTTGAAAGTAAATATACATTATAAATATTCATTTGAAATTATCATATCACCATTAATATTCCTAGTTGGTTTGCATATAGTTTTTCATGAAATGTACATTGTTCGATCAAACTTTAATAGGTTGTTTGCGTTGGTTATTGTGTCTATAGTGTTTTCATTGATGTCAAAGTTCATTTATGAAAAATGGAGTCTAGATGACATATGTGTCTCTATGAAGTGTAAATCAAGGTCAAGCATGAAGGTTGATTGATAGTGTCCAATCATGTTGTCTTGTGATGGTGTCTAGGCATGGTTTCTAACATGGTCAAGCTAGTATTATCTCTCCAAAGGTTGTATGAATTATTCACGAGTTACATCATGGTTAATATGATGTGTCAAAAGTGCCTAAGATTATGAAAGTGGTCTCCATGATCAATTCATGTGATGTCATGTGTTCAAGTGGTCATTTTAGACATGTTCCTAGACCTAGTGCATGGTGCATGGTGGAGTAACATGATAAATAGAGAAATTAAGTATTGGTGAGCCATGTGAAATGTGTTGTGAAATTCATATAATTTTTACGAGGAGCTTCAAGTTAGTATTCAAACATTTTATGATTTTTCATGGTCCTTTGAAGAAAGTTTCTTGAGAACAAGGTAGGATTACATAGGTAAGTCGTGGTGGTGAGAGAGTTTCAGATGTATTTGAGAAAGAATGTGACTTGGTAAAGTTAGATGAAATTTTTCATGTTGTTTCATGTCAAGTTTTGGTCCAGGTGGTGAATATTGTGCAAGTTACTAAGTATTTTCCAAAACTAGGTTTTCAAAGGTGTTTTTTGTGCTAAAAGTTGACCTTCTGATGCTCATTGTGAGCTATATCATTTTCATGGGGACTTGACATATTTTTAATAATTAATTAGGTTAGATATGAATATTTTACAAGAATAATGGGGTAGTTTTATTGTCATTTTTATGAATGATCATTAAGAAGGTAAACATGTTTGAAACCCTCCTAAAACTCTAGTTAAGCAACGACTTGGGAGATATTGAGCATAGTGACCCAGAATTTATTGTTTTGGAAAAATTGATGATTTTATGTTGTAGAGGACTCCTCCAAATATCTTCAGGTGTGATTTAGATATTTTGACAATATGTGGGCCCCACTCAAATATGCTTATTTCTAGAAAGTTTTAGTTTGTGCACAAGTTTCCCATTGAACTTATTGACTAATTTACCGATTATGGAAGCTTAGGAGTTGTAATACGTTTCCATGATAGTTTTAAGTCATGTTTGAGGTCCTAAAGTGAAAAGTGTGCCCTATTTATGAGGACATGTTTTTAGACACTTTTGGGGCGCTTTTGAGCAATTTGGGAACAAAGTGGTTTTGGAGTTTAGCTACGAGACATAATTAAGACTTGGTTTGAATTTTCCATGATCCTGAATCTAAGATATTTCCAATGTTATATCACACTTGAGTTTTTTTATAAGGTATGAGAAAGTTATGACCTATTCTTTGAAGGTCAACTTTGAGGGTGTTTAGTGTGCATGCTCTTGAGTGGCTTCTTGAGGAGAGATGATTGTTTTGAGTTGTTTCATGATTTTGGAGGTTTATGAGATCTTAGATGACATGTATAATAATTTTCCATGCCTTGGAAAATTTTGTTTTGGCCTTCTACATTTAGATACGGAGAGTTGGCTTGTTTTTTACCGCATTTGGGCTACTTGTGTCCCAAATGAGTTTTTTGGGTTGTTTATGATATTGCCGACCTATGAGGTCATTTTTAGAATGTATATAGGATATTTTTATGATGTTTTGATTTAATTTTCCATATTATGTCCTACCTCCATACATTTGAGTCATAATTCATGTATTAAGTTGTAAAGCTCATTTGAGCTAGTTGTGAAGGTTAGAGCTTGAACGACCTAAAGGGTAGAGTTTGGAGCTTGAAGGAGGTCCTTGTGTCCATCACAAGGATTAATTTATGATGGTGTAACATTCCAAAGTTAGATCAGGTGATGGAAAGCTAGGGAAAGTGTGAAATCTGTAGACACCTAAAATTGGGACGACACCCTCTAAGTCCCCTTTTATTACATACCCCCTTGTCATGACCCCTTTCACATATTTTTATTAATCTAATTACGTCACCCCTCCAACTCACCTCTCCACCTCACCTTAGACCCATTCTAAGCCCATTTAATAACTAATACTGAGTCATCACTCCCCCTAACCAATTGAGAATTCTTCTAAACCTAATATTAATTTCCAACTACCTCTCCCACCAATTTCCGTGTGATTTAACGAGAATCAAGACTCCTAACCCATAACCATTCTTGACTCATGCTAAAAGGAGAGAAAAGGTTATTTTTAGAAAATAAGACTATTTGTCCGTAACTAATGCCGAGTATTCCTTGTCTCGATGTCTTTGGTTAAGGAACCGCCATCTGCCTTTAAATATGCATTTTTCAACTCTTTCGCTCAGGTTATTATTTTGGTTGGCATTCTTTGATCTTGCATCTTTGGCATTCAATCGACACCTTGACGATCAACTGAGCACCAGAGCATCAAACTCTCCACCGAAACCAATCTATGACTTCATAGGCTTGAACCATTCGCATGAAGAAGCACTCAACCTTTGTCATCGTGACACTAGATCTCGACTCGTCTCTCCTACACACACCCACCAACCACCACCTTCTACCAACCTCTAGATATCTGATAAGTATTCTTAACTAGGTTATTGATTTCATTAGCTTTTTTTTTTTTTTTGATTGATAAACGCTTTTGACCGAGCTATGAACTGCAGGAGGGTTCGGGACCCCACCCATTATAGCCAATGTCCTGAGACAAGATATTATAATTAGACCAACCTAGACCGCAACGAGTCTCGCACCGACGATGCAATTTCTGCCACCGCCGTTTTTTAGAGCCACCAGCCGCCACGAACGCCAATGTCGATGATGCAAAGTCCGCCACCGCGAGAATCACCGCCACTCGTAACCACCGGTGATGCAACATCCGCCACCACCGATAACCACCCCGAAGGGATCGTGCCTAGCGAGATTTGAACATGGGTGGATCCGGACACAACCGTCCGTCTTAACCGATCCACCCAAACCCCATTGGCGATTTCATTAGCTTTGGTTTTATATCCTTTATCTTTTTCTAATTACCTCCTCCCTCTCCTGGATACCTTCCATAGCCCATTCACTTGATGCCCTACCAACCTGGAACCACTCTACCTTTTCAACCACCCCTTTTACCCTGTTGAGTCTTCACCTAAATTCCTACACCCTACCTAAGACCTCCCAATACTCTATGTAATCACAGAGAGCCCAAATCAACCTCCTTTCTACCTTTGAAACCCAATTGCCCCTACCGTGATTGGTTACCAACTGATCCTGGCTATAACTAGTGACCGACATCGGTTCCCTAATCAACATCGGTCTCTGTGTCTGGCATTTTTTCCCTCAGACCAACGAGCTCATTCCTCCACCTAGAACTCTCTAAAACCTCCCAAGACTTCACTCAGACCTTCTTTCTACCCTCTTTCATACCTATAGACCTTGACAACCGACCATTCTCCTAGATTTAATCTTATATTCATCATTTAGATTAGATTTAGACTATTGTGTTGTGTGAGATACCCAAATCATATAACTACAGTAGGACTTTCCATTTCATGATATTTATCAACATTAATTTGTATTAAGATGTGGATTGACAACCTTTAAGGAAGCACCCCACTTCCTGGATCTAGCTCACGCTAGGCAATCCACTGACCTATGTTATTAACTCTATTTTTTGGTCTTGCTTTGCTTCTCAGTAGTCCTTCCAAGACAAAAAGGAGTGCTCTACAATCGGCTTGGTCTTCAACAATGGTGTGCAACCTCTTCACGACCTCTAGGTATTCCTCACGTACCTTACCTTCACCTTTTAAATCATTTTGTCATATGGTACTCCTATGTGGTGAAACATTTTGGCATGCCCAGTGGGACCCTCATCATTTGTGGGTTCCTTATATTCATTTAGGATTGCATTTCTGATTGTTTCCTTTCTAAAATCTTCACCAAATCTCTCCTTGGTAGCATTATTTCTTCTATTTTATCCAAAAGTCACATTTCATTTGGTACAAATTAAAACAAATCATTATTTCTTCTTTCTTGCTTGCATTAGTGAAAGTAATACTCTATTCCTATTCACTATTGCTTTCATCCAATATCAATATTTCAATTTGGGTTTAAAATTTTTGCATTGCATCCTGTGTATTCTTGCATTTAGCTCGCATAGTCTAATTAGCAATCAAATATATGCAGGTCACGACGGGTTGATGATTGGGTAATTAAGTGTAGTCCACTTTTGCACACACTTTTCCAAATCATTCAAACAAACAACACATTTCTTAAACATTCCCAAATCCCAGGAAGAAGCTATCAAGGATTTAAACATCTGTTGATAGTGGCCCACGAAAGTGTTCAGCTAGATTGTCATATCGAGCTTGGACCTCATGTACCAAAAGGTATATCGAGGACGCCCCCACCAAAAAATTCTTAAAACCATCCATAGTTGGATTTTAGGTACCTTGTATCCATTCCTTTCTATATATTCACAATTAGTCCTAAGGCTTAAGCCATCAAAACACTAAAATTTTATTCCTAGGATAACATGTTTATTAGATTTTGCTTGTTAGATTTGTGACTTTCTTTCTTGTCTTCTACTATTTGAGGTGTGAGATTGTATTTCATCACTTTTCTTTATTTTTCACACTCAACCATCACAATCAAGTTAATTCTGGTTCTTTGAGTGTGTTAGATTAGAATTGATATACACAACCTAGTTCTCAACTTCTTTTGACCAAAATCTTGCTTAGAAATTTCAAATTTCTTAAGTTTAGATCTAATCTACCCTATCGGCATCGGCATCGATTCAAGAATCGACATTAGTTATTGTACACTGCGGCATTGGTTAAACAACCAGATATCGGTCTCTGTTTTGCTTTTTCTATCAAAATTAGTGAGCTAATTTCACATTTCATACATTTTCTAAAAGTCTGTTTTTGAGTTTTGTCATTTTTACAGAGCCCAAAGTACCTATTTTCCATCCTTCCATATGGTTTGGACTCGCCAACATAGGCGCGAGCTCTTACTTTCCATGTAAGTTGTATACCTTTTCCTTCTATCCCTTCACCACCTTCCATTTCATCTCTAATGGATCCTAATTATTCTACGAATGTACCCGTAGGTGATGAGGAATTCACTAGATTCCTTGATCATAACACCAAGGCCTTACAATATTACCTTGTTAATTCTTTCACCGTGACTCATTAGGTCAGCCCCTTTATGGAATGCCCACTTCCATGCCCGCCATTTCTACCATCTCTGCCATATCGAGGAATGCTAATGTGGCCACCCAAACTACTCTAGCATTGCCTAATCCCATTTCACAACCACCTACTTCTCACGTAACCTCTGCATCCTTGACATCTTCTCTCCCACCGACATCTGCAGTACCCATATCCACTGCCCTATTATATCATCATTAATATCTTATGTACCTATTCCTACACAACCGCTGGTTGTGTTGACCTCTTCCACTCCATTTCAGAATTTGGTGGTCTCTATTCCCAAAATCTTCCACCCGTCGCCATGAGGATATTTCCACAATCCCCTCCCACTTCCACCTTACCTCAAACATAACCCATCGCCTCAATTGCATATTTAGGGTATATGCCCTCCTTGTCCACTACTTCCTACATACCTATGTCTCAATTCACATACTCGACACCACCACATATTGGTATGCCTTTTACGACCCATTCATCTTATCAAGCCCCTATACCTTAGGGGAATCCTCAATCAAACCCCACAACAGATCTCATTAAAATGATGATGGATAAAATGCAGATGCTTGAGGCCTCAGTTTCTAGGTCCCGTAATGTCTTAACATATGATGAGATTTGTAACAAACCCATCCATCCCTCTATACCTATTCATCCATATCCCATGCAATGGGAGCTACCTAAATTCAACCACTTCAACAGATAAGGAGGACCCACAACAACACTTGTGTTCATTTAGACACGCTTGTTACCTAATAGGCCATGATGATGCCTTGCTCCTTCATACCTTTCCCATGTCCCTGTTGGGACCTGCCTTAGACTAGTACATGCTTTTCCCAAACACTCGATCTTTTCCTTTAATCAATTGGCACAGACCTTTCTTGATCACTTTTTGATAAAAATTTCTAAAAAGGTCTCTATCACAGATTTATATTCTATTCGTCAATATGATGACCCGGTCTATCTCGATTTCATCGCATGGTGGCGAAGCCTAATCAATCAACTTTCCTTCTCTCTCCCATAACCTGAGCTCATAGAGTTGTTTATGAGGGCATGTTCCAGAAACATTTCCTCAACTCTTTAGGTTCAAACATTTCATATGTTTGACGAGGCTTTTACCATGGCTAGGAATCTTGAGATCCGTGCCCTCGAAGAAGACAAACTAAAACTACGTAACAAAAACATTTCCTTCAAATCAAATGAGTCTTCTTCCAAACCACCCAACAACCATCCCAAGCCAAAAGGATCTGCTAACGTGGTAGTTCTAAAATTCATCCCTTCTCATCCAACCAATCAACCTAAACCTCCTTCTAATCTCTTTCGGTGCAAAATTTTCAATATCAATATGAACAAAATAGTTACACTCCCATTGGGGAGCCTTATTCTTCCGTATTGGAAAATTTGTTAAAGGCTAGAGCCATCACTCTTCCTCCCATCAAACCACATACTAGTTTTGATCCTTCTCACCCCACATTGACTTGGTATAAAGAAAATGAATTCTATAATTACCACCATGTAAAAGGACATAGTGATGCAAATTGCAAAACCTTTAAAAACATTATGCAAGGAATGTTAGACAGTGGTGATCTCATCCTTGACAACCCTAACACACCTGCTAATGCAAACTTGGACATTTTTAGAAAACCTTTTCCTAACCATGCCCCTTCATCAACTCATGTTGGCAAGACATCTAAAGAAGAAACCAATGTACATGTGGTTCATGTAGTCTTCAATACAACTTCGATCCTTCTATCCAGTATCCTCCTATAACATCTATGAGGAACCCACCTCACCTGTTCCTTTACCCATAGAGGAACCCACCTCTGTTCCTTTACCCATAGAGGAACCCACCTTACCTTCTCCTTTACCCACAAAGGAGCTCACCTCGCATGTTCCTTTACTCATAGAGGAGCCCGCCTCACCTGTTCCTTTACCCACAGAGGATCCCACCTTACTGTTCCTATACCATACCCATAGAGGATCCCACCTCACCTGTTCCTTCACCCATAGAGAAAACCACCTCACCTGTTCCTTTACCCATAGAGGAACACCTTACATGTTCCTTTACCCATAGATAAACCGACTTTACTTGTTCCTTTACACATAGAGGAACCCACCTTACCTGTTCTTCTACCCATAGAGGAACCCACCTTATCATCCTCTCTACCCATAGAGGAGTCTACATTACCCATTTTTCCTTCTCCTCAACCCGTAAAGGATCCTATTTTATCGACTCTTCCTATTAGTGATACCTCTGCTAAGGTCTTCAAGGATGCCATTGCTCTTCTTACCTCACTCTTACCCACCAAGTTAGAGGCTAAGACCTTCCTGTATCTCGCGGGCCTCAGAGCTCTTCACAGGATTTAACACCAAGTTGTCATCCTCTTCATCTACTCCAAAACCCTTCTCTCATTTGGTTGACCACTTGGAGTATGTCAATTATACTACCCTCGAGGATACCTTAGAATCCCCTGTTTCCACACAAATGCAGATGTCCTCCCTTGATACCTCAACCATATATCCAAAGATCTTCAAAGAGACTAAGGCTATTACACTTGAACCGATGGTATTAGCCCCTTCTTCATCAACACCCCCTCCACTCAGGCCTCCATCTTCTCAAAACCTACTACCACCTTAGGGGTTTTACTGGTACCAAGTCTGTTACATCCCCCTGTGAAGCTAGACTTGTCAACTTCTTCACCACCAATCACAAAATCTACTCCGACACCTAAAAGGAAGACCCAACCTCTTAGGGCTCACACCTCGATATCCCCCACACCTTCTCACTCACCTTCACCTCTGTCGTTGATATTGGGCCCACATCCTTCAACCTTGGTTAACCTACCCCTTTACCAAGGCAAACCCAAAGTGTGACAACCTATACCCTTGCCTTCACCTCTTATTCTTCCCACACTTTCTTCACTACCTTTACCCTCACTCTTGCCAACACCCACACTTTCACCTTAGCTTACTCGGATACATACACCTTCTGAGTCTCCTTCGCTCTCGAGCACTATTCCTCTGCCTTTACCCAAGAAGGCGGCCTAAACCCAAACCTTCACTACCTACCAAAAAATTAGTTACACCAACACGATCTCTCACCTCACCTCCCTCATGAAGGTCGCCTACCCCTTCGCCCAAGACAACCTTGACCTCTCATTGTGATCCTTTGGTAGGATCCTACTCTAACATCCTCTCTCGGTTGTTAGAGACATATGCTATATCACTTCCGCCTATCAAGCCTTATGATCCTCTCAAACCTAAACCAATAGGGTTTGATGACACAAAAATTTACGCTTATCATTGCTCACCAAGGCATGATGTCGAGAGTTGTAAGGCTCTTAAAACCATTCTCCTTCAGCTTTATGATTCTAATGGTCTCTTCGAAGAAGATGATCTGTTAGAGGAGGATTCCATTCTTTCTTTACCCATCGCCACATAACCTAGCCCCAAACCCATTCTATAACCTTTACCTTCACATCCACCTAGGGATAAAGGTAAGCCTAAACAACCCTCTTTTCCTCCTCCTATCTTGAAATTAACATGGTGCATGTAGCCACTCGGTCACAACACGCGAAAGACAAAGGAAAGGAAAAATTTAGTAACCCTTCTAGTTTTCCTTCACCTACCATTACACTTGCACCTCCCTAAGATAACCATCCTTGGGTCGACATCACCTACTTCTTCTAGGGTTACACATCATTTAATGATCAAACAAATTCATGAGTCCCTGTTGAAAATGTATTTATATGACTTGATTCAAACCTCTGATTCTCATTGTCAGACCCTCATTGAGGTCCTGCAATCCATCGAGGTTCCACCCAATGACACTTCACCTATTGCTGCCCTCATTACCCCTCATCAGATTGCTTCCATTAATTTCTCCAAATAAGATATTTCCCCTTCACAACCTGATGATCTGATCCCACTCTTTTCATCTTCACTTACATTAATGATATTCACATTAAATGCGTTATGATTGATGGGGGCACTAACATCAACATCATCTCTTCTCATGCCTACGAAAAAATAGGCATACCAGCCAATTATATGTCTAGCAACCCCGTCATGCTTTGATATTTTAATGATGCCATGACCACTACCCTTGGCACTGTTGTCCTCCACATCTGTGTGGGCCCCTGAAATCTTCTACTTTCTCAAAGGGAGTTCCAATAGAACATGTTGCTAGGCCAACCCTAGATTCGCACCATGGTTTGTGTACCTTCCACCCTTCATCGTTGCCTCAAATTTGAATATGAAGGGAACCTTACACCATTTGGGAAAATCCCTCCCCCTTCAAAACTTGTAATATGACTTACCATCCAAATGATGTCCTAATCCCAATTAAGGCATCTACCACATCTACCACTTCTGTTGCTTCACCTTCCTCATCTAGCCCACCTACCAACCCTCCTATTTTGCCCTCTACTGATGCCCCATCTTCTCAAGCTTCAGATAGCTCATTTATACCTATTACTTAAGTACTAACCAAAAACCACTTGGTAGGCATTTTTAACACCCTTCACTCAGAGAATACCGCTTCCTCAACATTGACACATTCCTTGCTCCTCAAGAGTATTGAAAACTACACCAACACCGGTGTTACGATCATCGTATATGAGAGGTCATACCATACGTCCCTCCCCATCTTTGCACCAACCTAATCTGTGGGGGGCTTGACACTTCCTCTTATTCTATTGAACCCCCCTTCTAAACCAGACCTTTTCATCCAACTTCTCCTACCTCACCAAACGTAATTTGCACTTACTTTTCTTCACCGTTACACCTAGAAAAGCTTCGACTTTGGTCGTTACAAACAATGTTGTCACATCATCATACCATACACCATTAGGAAACACAACGAACGTGTCGGTCTTAGATTTCCCAAGAAGCCTCCTCCTAAGAAGGCCCGAATCACCCTCGTAGAAGATGAAAAGCCTTCCCCACTTCCTCACTTATCACGCCGCCTTCTCCCACGAAGTCTATGGATCCCAAATCCATTCTGTCTAACTATTTTTTTGTGAGCACCATCTCCTTAGGACCTCTGACCTATTAAAGTGATGGCGAGGTTCCCTCTTCCCTTCCTCTTCTTTATCTTGACATGTTGGATGATGATATGCCTTCTATAAATGTCATTCAATGTCAGGATGATGATTTTATTTTGACCTATTTAGGTGTGGAGGATTCTTATATTCAAAGGTCATTATCTTCTAACATGCAAACCATGTTGAATGAATCTAACATAGAAATAAACATTCACACTCAGGACAATCCATGAATTCTAAAGATATGCCAATCTTTAGACTCCATTGAATAAAAATATTTCACCTCTTTTCTTCATGACCATAACAACGTATTTGCTTGGTATTATAGTGATATGATAGGTATTGACCCTAATATCGTGCTTCACAATATCATAACTAACTTGACACCAAACCCGTGAAACATAAGTTGCGTAAAATGCATCCTCACATTTCTCTTCTTGTGAAAGAAGAACTTCAATGCCTTCTCTCTGTTTCCTTCATCCTACCTATTGACTATCCACAATGGGTCTCAAACATTGTTCTTGTCATGAAAGTGATTGAGGGACTTTTTATTTGCACTGACTTTCATGACCTTAACCTTTCCTATCCAAAAAGATGAATTTAATCTACCAAGCATTGACCAACTAGTTGATCTTACAGTTGGCCATGAGATGTTATCTCTTATGGATGGGTTTTGGGTTATAATAAGATATTACTCGCTCTATAAGATCAACACAAAACCACCTTCATCACCCCTTAGGGGACCTTCTGCTATCGCGTCATGCCCTTTGGCTTGAAAAACGGTGCTACCTATCAACATGCTATGACTTACATCTTCCATGACATATTGGAAGACTATGTCGATAACCTTCTTGGTAAGTCTAAGTATTGTGCCAAACACCTAACCATTCTTAAAGTTATCTTTGACCACCTTATCCAATATTGTGTTCACCTTCAACCAAAGAAGTGTGTTTTTACAATTCTCTTGGGTAAGCTCCTTGGTTTCATCATCTCTTTGCGGGGTATCAAAGTTGATCCCACTAAGATCAAGGAAATTCTTGACATGCCTCCACCTACTAACCTTCAAAAACTTCATAGCTTATAAGGAAAATTACAATCCATCCGATGCTTCATTGTAAGATCCTTGGTTTCATTGTCTCTTTGCGGGGTATCGAAGTTGATCCCACTAAGATCAAGGCAATTCTTGACATGCCTCCACCTACTAACCTTCGGAAACTTTGTAGCTTATAAGGAAATTGTAATCCATCTAATGCTTCATCTCTCAACTTTCAGACCGATGCTAACCGTTTCACCACCTCCTTAAAAAGGATGTTTCTTTCCATTAGAATGATGAGTGTCACAAATCCTTTGAAGTGTTAAAGAACTACCTTCTTCAGCCTCTTATGCTCATTCCACCTAAAGATGATCAACCTTTTTACCTTTACATTTCTTCCACCGACTTATCCTTGGGTTACATTCCCATTCATCGTGATGAGCAGAACAAGGAACAAGTGGTTTATTACATAAGTCATACTCTTCTAGACTACGAAACTTGGTACACTCACACTGAAAAAATTTTCTTAGCCCTAGTCTTCGTGGCCACCAAAATTTTCCACTACCTTCTTAATCACAAAACATTTGTCATTACCAACACTGACCCTCTTCATTACATGTACGCCAAACCTTACCAACACCAACGCACCACTCGTTGGCTCATGCTTCTTGTAGAATTAGAGTTGGAGTTCATTCATCAAAAGTATGTCAAAGGACAAACCATCGTAGATCAACTTACAGACGCTCCTCTTCTTGGGAATCAATCCTCAAATTTTTATTTTCTCGATGAATCTATCGCCACCCTCTCCACTGATGATATTGTTTATTAAATGACATTATTATTTGACGGATCCAAATGTCACCGTGGGGGAGGTGTGGGGGTCATCCTCATTCCTCTTGATGGTGAGCCTATGCCACTATCTTTTAAACTAGACTTTGACTACACAAATAACATAGTGAGTATGAAGCTCTTGTGTTAGGTCTTCAAATTGCCATTTCCCTAGTTGTTAAATCCATTAATATATTTGGTGTCTCTTAACTAGTTGTGAACCAAATCAATGGTTTGTACTAGTTTTGTAACGATGAGCTTCAAAAATATAAACAATATATCGACCTACTTTTGACCATGTTTGATCACTACCTCATTCAATCCACTTTGCGATCCACTAACAAATTTCTGATACCATGGCTTGTCTTTCTTCTCAAATACCTGCCTCACCTTCGGACTCAAAAATATTTTCACAATACAATGGTTGCAGTCACCTTATTATATTATCCCCGATCTTATTTTTTTAGGTAGCATCGATATTGACCCACACGACATTTGGTATAAGTAGTTCACTGACTACCTCTCGCTTTCAATCGTGCTTGAATCTTACTCGTAATGGACGATGAGACTTTCTAAAAAGTGTCTCTCGTTATGTCATCATGGGAGGTATTCTCTACAAATGCAGCTTTGATGGTATCCTCCTACTGAGTGCCTCACCAGTTTTGAAATCCCATACACCATCAAAGAAATTCATGATGGGATTTTGGGGACATTTTAGTGGCCTCGTTGTTGCAAAGCATATCCTTTGACTCGACTACTACTAGTCAACCCTTAACCAAGACTTGTTGTGACTATGTTAAACATTGTGTGAAGTGTCAACAACATGCTAACCTTCATCATACTCCTAGTCACGCCTTACAAGTCGCTAAAGACTTTTGGCCCTTTTCTCAGTGGGGTTTAGATCTCATTGGGGAGCTTAACCCTAATTCCTCACAATGTCATTCATTGGATCATCACGGTGACTAAATATTACACTAAATGGGTGGAGGCCATCCCTCTCATTTCTACCAAAGCTAATAAAATAGTCGAATTTATCAACCACCATATCATTTTTCACTTTGGTGTTCCTCATCACCTCATCGTGCCCAATGGATGGAAAATAATTAAAAAAACCCATACGCAAATTTGTATGACAACTTTGGTATTCAAATTAGTTTCTCTTCACCATATTACCCACAAGAAAATGGTCAAGTCGAATCTTCTAACAAAACTCTCAACAAAATTCTTATGAAAGTGGTTGACAACTCTAGTAAGGATTGACACACGCACATTCCTTTCACCTTATGGGCTTATCGTACCAGCATTCACACCTCTACCACTACCACACCTTTCTCTTTGGTCTACGATATAGAGGTCATCCTACCTCTTGAGGTTCAAATTCCATCTCTCTGTATATCTCTTAAAGATATCCTCACTGATGACAATTTTCACCACAAACGTTTGGCACAACTTGAGCTACTGGATGAACACCGTTTAAATGCTCTAGACCACCTCCAAATCTACCAAAAATGCATTAAGCATGCCTATGAAAAATGCATTTGAGAACGAACATTCAAGATTGATGATCTTGTCCTGAAGGAAAATCAACATGTAACTAAAATGGAGAAAAGTAAATGAGGCAAGTTTGCTCCTAATTGGCTTGGACCTTATATTGTCACCCATACCTATGGATCAAGAACTTATCATTTATCTTCTCTTGAGGGTAAACCTAAACCTGAGCCCCTTAATTCCTTGCATCTTCGACCGTTCTATTGTTGAATAAAGTACTACATCACTTTATGTCTCATATATGCTCGTCCCTTGAGTGAACCTCTCCTTCCACCTACCTCTTTTAAGGACCAATAACTTAAACAAAATTATGTGATTATTCGTCACCATTCAACCTTATCTTGAATATGAGTACCATGGCTATACTCATGGCATGATTCTCATGGAATTTTTTTCTTTTTCAAGATGGAATCCCATGGTCATTCGTCACTTGAAACCCCTATTTCATAGCTAACATTTTTTTTGTGATATGGTTTTGCCTTCATAAAAGAGGCCTATACTCTTTTATAGTCTTGTCCATGAATACAAGTCCAAACTAATTCAAATTTTTTGGGATAACAAAAATTCTACTCCTTGAGTCAAACTTCTTGCAAATAGATGATTCCCTCAAATGAACATCTATGTCTCTCTATTGCTATTATAAGTAGATTGCTCCCTCAAAGGACAGCTATAAAAATCTAGCCACATGTTGTACTTAGTCTATCTTAAAAAAATGGTACTAATTTGTATTTGTTAAAACAAAAATTATCTTGGAGCTTCCTACATCAATCAACTTCATAAAGACCTCAAGGAGACACTACTATTCATCCCAATATAGACTTCCCGCATCGATCAGTCTATGAATGCAAAAAGCAAAACGTAAAAGAAAAAATCAAGAAAAATATAAAATTTTGGTCATGGACTTGCCTATGCTAGTTTTGGGTATCTTGTAGAAGGGGCATGTTGTCCCACAACAAGGTTACACTAAACAAACCACTCCACCCTACCCTCTTTTATTTTCTCCTATCTACTCAAGGGACGTGGTGCTCATGTGACACTTTGTGATCATGCAACTTCTTTCAACCATAGACCTATCAATCATGCAATGTCTCAAGGGTTTATGTTCATAAGCCTATTTGGTATGGTTGTTATGGTCCTTTCCAACTATGGAGCATTTCACTTCTTTTCAGTTCCCCTCTATCTACTTATTGCTTATTTAACAGGATGAGACCATCGACATTGGATATCTTGGTTCTATTCTTGTCTCACCCAAACCTATACCCATCATCTAGTTCCCATAATACCATCATACATTGGAAATTTAAACTAAACCCAAACCATACAACAACCATGCCTACATCTAGTTTCCATAATATCAATACATTAGAAATTAAACCCAAACCAAACCATACATCATCAACCATGTCTACACATCTAATTTCCATAATATCAATATATTGGAAATTAAACCCAAACTAAACCAAAACATCATCAACCATGCCTACATCTAATTTCCATAACATCAATACATTGGAAATTTAAACCAAACCAAACCATACATCAACCATGCCTACATCTAGTTTCCATAATATCAATACATTGGAATTTAACCCAAACCATACAACAACCATGCCTACATCTAGTTTCCATAATATCAATACATTAGAAATTAAACCCAAACCAAACCATACATCATCACCATGTCTACACATCTAATTTCCATAATATCAATACATTGGAAATTAAACCAAAACACAACATTATCAATCATACCTACATCTAATTTCCATGATAACAATACAATGGAAATGAAACCAAACACAACATATATAAATACCATCATCTATATACTAGAAATTCCGTGTGTTAATACACTATATACACATATATAAATAAATCTCTCAAAACTCTCATGTACAACTCACCTCTTCGGCACGCAGGTCGATATATATAAGTCATAAATCAAAAATAAAAAACAATCTCCATCATCTCATCATCCTTAGGAGGGCTGGTGCCTCTGCCACTCTCTCCTATCCCTACCTCTGTCTTTGTGCACTGGTCACCTCCTGTTGGCCCTACCCATGAGTATAGTGGCTCCCTGATCTATGGCTGCAATGGGATCCTTGTGCTAAACTATGGGCACTATGGGTCCATGAGCCGGACCCCGATTTGCGTGAATGTGAGCTTGTAGTTGCCTACTATCCTCTATAGGTAGCATATATGAAAATATGGAGATCAAAATTTGTAATTTGATCCTCATAATATCTATCCTTAGCCACAACCTCTATGTATTGGTCCATCGATATCACTTGTGGTGGTGACATCTCTCCACTACCTATCTGTCCCTATCCCTGAAGGTGTGGAACTTGTCCCCTGTCCCTGTGGTAGTGGTCATTGTCCCTATCCTAATTCTTGTGGACCTTGTCCTAGTACATGTACTTGTGATGATGGACCTTGTCCCTGTATTTGTGTCCCATCATGTACCCTCAGAGGTGAAGGAGGGGCAACCACGTGTCCCCTGCCGCCATCCTATACTGTGTTGTTCTTGACTATGTCTATAATGTGGCCATATGTGCCTGTAAAGTAGTAACACGGGCTGCAGGTCCCTCACTGCCCCCATAGCTTGTCTCTCTCACTAATAACAATGGCCAAATTGGGTTGTCCTAGCACAGTGGTCAGTAGCTTTGTAATTATCTGATCCACCACCGCTATACCCATACCAGTGCAGCCAACATCATCTATTATCTCATCAACTACCTATTCCTCCACTCCTGGTGGTGGTGCCAAATCTGGCAGAGGTAATGGCCTCTCCACATCATCTTGACATTCTTTGTGGGAATGGTTGGGAACATTCTTCTATAAGCCTAATTTTCGTCGACCTAAGACCTCCCAATACTCTGTGTAATCACAGAGATCCAAAATCAACTTCCTTTATACCTTTGAAACCCAATTGCCCCTATCATGATCGGTTACCCAATCGATCTCGGCTATAACTAGTGACCGACATCGGTTCCTAACCAACATCGGTCTACGTGTCGGCATTTTCCCTCGAGACCAACGAGCTCATTCCTCCACCTAGAACTCTTCAAAACCTCCCAAGACTTCACTCAGACCTTCTTTTGCCCTCTGTCATACCTATAGACCCTAACAACCGACTATTTTCCTAGATTTAATATTATATTCGTCGTTTACATTAGATTTAGACCATTGTGTTGTGTGAGATACCCAAATCATATAACTACCACGTAGGACTTTCCATTTCATGATATTTATCAACATTAATTTGTATTAAGACGTGGATTGAAAACCTTCGAGGAAGTACCCCACTTCTTGGATCTAGCTCATGCTAGGCAATCCACTGACCTATGTTATTAACTCTATTTTGTGGTCTTGCTTTTCTTCTCAGGTAGTCCTTCCTAGACAAAAAGGAGTGCTCTACAATCGGCTTGGTCTTCAAAAATGGTGCGCAAACTCTTCACGACCTCCAAGTATTCCTCATGTACCTTACCTTCACCTTTTAAATCATTTTTTCATATAGTAATCCTATGTGGTGAAACAAAATCATCCTAAAGGAAGAGGGTTTTTGCTAGAATACATAGAGTGATGTTTTGAATAGGATAAAATGAAAAAATCTGAATTAGTGATCACCATCAGTTGTTTGTACAAAAAATCAGAAGTGGTATTCATATTCAGGTGGTTGAGTATGTTCTTGATCACTTTGGGGGCTAGTATTTTCCTTGTATAGTAGGTGTTATACTAAATAGAGGTGGGCGCTCCTTGTGAAGTGAGTGTTTCACTAAACAAATCTTGTATGATGTGTAATATTCATGTAATTCCTTTGTTATGAGTAATATTAGATGAGGTTTATGTGAGTTTTATTCCCCTTGAGAGTTTCTCACTTATATCCGAGTGTCTTGTGTTCTCACTCTTGTTTCATGCACTTGTAAATGTTTGATACACACTTAATAATCTTACATGGTTGATGGATATTAAATTAATGGTTTAAATGATGAATGACAACTGAATTAATTTTTTGTAGGATTGATTCACCCCTCCTCTTAGTCCATTCTCATTCTAATATATTACATGATCCTTTGCCATGAAAAATGTATAAATGCCAACATGTTTATCCCTTTGAACTATATCGATGTTGATGGGTGATTCTACTAGACCCAGATCTAATCATTGTAGTAAATTACTTTAGTCACATCAAAGTTCAAGGTTTCATAGCTGTAGTAGTATTAGGTGACATCTAAATAATATCACACCTTGAGATGTGCATGTCAAATTATGCATGAATTTCATCCACAAATAATATGTATTCTATGACGTAGAATAAGTTCTTATAGAACATTCATTTATGTTTGGATAAGATAATGTTACATGACATATGTAAGTTTCATGCATCTTAGATAATTTTATGTGGTTGTGTAGATTGGTTAAGCCTTCACAACTATAGTATTTTACAAATTCTGTAAAAATGAATAAGACATTAATGTTTATGCGGTGTTCTTAGGAGTGATGTGGCGTTACACAAGTATTTATTCTACTAACCCCAAATGAGTGGGTGATGTAAGACTTCTTGTGAACTAGAATGATCATGTATTAGTCAAGGGTTAGTATTTTGAGACATGATATTTCAGAAGATCTAAATAATGCTTTAGATGAAATGGGTATTAAAATTTTGATACAATGATGTAAGTGAACTATTTTTCATTGATGAATATTATAAATTGGGATCTAGTTTATTTACACAACGGAAGGAATTTGGATCACTTTGTAAGTGAGTCTAAAGAACCAAATATGTAGCTAATGGTAAACCACATATTGAGGCTAATTTTTTCATAGGATAAAAGTATTTATTACTCTAATACCTTTTACCCTATTTCCAAGAAATTTTATTTAGCCATGCGATTTCTCGACTACATTGTATGGATGGTTGATGCCTTAGATGGATGTGAAGAGGATTTTTCTACATAGTTCTATTCATGGAGATATTTATATGGAGTATCAAAAGTATTTGTATGGGACTATTGACTTTTTGTAGGATTACTTCTTCACTCCATGGCCTCAAGAAAGCTCATAGAGCTTGGTATGAGAAGATGAACAATTTACCGTTTCTTCTAGTTTCACATGTTTCTATTTGGACCCTATAATATTCATATAGAGGGATGGGGATGAAACTTTGAAAATTTTCATAATTTTTTATTAATTTTACCTTACATGAAGTTCCTCTTACATGATTTGAGACAAAAACACAATTTTATGGATTTATTTGACATGAAAAACTTATAGAGGGCTCGAAGATCTCACGAGAATAATGTACACATCAACAACATTGCACTCGAATGATAACATGAATTTCCTCCAAGTAATTATCAAACAAAATATGAACTCAAGGAAAAGTGAATGCATAAATAAAAATGGTCTAGCCTTAATATAGATAAAAGAAGTACATATAGGATTGTTGTGTAACTCGATGCTGGAATCATCATACCTCTATAAATGAGAAAATAGTTATAATCTAGAAATAGAATATAACTCTTGCATGATGCACTGTGACACATATTATGGATTCTATGACAGAGTATGTCATATAAATCCTAATGATAACCGACTCACCGAGTGAGGTAAATCACAATGGGTGAGGGAAATTTGCCTAATAAATAAATAATAAGTGAATAACGACCCTCACACAAACACCTCCCTTCATCGAAGCTTAGGTAGAGGTAAGAAAATTCATAAGAGAGAGAAATCCCCTAGAAAACTAAGAAATATGTGTCAAATGGGTCTTGAAAACTAAAGGCCTAATGAGGTACCCATGTATAAAGTGAAAATTTTCTAGAAAATAAGAAGAGGAGAAGATAAATGGGTCCCAACAAATATGCTCGATGAAGTACCCATGTATAACAAGGATATTCAATAATAGAGGAAAACCAAAAATGTAAAAAACATACACTTACAAGAGATAAGAAACCCCAAAACAAATAAGAAAGATATGTCAAATGGGTCTTAAAAATTAAAGGCCTAATGAGGTACACATGTACAAACACAATCTTTCTAAAAATAAGATGAGGAGAAGAAGAGAACTATCTAGTTCCTTCGAAAGATGATTTCCGATGAAATCCCAAAGAATCTAAAGGACTTGGAAGTATGTGATCGGTGGTGGAGGGAGAAGGAACTCGAGATGTCTCTGTTGGAGCTCAAAATTACACTCTACCTTGAGTTATAGAAAACCTAGGATTTTGAAGCAACATGGGATTGTCTTTAAGTTGTGGTACTTGCTATTTGAGACAAACCTCTAGAGAATTTTTACTTCCTCTACCGATTCCTAATGCTAAATTACTCCTACTTATGAAAGTACAACTATATAATCGTAATATAAGAATCCAAGGGACCGGGCGAGAAAGAAATGCATAAAAGGGAAATATTAAGCTAAGCGAGGTGATAACATTAAGAAAAGGGGAAGAGATGCTCTCAATGAGGGAAAGATGGAAGGAAATGATGATGAAGAGGGCATACTTGAGTGCCACAGATCAAAATAACACCTTACCTTCTATTTTTCATGTAAAACACATCGAAATAAGCTGCTGAGGTGGGAAAACATACACAACATACTTGTAAGTGAATGGAAAGGAAAAAATGCAATAGAACATAAGCTAGGGTAGAGAATAACCACAAAACATAAATTTTATTACTTGGGAAGATGCAAAATCCATTACAATAAAGGGAGGAGACACAAACACATTGTAAAGGTCCAAATTTGAGGCCTATAACTAAAAAAACTTAGCACAACACATTGAATGATGCCCTTGCATTTTGAGAGGGTCCAACCTTTACAAATGGGCAACATTTTACAATATATAGAAAAAGGAAGAGAGATAGATGGGGAAAAGGGAGGGTAACTAGAATTATTTACTAGTACCACCAAAAGATGCATTGAATCCCTAAAAACAAGTATGGGCTCCCCTATAAGACCATTTCACATGTCCTTTTGCTTATAAGATAAGGAATGGGTGCTATACTTCCTCAATTTAGGTAGTTGAGCTACCTAAAATGCTTTAATGCCTAAATGATATTTATTCCTTTTCAGTAACCAAACATTGAAAAATTATAAATTTTTGGGTTCCATGATGAAGTTAACGATGAGAGCTTTCCAATGAGTCCACGTTTGTTAAAAATGGAGGTCTTGAGAGAAAGATACAAATAGAAATGTAAAGCATAGCTCGAGGCCCTATTTGTAGGATCTACTCTAGTAACACGAGCTGTAATTTTGGTTTGAACCTCCGAAGAGATGAAACGTGGCATTAAAGGATTGGACATGGGAGTTAGGGATATATTTATAATCCATTAGACTACAATTTCTACTTTTAGACCACCGACCTTTGATGAGGTGATACATGTTCGAGGCGGGTGTCGAGCTTCGATTGCACCTTGCATTTTTATAGGACTATAAAAATATGAACTTCCTACATTTTATACTGAGCATTTGAATTACCTCCACGTGTCCAATATGCATTCGGCCTCATACCTCTAACTACATTTTTAGTTCTACTATGAAGCTACTGTTTGTAACCTGTATGTCGGCTCAAGTCTTGATGGAGACACCATGTGGTGTCGGCGACGAGTTTTGGAGGTAGTTTGCAATTTTTCAAACTCTGAAAAAATTACCAAGTGTTATATAACTCCTGAATCTAATAAGGATTTTTTTGGGTCTTGGGATCCATATTGTAATTTTGCACTTGAAAAATTACAAATTAATGAAAAAGTCCCGCCAAGGCTTAAAAGTTTATAAGTCCAATTTTTTTGCAAGTTGTAAAATATCCCTAGGGGTATTTGGATAATAGTCTTTGAAGGTGGTTCAACATGTAAATGAGACAATATATCAAGAGAGGAAGAGATAATCCCATCAAGCTCTGTAAGGTGAGGTTCCATAAATATAGATACATAATCAAGTGGGTTGAGCTGCCAAGGAAGAGGATCCTAAAGAGGCGGATGGTATTATTACTAAGGAGAATCTATGAAATCCCATGGTGAAGCAACTTTGATATCTCGAAATGGTATTAAGAGAAGGAAGAAGATGTTGCAAGATGATGTCAGTATCCTCAAGCATATCATCCAAATTTAAGTTAAATAAATCAATATCCTATTATGAAGGATTATAGGAATCCTATGAAGAAACACCACTAAAATATGTTGAAGCAAAAGGTGATGGAACATATGAGATGGGTGAGCGATCAATTGAGGAGTCATGTGGAGGAGTATCTTAGGGAACTATCTTCCTGCTTAGAACCACATCATTCTTGCTAGCTCATCTCCGTGGTGTAAATCAGCTCCTCGAGATCCTCTCCTATTATTTGATCGAGCTACACTCATACGCCTTGACCATCTTGCACTAAATTTTTCTTTAACTCCCTTCCCGAGCTTCTTCCTAACTTGTTGCATCAAGTTACTCACCTTAGACTCTTACGCTTGTCAAACATGTCTAGGTTCATATCTTTTTGGATCACTCATCATTTGTAGGATCGATACCATGAAAGAGGACTGAAATATCTCATGGAATGGAGTGCACATCGAATTTTTTTAACTCGAGCGATAACGTGAATTTCCTCCAAGTAATTAGCAAGCAAAACATGAACTCAAGGAAAAGTGAATGCATAAAGAAAAATGGTCTAGCCTTCTCATAGATAAAAAAGTACATATAGGAGTGTTGTGTAACTCCCATGCTTGGAATCATCATACCTCCTCAAGGGAGAAAGGAGTTGCAATCCAGAAATGGAATGTAACTCTATATGACACATATCTTGACGCATATGACATATTCTATAATAGAATCATCATATAACTCCTAATGACAACCTAGAGACCTATGACTCACCTAAGTGAGGTGACTCACCATGGGTGAGGGAAATTCACCTAATAAATAAATAATAAGTGAATAATATCCCTCACACTAACAAAAACTTGGGACTTATGCACCACTTTATTAGACTATATATTATCCAATATTTTTATGGGATCCCCTTTTATAAAAAAATGTATGATAATGACTTGATTCACTATGGAATGATTTATTTCATTACTACACCTACACCTTTCTAGTTAAGGATTGCATTGAAAACCATTTCCATTTCACTTAGAGTTGATGTAATTTGTATTAATAATTGGTAACGATATTTGGCACCTTACACCTTGTCATTATGATATTTAATAGTTTTTTGTCTCGTATTTATTTGAGGATCTACATGAGAGTCACTAAAATACAACCATGCATGTTTGAGGTACATTTGTGGAGCTTCACGGTTTGGTATACACTACACAGCAGGGGTTTCTTCACATATTGAGGGCTTCACTAACTTAGATTGGGCTAGTGAGCGTTATTGATCAAATGTCAACTTACTACTTTGTTTATCATCTTGGTTGAGTTAATATGCTTAGTCTTGAAAGAAGTAAGTTGCTTTATTTCATTATCATCCACAAAGGTAAAAACATCTGTTATTTTAGTGAGCCAAGAGGTTATATGGATTTGTCACCTACTAATAAATATTGGATTTCCATGGACTCAAATCACTACTCTTTGGTGTGAAAATTAGAGTTCTATAAATGTTTTACATAACCCATAGAGAATCAACACATAAAATGAATTAAGATCGACATGCAATTCATTCGACATTTCATCCAAAATATGTCCTTACCTCCCATTTGGATTAGGATGCCACATATACTTCTCCATTTTGGAGCCAGGAATGTCTGATTTCCATCAGCAATGTTCTAGGCCACACTCTTTTCATTAATTCTCAGACCACTGAATTTACCCATACAACATATGCTAGGATTTTCCAGTTGAACTTGATGCTTCTACAAACCTTCCTACAAACATTGAGCTAAACGTGAAAAATTAAACATGGTCTTAGCCTTTAGACTATGAAGGTGTACCTTTAAGGTGTAGAAGATGCTTCTCATGAGGTCATATTGCTGCTACTTGTGGGTTGGAAAATAGCACAAAGGAGAAAAACAAGTGGTGGAAAAATGCCCTCCCCGAGCACTTGGTTTTTGATGCTAAAGTAGATTTGGATTAAAAGAATTATTCATATGCGGTCAAGCAGTTATGGAAATGCCTCTCGCGAAACTTCGTAGAAGGAAAAACAAGGTATTCGAAACACTTGGGTGTGTCCATGAAACTCCTCTATCGAAATTTGAGTTGATGGTAACAAGGGAATGCAAAAGTTCACACATTTAACATTGTTGCTTGATTGGAAACAATGTGGCTAAGGAAAATACTCCTCCTTCTTTCCCTATGGAAAAAAACACACATCTGCCGATAAATTCTATTAAGGTCATTCTTCCTATTGAGGAGGTTTCAGAAGGTTGGAAAATGGTGTACAAAAAGATAAAATCTATTCTCAAGATTCTTGTCTCTCCACCTAGATCTCTACTAAGATGATGTATAGTAGTTGTGTATGTTTGTTGTTTTTGTGTTGTTTGGCTATTGGTTTTGGCTCTATTCTGGAAAGACTATTTTTTTTTGTTGGGCTTTCATGTTAAATCTTGATATTGATCATTTTGTTTTAGTAAAATTGTAAAATATGGCTTTTGAGCCTTTCTATACAAGGGTATAGTCCCTTTCAAAAAACTATTTGCCAATAATAAAAAAATATGTCCTTACCTTATATTTTTTCTTATAAAGGAGTGTGTTTCCAAAATATTTACTAATCCTTTGATATCATCTCACTTTCTTTAGAGGTGATTAGTGTTTGGGGTGAAGGAATTTCATTTGGGGTATTCATCACAAGTCCTTTCTTCCTTTGTTGTTTGGATAATTGAATGGGCCTAATTGAGCGTGACCTATTTGTTTAGGATTCTAAGACTTTTTGTCTTCACTATAGACCTCCCTAAGTTTTACTTAAGGGTGTGTGTTAGTGAAACATGTTATATAAACCTAATATTAATATAACTTAGGTTAGTTATATTCTACAACTAAGTACATATATATCTAGGTTTTAAATAAATAAATGTTATTGATGATAAATGCTACCTCTAATTGGGCCAATCACATATGCCTTTTATGTGGCTAATAAGAAAATGGGGCTCATGTATAAGATATTTATACCTCTCACTTCTATGTACATTATAGTATTATACTTTTGCAATTCATTTCAAAAGCATTACACATTTTAGCTACTTCATTTTATGTTGATTGTTTCATTTTCTTGAAGCGAGTCTATTCTAAAGACTGTTCTAAGAATTTAAAATTCCTAGTTTTATTATAACTCTAATTTTTTTCTCATTTTTCTTACATCATTAGACTCATTGCTCGAATTTTATTATTTTCCCTTGACATCTTTATGTTTCTCTATTGGAAAAAATCTATTTTTTTAATAATCCTTAATGAATCCACCTATGATTTCTCCTCATAATAAAATTTCTACTACATCCTCATTTTTAATTTATATGTTGAACCATGAATTTCCATTACTATATTATCTCAAGAAATTAGTAAAGAACAAAGCAAAGTAATACATTTTTATTATTTATCTATTTTAATTTCAATGAAATAAATTGAATCACCATAGTATTAAAGTGTTTAAATGTTCATCCATATAGTCTATACATTTAGCAAGAATAAATATAACAAATTTTTTTGGTTAAACTATTCAACATCCTACTAATAGTTTCCTATTATTTTCCTTCACACCCACAAGTGTACTCTTTTTTTTTGGAATTGAGGGTAAATTGAGGGTGTTGAAAGGACCCACATCCTTGTACAATTGAGGATTTTTTGAGAGGATCCACAACCTAGTTACAATGAAGGGGACCACTATTAGGAACCCAATTGGAGTAACCATGAAACCATAGTGAAGATGCAATGACCAATGACAACAACCGCGGTGAGTGGGACAACTATCAGTGATGGAAGCAAGAGGAACAAGTAGTAACGTTAGCGGAAGAGGAGCAGCCACTAGTATCGGCGAAGCGAGTAGCCACCAGTGTTAGTAGCGAGAGGAGTAGCCATGACAATAGTGAGAGGAGCATCAGCAGTGAGCGGAGCAGCCACCAGCGTTAGTAGTGAGAGGAGAAGCGAGAGGAGGAGCCACCAACATCAACAATGAGAGGAGCAACCACCAATGTCAGCAATGAGAGGAAGAGCCCGCGCGTCGGCGGTGAGGAGTAACCACCAGTGTCAACACAAGTAGAGAAGCTGCCTCTGCGGCGAAACCACCTCTCCAAGGAGGATCGTGCCTTAGGGGATTTGAACATGGGTGGGCAAGCACACAACCATGTGACTTGACCGCACCACTCCCACCCCATCGGCCCCACAAGTTGTACTCTTGATAAAACAACCAAGTGATATATGTTTACAAAAATATCTTCCATATTGAGCTTAAATTACTCAAAATATTTTCCATTGATTTTTTAAATCTCTATTTCCGTTCTTTCTATCATTTTCCTTCTAAAAATATTACTACACACATAAGTCCCACTTAAGAAAAACATATCACAAAGAAGATAAATTCTAACTATTTAAAAATGTTAAAACCTAACTATACTACCAAATAAAGAGAAATAAATCGTTAATAATATACAATAGAAGCAATACTAATAAAATCTTCAAGCTAAAAAATGACATACATAAAATACACAAATTTCACCTAGGATAACCCTTTTAGTGAGAAAATAGCACAATGACCTTCTTCTTTATTTCATTAACTTATTTGTTTATGATACTATATCATACTTCAAAGTTTTCTTTACTCTAATGCATGTGTGAGTATTTTTAGGCATGTGAATAGGAAATCACCTAAGTGGTATTATAATACAATGGGTAACCAAACCATGGGCCTAGAAGATAATCCATAATGATTGCCATATAACCATGAGATATGAAACCAGCCATATGATAATGTGAATTAAAACCACTCATTTGATATATAGATTAAAATAAATCATGCAAGACAAAAGATACATATAATGACCCCCCAAAAAATTGAGATTTGTTATACCTAAACCTTGTTTGAATGGCTAATAGCCCTAAATTCCCTAATTCAAAAGATGTCATAAACCTTAGAAAACATTCCAATGTCCATACTTTGTATCTTGAGGCCACATACTTTGGAATAGTATAACAAATAACATCAAGGAATAATATTTTCATTATCATCACATGTTTTGAATCAATAAAGTGTGTGTGTGTGTGTGCGCGTGCACTCATGCATGCATGTGTGTGAGATAGAATTCTTATTACGAAGTCATTTATTATCATTAAAAAAAGTAATTTTAGGTTTCCCTAGGGTGTACACACCTATGAGTTTTTTTATTATAGCTCGAAATTGTTAGGTTTGAGATTAAGGCAACCATTAATTTAGCCCACTAATTCCCAAGTGTAGTACCCTAAATATTTCTATGCACTTAGAAAGATGGAATTTCCACTTATTCAAATATGCACTCCACTTGTATATTATTTTAACAACCTGTTATCAGCTAATTTTGACTTCACAAAATTAATAAGCATGAAAATTTTAAATTTTTTCAAAAGTATTATTTTGCATGTTTTATCACCCTCGTCATGATTGTCTCATTCTTGTGATTGTTTTGGTCTGTTTGATCATTTGGTGAGAACTCCTTCCGCATGAGTCATGAAGCTAACGTTAATAATTAATTAATTAATATTTAATTAATTTATTACCCTTTATTTGATAAAATCAATTTTATGAATTTTGGGGTTTTAATTAAATAAATATTAATATAATATTTATTAAAATTCAATCGATAAGTTTTACTTTATTGCTGGGGGAAAATTAAGCCGCGAATTATCGGGGATGCCAAATTGGCTTCCCATACCCGGATTTCCCCTTTCTTGGAAAATTCTTCTTATTTCCCGCTTGTGGGATTTCTTCTACTGATTTCCAATCCAATCACTGGTTGGAAAATGAGCAAAAAATATCCTGATCTCGCACATTGGGAAATCAGATAGGGATTGTCAGCTTGCCTTGCCATTTCGATTGAATGGTGATATTTTTTCCATTTTTTTTGGAAATTAATGCCACTACCCAGAGAAAGAGGAAGTTGGTTATTTTAACGGGACGAAGAAGAAATAGTTATGAGAAAGCTTCTTAAATCCTCATAATTTTCTTCTGTTAAAATCTGTGGAAAAGGTTGTGCAAAATTAATTAAGAAGCTTGGAGTATTTTTATTTCGAACTTCTTATTATTTTTCCAATTTCTTATTTCCTTTTGAAAGATTCATTTTCATCACGGGTTTGGAAAAACAAGAATCCCATGTAGCTAGAGGTGAAAAGAGAACAAACTTATCTAAAGAATATTGTCACGCATTAGACGGGAAGGAGATTCCACGCAAATGTGAATAAAGGATTTGTTGTCGACATTTTGGGCGAAGAAGCAAAGAAAGACATTCACTATCGAGCATTTCCACCATGCATTGGTCAAGGCCATGTAGTCCAAGAACCAAACACCATGTAGGGGAGAAGGTAGAAAGGTCCATGCAAGTTTTGAAAGAAAATGAATCCAACACATTGGTCAAATTTGAAATATCCACATTAACATTTGGAATCCCACGCAGACTAATTCCATCAAATCCCGACATGCGGTCCACACGGGGTAAAGAAAAGACATTCCACACAGCCAAAGGGAGATTTTCCCACAAAGACAATAAAGAAATTTCCACGCCAAGATAAGATCTTCCACACATCAGTCCAAGGATATAAGACCACACATTTCCAAGAAAAAACCTACCAAAAAGAAATCATTCTCACGTGTAAGAAGGAAGCAAGGTGAAAGCACAAGCCATGCATTGGTCAAAGAGAAGAAAATAGCAGTCAAAACACCAACAATCCACTACGCATGCATAGAGATCAACACCCAACCAAGGAGAAGGTGGAGCTGTCAAGGAAAAAAAGCCAAAAATAAACACAAAGCAAAGACCACATGGGAAAGATGAAAGCAATTTGAAATGCCTAGCAAGACTAAAACTTCACATTCTAAGGAGAAATAACAACATGAGAATTTCCAATGCGCAGGTAATGTAAAAAGAAATCCACACAGGCCAATGATTAGCAATATCCATGCTTGGTTGAAAACAATTTCCAACGTAGTCAGAGAAGAGAAGGATTTAAATTCCATAACAAAAGATTAAAATCCACACATTTATAAAAATCAGGCATCTCAAATCAGGCAACGTGAGAAGCAGTGAATTAAAAAGATTAAAATTGATCTGCGAAAATATTAAAATTGGGAGATTTTAATTAAAAAATAAATATCGTTGTTATCACCAGATTTGGAACTTGAGCTTAGTCTCGATATGTTTGTATTGACATTTTAAAAAATTTGTAAACCAGGACTGATTATTATTAGTATTATTATTATTATTATTATTATTTTAAAATAATAATAATAATAATAATAAAAATTAAAACGAGCTATATTCCTCTTGCATTGACAATGGTTTGAAGCGAGACCTGACACCGTTTACATTGTTTTGCGAGCCTGAGTCATTTTTTTGTAAAATTCATAATGGTCGAAAAATCCAAAAAATCTGTAAGAAAATTGAGGAAGCCAGTGGAGAAATCAAAGAAGTCCGCGCTCAAGTACGAATTCCAAGGAATCATCCCTCCTAGTTCAATCAAGTCTGCATATGACAATATCACCGATACAAATCTTGGTCACGTCAATGTGCAACAATTTTTTGATCGGGTGAAAGCTGAAGGCAAAACCATATTCTCGGATAGGCTCTACCATAACACTGATCTACCCCAAGCGGTGGCATTTTTGGTCTCGGGTGCAATGCTCGGAGGTGGTTATCGCTTGCACAAAGCATTATGATCCTTAGAGACAAGTAATTTATAAAGATAATTGTGAGCCTTTCATCTTAATCACACCAGATCACATTGAGGAGTTGCTAAGCATACATGACTTCCCTGAGAATGCGACATCACTCGAAAGTCAACACAAGAATTCTGGGATGAAGAACCCCTTAGGTGGAGGAAGATGGTTAATAATAACTTATTAGTGACCAAGAGGTCTCGTGTTGACCAGATTCCTAAGGAATTGTACCACATTGAGTTCATGGAGGAAATCGGGGACACGATCACTCTCCTGAGTCGATTCTTCGGTCTACCCTCTGCTAGGATTTTCCACCCATGGATGTATCAATTTATCTATATCATCCTTGCCAAGAGAGAGTTTGTGGATTGGGACACCATCATCAATGATACTCTTCACAAACAATTGATCGAAGTGAAGATGAGTGGATGTTTCTACATGAAATCATACGTAACTTATGTAGTGGCTAGAAGAAATTTATTTTTGGGGCTCGAAATGAAAGGAGTCATGGGTCCATCAAATAATGTCTTCCATTATTATCCGTAGCTAAGTTTCAAAAATAGCTCTCATCATTTTAGAAGAGTTAACGATGCATTCACCTTCCACGTGATTCAAAACCTAAATTGGAATACAGAGGAAAGATTCTCCGAAGAGGCCATGGATGTCATTTCCCAATGGGGAAAATGGTTTATTCAATTTTCATCCTCTTCCTACATTTGCATGAGCGGATTTATGGGTACTCCATAGAAGCTTCCCAAGTACGTCAGTGATAAGTGGGCATTAATGGAGCTTGCGTGAAAACTATTCCAAGTTCATTGTCTTCTCAGTGATAAGCATCATTCAAGAATTCATTTCCCAATCCAAATTGGGGAATACCAATGTCCAAATCTCTTCAGTGCACAACTCATGGAGAAAGAGTTTTCCCTCATCACTATTTGATTCAGTTTGATATCAATGGATATATGAAGAAGATTCTTAGAGAAAAGTATCAACACAACCCTACCATGGAATATTTCTAGGTTGCTTGTTTAGATGAACATGAAGTGAGAAGGTGAGAGTTTTCACACCTAACCTTTGCTCATATCAAGGCCTTTCGCATCAGAAACCCTCTAGATTCATTAGTGGATGATGGTGAAAATGTTATTGATCCCTCATATGATGTATTTTCCTTTACTCCATTGCCACGAATTGATTGGACCAAAAGAGATGAATTTTCTCTTGATAACAAGAATCAACCGATTCTCAAAAGAAGCATATCTTGGTATGAAAGAGAACTTGCAAAGTTACAATCAATCCAAGATCATACATTAGGATTACAAAATCACCAACTCAAGGAGGTCTCCAGAAGACCAAATCTTCTTCTCAATCAACCTTTGTGCCATCTAGTCATACACATCAAGCAAGAAAGGAGTGGTTGCCAAAATCCAATTCACCAAAGAAGGTGTTGCAAGGTGAAAAATCTAAGGGTCCTAGCCCTAGTGAAGGAAGAGAGTGTGTATCAAGATTTTCAACTTAAAGTAGAGATTCTTCTACTCAGATTGCTGATAGTTCACAGAAGCTCATAACAAACAATCCTCAGTCATGCCTTGCATAAGTGTCCACTCAAGTGTAAGTAGTCCAAGTATCGAATGCTTCTGAACCTATAGGTCATGAAGATATTTCTCAAAATATTCCTAATGTTCAAGGTTATTTCTCCAGAAATCAAGGTTGTGAAAATGATTTATGTAGAATCTAATGATGTTGAGAACAATGGGAATGTTGCTTCGGACTCTAGGCTTCTGTATGCGGAAGTGGTGAAGGATACTCCTTTTTGGGTTGATTGTGAAATCAAGAAAAGGAAGAGGGTTGTCAAGGCAATTGACATTGAATTCGATTCCCTTTTCAAGCTTTCAAATGATGTCATTCCCAAGAAACCTAAAGTGCTCTCCCGAATAATGGTGGATGATGACGGAAATAGATTTGCAGATCTTGCCATCCCATAAGTTGACAAGGAACGTGATGCCATGACATCTGTTGATTATGAAGTTTCCAGACTTGGACTTGGGAATTCCACATTGGAAAGTGACATGGTGATGGCTCAAGATTCAATAGATATCGTGCTAAAGAGGCTTGAGAAATATAAGTCTTAGAACTCTTAGATCAAGGATGAAAAGAATCAATTGGTGGATTATGTTCAACATCTGATAAATCCCATATCATCCACTTTCCTAGTAATCGATGTAGTGGTTGCCCCTGACGAAGAAACTCTTAATTTGTCAAAATAAATAAACACATTAGACCATGTCACTAAATCTTGGATTTGGACATTCTCATTTTTTGTGGAGAGACGATCAAAACAACTATTAAGCTTCATGGAGATATTAGTGCATATATTGATCCAATTATTTCTTTCAAGGAAAATTTTGTTTCTAACATATCAAATTTGGATGAGATATTGCCTAGTCTATAAGAGATGACAAGTATGGAATCTTCAATTTTATCCATTGAAGGAATTTTTGAATTCGAATGTTGAGGAGACATTTTATTTGGTGTCTCGCATATCAAATCAAGAAAAAAATTCTTGAGGATTCTATGATCCATTACGAGAGCGTATGCAATGAAGCCTTCACTTCACTCACCTTGATTCAGGAGTTCATAGCTGAGATCCCTTGTGATCTTGTAAATGAGAAAAATTAGAGGTATTCATCAGAACACGTGGGTGAGCAATTTTCACAATTGTTCAAAGACATGTATACTCTTGCCATAAATTTCTCTTTAGCTTCAATGGAACATTGCATCAAATTAAAGAACTTATTTGAGAATATTCAATCAAAGATGGTCAATCGAATGATATGCCAAGTAGGATCTTGGAATTGCAGGTGTTTTGTGAGGTTGTGTTTCGATCGAGTGAACCTCCTAAGGAAGAAAATATGTTTGAAATATTGCGAAGGTTCAAATATTTTCAATTGGCAAAGGCAACGGATCCGAATTTCATTTGATGAGACAAGGAGATAACTTTTACGGTATCTAATGAAGTAGGAGAGTCCATTTCTCATATGTTTGAGATATGCAAACCCCACTTTAATGGATAAGGCCTTTGGTTTTCATATGTCAAAATGTTACTTTAAGTTGGTTATTGTTAAATTCACTTTTGAAAAACTTTGGATAACTTAATTAATTTCTATTTTTAGTCGCTTTTAATAAAGTTGGTTGAAAAATTCAATGTCATTTTAGATGCCCTATTTAATGTGCATGTAAACCCTAACTACTTTGTAATCAAATTTACGGTTATAAAAGGAATTTAGAGGCTCATTTTTAAGGGTGAATTTCAGAGAGGAGAAGAAAATATTTTTGTATGCAAGCTTTACTTCAAATAAAGAAAATTTGTGGTCTTTTGAGAAGACATTTTGGAGTTAATAAAATATGAACTTTGTGTCCCATTCATTGTCTCTTATAGCATTTGATGTTCTTATGTTCGTTAGATGTTAGAGTTTGAATCTTGCATGCAAATATTGTCTTGGATCTCATTATCAACACTACTAATATGTTGTTCTAGCTCACGGTGAACAAGCTCGATTATCTACTTTCTCACGTGTGTTACCTTTTACTCATTCTCGTTAGCTGATGCAAACTCTATTGTATTTGTGTTAGTTATTGATTTTTCTTCTCCATGTAATATTAGGCTCTACTTTTACCTAACTCTTGCATGTTCCTTCCATTCATTCCTTTCCATTCCTTTCCTTCATTCCATTCCATCTCCCTCATTCAATTTTCTTTCCATTGATGTTCCAAAACACCCCCACATATGATTTTAAATGTATAGGTGTAAATATAGTTTTGGTTTTCAATAAAGGTAACCTCACCTTCATTGAGGAGGGAATTAGTTCCCACACTGCATTGTTGCATGTCATTTACATGCATGCAAATCCATATGCTAATAGTTTTGGTGATTTTATTGGGGATTCTTGAATTATTAACCAAGTGCTTGGTTAAATATTTATGACTATGCCCTCTGCAAAAGCTCCAGTTCTTCAATCGAATATTGTGCCCAACAAAGTTTTTCAAGGAGACATTATTGTCAACATTCGGATAATAGCTTAGGAAAACTACGAAAGATTGTAGTAATTTGTGGCTATTGATAGATCCATTGACAAATAAATCTACATTGAAGACCTTAGAAGAAGAGCACCCGCACTTGTGGCAAAAAGACCTCTGGACATGTGTTGATAGTTTTTCACTAACTGGCCTCTTCTACCAAGGAAATAATCTATATGACTATTAAGGAGTAATCTGTATGTACCCAAAATTGTAGGGTGCTGCACCATCAGAACAATGTAACACGTGCCCCAATGATGATACAGGTCTCCTCGCAAGGTGTTCGGGATCCAGAAAAGCTCCCCAAGTATGCGTTAACATCCCGCATGCCCCGCTTAGCCCCTTTGTCACTTTGTTGTTCTCTTTTCCTCTTTGTTCTTTTCGTTTTGTCCTTGATTCTGAAATCGCCGCCCGCTGCAGGCGGTGGTCCTTCACGCATTTTCCAGAATGCTCTTTTAACGTGACTCACGTAATTTTTCAACGTTTACCAGCTTTTTTCACTACCTTTGGCTTGCATTAATGATTCTGGTTCCCTGGAATAGTGTTTTGGCATTGTTTATAGTTTAAGAGATCAATTTGGTTTTTACCTTTGGGTGAATGGAAATGCTATAAATAGTTGGCTTGTGCTCAAGCAAATGGCCCCTCAAATTTGCCTCTCAATTTCTCATTTCAATAGCTTAGTCTTCCATTTTGTCTAGGATTCATAGTTTTTGTTCATTGCATGCTTAGTTAGTGTTATTTTGCTATTAGAAAGCCACATATCCATCTTGTGCAAGTGCTGTCATTACTTCATGCAATCCATTAAGGTAGAACAATTTAATTTTTAGTAGGAAGCCATTAAAGTTGTAGGTTTTGCTCGTCAAATAGGATAGTTTCAGGTTCTGGACGTTTTATGCTGCATGACTCATAATAAATCCCGCTAGGAATTGCATAAGCCAAGCTCTGTACTCTTGCGCTATCCCTCTCCTACTCGCATTGTATTCAGTCTGCATCCTAAGCTACCTTTGTTCCAATATCTACTTTTGTTGATGCTAGCATTACATGCTTTTTGGATCCACGTGAGCACGAAGGAACGAGGAGATCACACTGAGGGGACAAAACCACACACACCATTGGATTCACCATTGTTCTGCAAAATCCAGGTTCAAGCTTTCAAAATTCTAGTTAAAACATATCAAATAAAGTAGTCAATCATTTCATTTCAGCTAGTTTCACTTTCAATATTGCCAGGGAAGTTGTGAGGATTGATAGTTTCTGAGAAACTATGATTCATTCCTCACTTCTGAGGTAGGATCGAGAGTCTTTCAAATAGAGTAGATTAGTTATCAATTTATTTAGAATAGATCTAAAAGCGCATGCAGACAAGTAGCTATACTCCAATTTCACCTATCATCGAACGAGCAGTTATCCTTGTTAGACGTAGCAGCTAATATAGCTAAGGAGTTCTGGACTAGACTAGATAATCGCCCATAGAATCCACTGTACCCATCATCCACCCTATGACCCTATCTGGAGACATACACGAAACTATCCTAGGTCATTTTCCATGTATCCCACAACCCATAGACCGAATCACTACGGCAGAGCTCGATATTGATTGGAGCCTTCGAGCAGTCATCCTTGCCAATCGATCTATCACACCAGTTCAGGTTAGGAGGGCCTTCTTTGCCTTAGATTCGTAGTTTCCACTAGTGCGCGTCGAAGACATAAGATTACCTAACTAGTTTGTCTACATCCCACACGTATTCCATCCCCACCGGCTGTCTCGGCATGACCTCGGGAGGTTGGGTGCGAGGAAGAGTTACTTGCAGATTCCCACGCTCGCTTGTCACTTTTCCATCATACAAAATTGGTGAACCCGACATGAAATAAACAATTTTTTCATCTTCCATATTTCATTATCCTTCACATCAACTTCACCAACAAAATTGGTGAACTCAACGTAAAATAAACAACTGTTTCATCTTCCATACCTCATTAGCCTTCACATCAGCTTCACCAACAAAATTGGTGAACCCGACATGAAACAAACAACTGTTTCATCTTCCATACCTCATTAGCCTTCACATCAGCTTCACCAACAAAATTGGTGAACCCGACGTGAAACACACAGTGCTTTTCCTTACCTCTTTCTTCCACCTTCCCTCCTTCCCATTATTCTATGGGTATTCATATACCCCCCGAATATGTTGGGATTCGATGCATATGGTAGACCTCTCTTAGGTCTTGAGGCATACTACGCTCAACTAAATAGACAATCATCACCCTCACTCTCAGTATGGGGTGACAATTATTCAAAAACTAGTTATCAATGCCAACTCTATCTCCAAGGACTGGATATAGCTCATCCTTCCAAACAAAGGAGTTGGATAAGCTCGCTCAAACACAACAAACAGAGCCTTCAGGCTCAAACAATATGACGTTCGCAGGAGAATCTGGTTCGTCTCCTCAGATACTACTTAGACCACAAATTAGTAGACAATCAGACCCATACCTGGTTTTAGATGATGAACATTCAGTACGTTACGCCAGGAATGAACAACGCTCTCGGAGTATGTACCCACCCATAGGGAGTTTACAAACGCAACCCAAGGTCTCTTTTCAAGAAAATACCTCCATACCACTACATATAGGAAATGCCCTTGGGGAAACTTGGCAGGGCAGCGATCAATTCATAGTAGGGTATCACAGGCCTATACAACATCAGGATATGCAACAAATGCCACTAAGGCAAAATATCGTGACTTCACCAAATGAGGTCATTTCAACTTTAGTAGAAAAAGTTAGGGGATTAGAACTTGCTCAAGCAAGTCAAAATTCACAATTTATGCAGGCAGGAAATTCCAATCCTCTACACTATCCTAGCCAAGTAGACCTACTCATAGGAATAGGCACGTTGGGCATGCCTCCTCAGTATTCACAACAAATGCCAACTAGAACTGCCATTTCTAACACCGTTCCGATACCTCCCAGTCTAGTACAAAATAATCCATTCCTGGACAATACCCCTTCATACTTAAACATGTACTCCAAATCACCACAAGGGGATATGTTCTCCTCTCCCGACATGGTTGCTCAAACACAGGGGTTTCCTTACGCCCCTACCAATGCATACGCTATGCCATATCAACAACTCATTCCACCCGCCCCCTCAGCAAGCACCATCAATGGTCAAAACCTATGCGATAGGAACTTATTCAGAATATTTGAAAGAGCCCTTAGATTTCACCATATGAAGCGTCATGCTTCCAAGACCTCTTCCTGATTTTCCCAAATACAAAGGTGAGGGAGATCCGAATACACATATCAAGGCTTATGCCACAGACCATTCGAGAACTACTCCCTTGGGATGGGGTTGTTGCTAAAATATTCCCCAAAACTTTGGAAGGCATCGCTCTCGATTGGTATTATAGAATACCTGAGGCTTCCATCCATTCGTTTAAACAACTCGTTTCAGAGTTCATTAAGGCATTTGACATGAACAAACTATTAAGAACATGAATCAGGGAATTCTTGCACATTAAGTAGGAACACAATGAATCTATCGCTCATTTCATCCAGAGGTGGTGTACAGTTCTTTATTCTTCAGCCAGTGCTCCAAATATGGACCAAATGGAACTATGTGATTTATTCCTTCATTCTCTCAGCAGAGAAGTAAAGGAAGAAGTCCAGAAATTCCCACTAAGGACTTACGATGAAGTACTTGAGAGCGCTCTCCGAATAGATCAAGTGGCAATAGATAGCGGTCGTAAGATGTATGGAACAAACGGGAGGTTAATCACCTCCAACCAGAATACTACGACTTATCCTACTACCACAAATGTCAATCCAGGACCTAAAATCCTCAATAAAAATCACGGAGTGACAACAGATGGAGTAACTGATCAGGCTAAAAGGGTAAATGTTGTGAATACTCCACCACTAATGAACAATCAACGAAATAACAACGTTACCCCAACAATCAATGCAGTGGATTTCAATCATCCACAACAACAACAACAACAACGGCGAAACCCTACACATGGTCCAAGCCAAAACTCAACTGGTTGTCAAAACCAGAATCAAAACCAAAAACAACAAATACAAAACTTTAATCTTAGTAGACAACGGTTTGATCAGGGTTTTGGGCCACAATATACACCAAACCAACAAACTAGGAATTACAATCCTAACTCGTATTGTGGTTTCCACAAAATTCAAGGCCATGACACTAGAACGTGCCGTGACTACAATAAATTCATGTAGCATTTTCCAGAGGAACAAAGACAACTCTTCATAGATATGTTCTTGGTAGATTCTGCGTCACCGGCACCAAACACTTTTATAGGGGCAATTTCCCCTCAAAATGCACCCCTTAAGATCTTCAATGATCCACTCCCAAATCACAACAACAACAAGTTAAATCCAAATGGGACAAACAAAGGTGTAATGATAGGAAACAATGATCATGAAGCCTCAACTTCACTAAATCCATTAGTTGCGCCACAATTAGGAAGTCAACCACAACCCAAGATAGTCGGTTTAGTGGAGTTAGATGCCGAACTACCCATGGAAGTTGTAACAAGGACATGAGAGTATTCCTCTCATCCAAGTCCAAGGTACTTGCCAGAGACAGATAACATCCAACAAATATTGGTAAAACCTGTGGGTGCCTATGATTTAATTAGTGATCTAACAAAAACCTTGTCACACATTTCTTTTTTGGACTTACTAAATAACTCTCCTACCCACAGGGCTGCTCTTTTAGAGGCATTATGTTTAGGTCATTTAATTAACTTTGATATCCACCCTCAAAACGGGTAAACCATATAGCAGCCGGATAGGGATACTAAATTCATATTCGAAATAAACAAAATACCAACAGACTCTGAGATTACATGCTAAGCTGATCTAACCTTATATTTGCAAGTCTGGGTTTATAACAATTACGTTAAACACGTAATGGTTGACGATGGGGCAGCAGTTAACATAGTCCCCTTCTCTTTCCTTCAAAAGCTAGGGTATGGAGAAACGAATTGTTCCACAACTCAAAATACCCTAAGAGGCTATGATAGCCTTAAGGCCATATCGATTGGAACTATAATACTACCGGTCACCTTAGGACCCAAAACAATCCTGACTGAGTTTTATATTATAGATCGGGAAACCAACTATAATATGATCCTTGGCCGACCATGGATACATCGTATGAAGGCAATCCCTTCTACATCATTCCAAGAAGTACGATTCTTGCATTTAGGAAAGGTGTTCGTAGCCAAAGGTGATCCAAAACCATTTGATATACACCTAGCTGACTTAAAGAAAACACCAGGCGTTCACTCGGAGTTTGAACTCCCAACAAACCAACTTAATAAACCCACCGACGCAAAACCAGAGGAAAAGCTGGTACCTATGACAGATCTTGAGACTATGAGCCTAGTCAAGATGATCCCAACCCTCAAGGATGAGGCTAAGATTGTAGAAACAATATCATTAGGAACTACTGCGAAAATCATTGAATTGCTAGAACAGGATCTACCAATGTTCCTACCATTTGATTATGTAGGCATGGGATATACCCTAGGTGTTGGTTCTCTTCCAGTCAGAGGATCTCTACATGGTAGAAGTAGAATATGTTAACACAACAAATATCCCAATGCCCATATTCCCAGCTAAATATTGGACTCTCCATTTCGATGGAGCTAGATGTCATTACGAAGCTGGGGTAGGTGTAATCTTTACTTCTCCCGAGGGAAAAGTTTTCCCATTTGCCTTTAAACTAAATTTTGAATGTACAAACAACGGAGTTGAGTACGAATCCCTCCTCCTTGGCCTTGTCTTAGCTAAGAGGATCGGTGTTAATAACATTAGGGTGTTAGGAGACTCATAATTAGTAGAAAACCAAGTCACTGAGGTGTATGAAACCAAAGCCGAACACTTACAGCTCTACAAAACAACTATATTGAATTTAAGCAAGGAGTTTGACTTCATATCAATTGAAGAAATCCCACGAGAACAAAATCTTCTTGCTGATTCAATAGCAACCTCAGCGTCATGCTTCACTCCAAACAGTGAGTTGGAAGATACCCGTTTCATGGTATCCCTTCATACTGAACCATTGGTAAAAAATGTCAAACCCTCTTTTAACGAACATAGTTGAGGAAAAATCTACTGTCCTAGACCACATTGATGGTGATAGAACCACTCTTGATTACTTAAACACCTATGCAGTGTTACATCTCACCCATCACATAGTAGATTTATCCTTAATCCCGCATTCATCTTCCTACTTTGGAAATCCCATGACAGAGCTTCCCCCACAAAAAGACCTTAGCATATACACAGTCGAGAATGGAGATGATCTGGAACTACCTCCAGCCCCGCCTGAGTTTGAAGAAGGTAACGCTTCTCTAATCGAAGAAACAATCGATATTAACATCGGAACAGAGGATGAACCAAGGATATTGAAGTTAGGATCCTCGTTAACTCCATCAGAAGTAGAAATACACACTCGAATCCTCAAAGAACATCAGAAGGCTTTCGCGTTTAATTATAAAGAAATGACAGGGGTTGCACCACACATCGCGGTACATAACCTCGTCACTAAATCAGACGCAAAGCCGATTAAACAAAAATCAAGACCAATGAAACCCAAGGTAGCTCTTATGGTGAAAGAAGAGGTAATAAAACTCCTGCAAGTAGGGTTCATCAAACCAGTCAATTACTCTCAGTGGGTATCTAATATCGTTCCTGTTCTAAAAAAGAATGGGAAGATACACATCTGCATAGTCTTCGAGACATTAACAAGGCATGTCCTAAGGATGACTTCCTGTTACCATCCATAGACGTCATTGTTGACGCAACAACTGGATTTGAGCTTTTGTCTCTCTAGATGGATTCTCGAGGATACAATCAAATCAAAATAGCTGAACAAGATCAAGCTAAAACCATGTTTATAACTCCTGGGGAACCTATTCTATCTTTGTTATGCCATTCGGTCTCAAGAACGCTGGTGCTACATACCAACGGGCTATGATGTATATATTTCATGATCTTATTCATAAAATTGTGGAATCCTACGTAGATGACTTGTTGGCCAAGGCCAAGAAGTGTTGTGACCATCCGGAAGTGCTTCGCGTCATTCTTTCACGTCTAATAGAATACGGAGTCACGCTAAATCTAGAAAAATGCATCTTTGGTGTAACAGGAGGGAAGCTCCTAGGTTACATTATATCATCATGAGGATCGATGTTGACCCAACCAAAATTAGGGCTATTCTCGAAATGGTCCCACCTTCGGATGAATCTGGAATCAAGTCATTTCTCGGAAAGCTTGGTGCAATCCAGGAGATTCATCCCGGACTTAAGCTTTACCATTCATCCAATCAACAATCTACTCAAGAAAGATTATAGTATTGATTGGACCGAAGACTGCAATGAAGCCTTCAACGCCGTTAAGCGTTTCTTGTTGTCACCACCTACGCTAATGCCACCTAAGCCAGACCGCCCATTAATTTTATATGCGTGAGCTACCAATGTCTTACTAGCTTTGTATCTTTGGCTCAAGAAGATGATGACAAGAGGGAACGCGCGATCTATTTCATTAGCTGAATGTTGCTCGACTATGAAACACGTTATACACAGGTAGAATGAGAATGTCTTGCCATAATCTTCGCAACCAAATGCTTAAGGCATTATATGCTAAATCAAGAAATAAGGGTCATTGTAAAAACAGACCATTTACAAACTTTCCTCACACAAGAGTCCTTATCTAAAAAGGCTAGACGCTTTATAACCTTAATGGGGAGTTCCATTAACATTTGTAAATAAGAAATCTGTTAAAGGAAAAATCATCACGGATTGGTTAGGTGATAACCCACTGGATGGAGGTAATCTAGTAGATATGGACTTTCTTGATGAATGCGTATACTACATCAAAACCAAACCTCCTATCTCTGAGTGTCCTTGGTATACTGATATTATTAAGTATATCATGGACCATACGTATCCAGAAGGTGCTACACCACAACAAAGAAGGTGGTTACGCATTATCGTAGCTAAATACGTCATTATAGAGCGGGTGCTCTATCGTAAAGTGTTTAATGGAATGCTTCTAAGATGTGTCGACATAGAAGAATCCAAGAAGATTCTCCACGAATCTCATAGCGGAATGTGTGGAGGCCACTTCGGTGGCCATGCCACCACTCGAAAAATACATCGGATGGGCTATTTTTGGCCTACTCTAGAACACGACGCAGTAGAGTTTGTACGAAGGTGTCATAAGTGCCAAGAATTCTCTCAAGAGATCCACATGCTAGCACAAGTTCGACAACCAATCGTTACTCCATGGCCCTTTTTCACGTGGGGCCTAGATTTGATAGGAAATTCTCTCCCTCATCTGAGACGGTCATAATTTCATAATCACGGCCACCGAATATTTTACCAAGTGGGTAGAGGCCATGCCTCTTACTACTGTACCGGGTTTTGTAATCGCGAAGTTCATTTTGAACCAAATCATTTACAGGTACGGTGTCCTGCAAATCATTATCTCGAGATAATGGGACTTCTTTTAAGAATGATGAAGTTCACGAATTGTGCAATAAATTTAAAATAAGCCATCATACAACCTCCTTGTATTACCCTCAAGCCAACGGACAAGCTGAAGCGACAAACAAAACATTAAAAGCCATTCTCCTTAAAACTGTGAAAGAAAACAAATGAGATTGGCATTTGAAGTTATATCCGGCCTTGTGGGCCCACCGAACCTCAATAAGAACACCAACAGGAGCGACGCCTTTCGTTAGTATTCGGGCGAAGCGGTTCTCCCGCTTGAGGTTGAAATACCCAGTGTCATATCTCATTACAAGGGATTACGGATGAAGACGCTTACTGAAGAAGAATGTCTCTCCAAACTAGAAATCCTAGATGAAGCCAGGACTAGATCTTTGAACAACGACATAGAGTCTATGTTGACCGGATGTGCCGGAAGTATAACAAGAAGGTCTATGAACGAGACATATATGAAGGTGATCTAGTTCTAAGGCTAGACAGCCGGATCGATAAAAAGATTGGTGAAGGAAGGAAGTTCCGACCCAAATGGTTGGGCCCATACCGAGTCACGAAGGACTATGGAAATGGTGCATATCTCTTATGTACACTAGAGGGTGAGGAATTTGGCAAAACAGTCAATTCCCTACACCTTAAACAATTCTACGCATAAGCGGGCAACATTATTTGTATAAATATATCTACATTGCATCTTCATATAGTTAGGTTCATTTTGTCCATTTGTTTCGTACAATTTTGTGATCAAGGAACTCATTCTCAAAGCAATTCATTACAAACTTCTAATGGTATTGGCATAAACACTCTAATCATACTTCTTCATTTTTACAACGTCATCACCTATTTCGGAATCATTTCATCAAATAAAGCTAGATATGACAAAGCCTTGATGGTAACCATACCAAGGTCTGCATGTTTGTTCTCACTTTTGGTTTCTTCTTAGGATAGGTGTCTTGCCTATGGTCTGTTCTAGAAGCTTCATAGTGTCACATCTATCCCATACATATATCTCTTTGGAAATAAGAACATGCTGACATTTTGCTCAAATAAGCAAGTCAAATATAAATCAAACAGAAAATTTTATTTTTACACATTTCCTTGCCCTACCAACCTTCGGTGATGAGCTTACGTCTCTTACTAGTGACGTAGGGTTGGGAAAGGATGGGAATGCCCTTATTCCTGTGCCTTGTCCATGGTGATAAGCCCACGCTTCCTACTAGAAGCATGGGGCAAAGTGCAGGGAGTTCTCTTGACAATAAACATTGAAGGTCATCAACAATCAAATTCAAATAAACCTTTGAAATCTTGAGTCAAAAACAAATGAATCAGATGTCCAAAGTTCCAAGAGAGTTCAAAACCCCGAAAACCAGATTTTGTCAACCATGTGGCCATCTATGGATCTAAGTCTAGATAAACCGCAAAGCAAGTTGCATCCCAAACTATGGAGTCACTCGAGTAGAGTAGGCTTGTAGCATCCTAATTTGGTTCCATCAAAGCTTTTTCTATCTCTCATCACTATCATTTCAACACATTTCATAACTTGTGCCCTTTCTAGCTCTTGGTGATGAGCCCTCGCATCTTACTAGTTGCGTGGGGTTAGGAGTGGGGCAAGTTTATCTGCTCATCATACCGGTTTATCATCACACTTTGTCAAAACAAACATGAAGTATCAAAAATTGCTTATAGAAACTAAAGTTCAAAATCACATTGTGCCTACATTATCACATATCAGCATCACGAAATACAAAAAGAAAGTAAACATTTGTATCATTTGTTCTCCATTGCATACATTCTAAAAAGCATATAAACATAACATCATAGTTTACATGTGGAAATGGAAACAAAGTCATAATACCAAGAATCTGATCCGAAAAGAGTATATATATATATATATGATCAAGTTTCTGTACAATGCCATCATGCTAAGCATGGTCAAAATGCTCAAAGAGCCGGGAGATACAAAATACATCATAAGATAGTATAAGAGAGCCAAGTGGATTCTCAATCCCTATGAGATCCCTTTGAGGGTGCACGCCCACGCCTAGGACTCTGGCTACGCCGGCGCTCTGAGTGCACGGAGGGCTCACGATCCGGGGCAGCTGCGGTCTCGCCATGAGAATGACTCCTCATCAAGCGCTCTTCTATCCTATACCCTACTAGCTCGGTACGGAGGGTAGATACCATCTTGGCCACATGCCAGATGGGGGCAAAGATGTCGATATGTCTGCCAGCTGTTGAAGGCTCCCCTGCATCCATAGATAGCTCTGCATGGGTCTTCTCCATAGGGATCATCAGGGTATCGGTGCATACCCTGCGAATCAAGTCTCGCCACTCATCGGCAGTCTCTACAAACAAAGGAGAAAATAAATTAGAAATAATCAAGAGATAAAAATAGATGTAAACAAAGGGAGAGATAGCAATTAAGACAATCCTAACTCAAAGCAAACATTAAAAAGAAGGAAGATAACTCACTCGGATCGCCGGGCCTCCAAGATGGATCTCTAGGGTCAGCACCTACCACAGATGCTACCGCTGACTGAGGTACTCCTCCTCGATGGTTGGAGCAACGTAGCGTCCTGCTACGGACTCATCCTCCCCACCAAGGCCCTGGGAGAGTGGCTCCTTTAAAGCAGAGTCACCCTCTCCGCGCTCTGCTCCGCCCTCTCTGCCTGTAAAATATCCTGAGTGTCATGCCACTCAGGATCGCTATCCTCCTCTCCACCTGACTCACTAGCCTCAGCCTCGGTCTCCTCCTCCTCTGTCTCTCCCCCTGTGAACTCCTCAGACTCAGAGTCTATGTCAATGGGGTCGTCACTGCTGTGGGCGGGACCGGTGGTAATCTGAAGTAAGGGTGCCTAAGGAGCACCGGCTCTCCCTCGAGCTCGTACTACTTGCCTAGCCGCAATAGGAACACCAGGAGTAGCAACTATCCAACCCGGCCTCTAGGACCTCCCCTGGCCTCTCGAACTAATCTATATACTGGAACCACCGGGGGAAGCATACCCATGTAAGGTAGGCCAAACTGCTGAGGAAATCGGCCAAAAAGATGTATCTCCACCCTCCCTACCCTATCAACAAGCTGTCCCTGTGGTAGAGCAGGAAATCAAGGTAAGATCCTCCTCGCCCCATAAACCTGCCATGGCTTGATATGGTGTGGCCTCCATGTCATCAGTGGTCAGGGAAGTAACTGGCTGGTGAGGTGCTCTGAGCACTGACATGTCTTTCCATCTGGCTGCCCTCACAGCTCCGAGATCTACCACCTCTACACCTCTACCATAGGGGATGAAGTGCTCATAAACCCAGCTCATAACCAGGGTCGGGTGGCTTAAAGACTGCCCCTATAAATGGACCACCCTGTATAAATCATGGTAGGTAGTCCCAAGTATGTCGGCTCCCCAGGCGTAAATCTGGCCATGTCCCTCAATCTATGCAATGATGGGGGACCAACAAGTATAATAGAGTGTCTCCTCCCTTGTCCCCGATCAATCTCGAGGCAAGGATCCCCATAATAGCCTGGTGAATCAAGGGGATGGGCAGGTTAGGAATAGATCGGACCCTCACCCCCTTCTTCAAACCAGTGGAGATAATTACATCTCCCATATAAGAGGCCTTTGTGCTATCTCGAGCTGTGAACCTCATTGTCTCAAGAGTAAGATGTCTCGATGATCGGGACCCCAGGATACGGTAAACATCCTCTAAAGTGATGGTCCACTCACCTCGGACCCCTGGTAATCGGAAGGTGTTCCGATCAGCATCCCAATATGAAAATAAGTCACAAAGTATGTGACTGGACGGTGCAACATGTGGGACGTGTGATATACGCAGTATGCCCACCCCTTGAAGAGTGTCCTGCTCATCCTGAGAAAGGGCATCTAATACTGCTGGGAGCCAATCACACTCTCTCTCTCGGCTCCATTGAATGTACTCCTCCCTCACCTACATACACCCAAAAACACACAAAACAGAGCAAGTTAGTATCCAAATGACATTTGAAAAATCATGAAACCACATAAAAATGCTAAGAATGCAAAAACATTTTCAAACAAGTGTTCTTTTGGCATTCTATGAAGAACCGCCACCCTGAGCAGGGCGGCGGTTTCTTGCAACCGCCGCCGTAAAGGCGATGGTCTTGTAACCACTGACACTGAACAAGGCGGCGGTCATGTAAGCTGCCGCCCCGAATAGGGCGGTGGTCGTGTCCCAAAAAACCACGCGGGTTTTGTACCCTAAAAAGGCCTAAAAACATGAAAAGAGACAATTTTGACGAACAAAGCTTACCCAAAGTAGGGCCCCCTAGATGAACCTATTAAAACTAACATTTTCAAAAATAACCCCCCCATGACAAAGATTTTAGCATTTTAAAATTTTGGGGGTAAAAATGGTAAATTGAGAAAAACTAACCTGTGATCTCGTGGGTCGATGTTCCGCTCGTGAAGGCATGATCACTATCTCGTCACAAACGTTTTGACTCTACTCTCATCAGAAACCATCACCGTGGGTCCCAGAGCTCAAAACCAACCAAATCAACACGTGCAAATGAATAGGAAAATGGGCCCACTTTTACATATATAGCAACCTGACTTGTTTTGAATGCCCCTTTCCGCAGTCTGGAGCGTTGACGGAGGTAAGTTCTTATCCCCGCACAAATGGTACATCCTTATTTCATATTATTTTAGTATTTATTTTTGATCTTTTTGTCTATCTCGCACTTGAGTTCTCTTTTCGTTTTGCGGTGGCGGAAATTTCGGATGGCGTCATTCGACACACTGGACGGATAGGTTTAAATTATAACTTCCCATTTCGGGACCGCCATACTCGGACCCACCGTTTTATGCCTCTTCATGGCTAAAACGCTTCTCTGAGGTGGCAATATGTACGTACCCAAAATTGTAGGGTACTGCACCATCGGAACAACGTAACACATGCCCCAATGATGATACAAGTCTCCTCGCAAGGTGTTCGGGATCCAGAAAAGCTCCCCAAGTATGTGTTAACATCCCGCATGCCCCGCTTAGCCCCTTTATCACTTTTTTGTTCTCTTTTCCTCTCTGTTCTTTGCGTTTTGTCCTTCAGTTACGAAACCGCCCCTGCCTGGGCGGCGGTCTCGTGACCACCACCTAGGCAGGGTGGTGGTCATGTAACCGCCACCCTACTCAGGGTGGCGGTCCTTCATGCATTTTCAGAATGCTCTTTTAACGTGACTCATATAATTTTTCAACGTTTACCAGCTTTTTTCACCGCCTTTGGCTTGCATTAATGATTTTGGTTCCCTGGAATAGTGTTTTGGCATTGTTTATAGTTTAAGAGATCAATTTGGTTTTTACCTTTGGGTGAATGGAAATGCTATAAATAGTTGGCTTGTGCTCAAGCAAATGGCCCTCAAATTTGCCTCTCAATTTCTCATTTCAATAGCTTAATCTTCCATTTTGTCTAGGATTCATAGTTTTTGTTCATTGCATGCTTAGTTAGTGTTATTTTGCTATTAGAAAGCCACATATCCATCTTGTGCAAGTGTTTTCATTACTTCATGCAATCCATTAAGGTAGAACAATTTAATTTTTAGTAGGAAGCCATTAAAGTTGCAGGTTTTGCTTATCAAACAGGATAGTTTCGGAGTTCGGACATTTTATGCTTTGCATGTGTGCAATAAATCCCACTAGGAATTACATAAGCCAAGCTTTGTACTCTTGCGCTATCCCTCTCCTACTCACATTGTATTCAGTCTGCATCCTAAGCTGCCTTTGTTCCAATATCTACTTTTGTTGATGCTAGCATTACACGCTTTTCTGGATCCACGTGAGCACGAAGGAATGAGGAGATCACACTGAGGGGAAAAAACCACACACACCATCGGATTCGCCACCATTGTTCTGCAAAATCCAGGTTCAAGCTTTCAAAATTCTAGTTAAAACATATCAAATAAAGTAGTCAATCATTTCATTTCAGCTAGTTTCACTTTCGATATTGCCAGGGAAGCTGTGAGGATTGATAGTTTCTGAGAAACTATGATTCATTCCTCACTTCTGAGGTAGGATCGAGAGTCTTTCAAATAGAGTAGATCAATTATCAATTTATTTAGAATAGATCTATAAACTGCATAGACAAGTAGCTATACTCGGTTGCTTTGTTTGTTTTAATTGCATTATTAGTTTAGTTGTCAATTTTAGATACATTAGATAATTGTTCTTTAAATTCTATTCAGTAGTTTATCCATAACTATCAGATTTAGGAATTTTCATGGTTAAATTATTCTATCATTAGTTAGATTTGTATAATTTCCTTTTGTATGACAATCACGGGACCTAGGGAACCCAGAGAATACATATTCGAGCCAATCATGCCTCAACCCAATCTAGTCACAAAGTAATAACCGACATAGATCAGAATCTTAGAATCCAAGTCTTCCGAACAACAACAGATTTGCAACAGATCAGCTCACAGTTGAGTGGGTTAAACATAGAAGACGACCAAGCGCATACGTTTTGGTCAAATCAGCCAAACTACAGATTATCCTAGATAAAAATCTGCATGACTGTAGAAGGGCTTGAAAGAGAGCAAACATTCGGTTGTGATCCTTTGGTCCCACAGCCAGACACAGGAGATACTCTCACAGACATAGATACTAGCTTAAGAATTGGTGTAGACACCTAAAATTGGTTATCCAATTTAGTGTCCCTCGTGCGCATTTTCCCTCTCGTGGCGAGGCACGTTTATATCACCACTATCCCCTTGGGGTATTGTTCAATTTGTGATTTAAACACCTATCCTAAGTTTAATTCACCCCATTATGTTTTACCCGTGAGTAATTAAATATTAACTATTTAATTACACCTTTTCACATGTATCCTAACCACTTATCTACCCCATATCTATTCTATCCATATATCCCCCCTATTTCTCCTCCTCCCAAAGCGGTATATTTCCCGTATTTGAGGTGGAGGGATCACTCTTATCTTTCCAGAAATCACTCATTTTGGCCGTCTCGGGAGTCTGTTCCGTGATCGGCGTCGGCCGTACTCGGTCGATGCTGATTTTTCCGGAGCGGCACCAATTATATATAGAGGCCCGAACTCGGTTCTAGAGAGACACTGAGGGGCCACGAGAGACACAGATTGTAAGAGAGAGAGAATGAGAGATATTTTAGTATCAAGTGTGAACATTATCTATCGAATGAGAGCGGATCTTGTCCAAATCAATCCCTGAGAGGAGCATCGTTACTCTGCTCTTATCACATCAACATCGCACGTCTCCATTGATTTTCTGGTGACTTTGTTCTGCATCCAGCACAGGTGGAGCCTTGCCAGTATCTCACCGGCTTCGAGATCCAAAGCAAACGTTGACGATCTTGCCTTCACTTTCCGATTTCCAAATCTTCTCACACTTTGTCTCCGATCGACACCGATCTACATCGAACCCAACGCCGATCTCTATCGGCCGACACCGATTCTACATAATCAACGCCGATCATCCAGCAGATAGGTAAAGGACACAGGTAACACAAATCCAGCTTTGTTTTCACAGTTCCCTGTTTTCTGTTGCTTTCTATCTGTTGTTTAGATTCTATTTATTACTTTGATCAGAAAATCTAGTCTTGTACGTACATCTTTTATCATGTATACTTCTTTACTTAATTGAAAACATGGACTGACATCCGCCGAGGGAGCTTATCGCTTCCCGGACCCGCTTCTCAGGCAGTCCACCTAAATATCTTTTAACGTGGTCTTTTTCTGTCAAGCATTGGTGTCTCGCAAGTTACTTGGATCTACTGTGTAAAATTGCTCGTGTGCACCCATCTTATCTACATCGGCTTCCTCATCCGTCTACATCTTCGGATCTTGTCCATCAGGTATCGATTTCATTGGAGTTTTTCAAGGTTTTTGTGTTTAGTTTGGTGCATTAACTTGGACAGGTAACAAGCGTGAAATTCTTGATCTACATTCTGGCACGCCCGGTGGGACCCAACCAAAGTCCCTTATTGGTAAGTTCATCTCTTTTCTAGTTTTGAGCTTTGTTCTTTTTCTTCACTGATTTTTATCAGTTCTGCTTGAGCATTTCCTTTCATCGTTTCAGTCTTGCTTCTTTCATTTCTGAATTTGCAAAGTTAGGTCCTTTCTTTTCTTACAAATTTCAATTCCAATTTCTATTTATAAAATTAGTAAATATTTCATTTTGATTTCAAGATTGCATGTTTGATCCATCTCTTTATGCGAAATTGTTATTTCCTTGAAATTTTTCTAGTTCCTTAAAATAGAAATTTTCGTTTCACCATTATCTGGATATATCTTTCTGGATTTTGTTTGGTGTTTGCTTAACCTTTTCTTGCGGAGCACTTTGCTTGTTCGTGGGATTGTTCGAGGGGAAGAGCTCAACAACGTGCTTTTTGAAGTCCACACACCTTGGAGAGCTAAATCTACAGGTATTTCTCTTTTACGGTGTTTTCTCCTTTTTAGGAACTAAAAAAAAAAAAAAGAACTCTTTTTTTGTTATTTCTGCTTTGTATGTTTTTCATCTAGTTTTAATTAGGCTGGAAAATTGATAAAAATCGGTAGTGACACTATTTGATTTTTATTTTTCACCCTTGCACACAAAGCCAAAATCACTAGGTATAAAGCATTTAAACAAAAATTCTTTCCCTGGCCTCACCTACTTGGAAGTGACATCTAAGAGGAAGAGCCTACGCGGTACTCGGGCGAGCTATAAATTCACGGAAGTTCTGGTATATATTGGCAAAGCACCCGACTCCCTTATCGCAGCGGTGTGTGAAGTGCGGGGTAGGCCCCTATATCAAGCCATGTACCGGTCTTTTACTGAAGTGCCTTCGGGACTCCTCACCAAAACATCCCCCAAACCATCCTTAGTTTGGCTATCTGAGTAGTTCCTGTTCTAAAAGGCCTTCCCTAATATTCTCTTTCTTAAAAGCATAAAAACTTAAAAGAGATAATCACCTACGCTGCTTGAATTATCTGTGCATTAGTTAGGTCAATCTTATTTTCTGCTTGTTTATGACGGTCATCACTCGGTTACAATCTAGAAGAATGGCTCAATTAGCCCCTTCTTCCTCCGAGATCACCACTAGTGTGGATGTTTCGGCACCCCCAGGTCTTCCTCGGGACCACTGTTAGTTGGTTCCCCATCCTGGTCATATAATCCTTTCTATCAGGCCAAAGCAACCCCATCACGTCCAGCTTCCCCTAGTCCTTCAGAAATATCATCTGCTTCTGACTCAGAGTATGTTCCTCGTGGGGATCCTGAATTTCAGGCGCTCCTCGATCGCAATCCGGTAGCCCTCATGGACTACCTAGTACACAAGTCTATTCAAATATCTGATCAGGGACCACCAATCCAGCAAGTGTACGATTATTCTCGTGAACCATCCCAGGATTTTGTAGAACAGTTAGCATCATCTTTCTCGCCTCGAGCCACGGAGAAGGGTGGCACACCTGTGCCTCCTTTTTCTCTTCCACCGACCATATCGACTAGTTCTCAAATAGTCTTACCTATTCCTAACGCCGCAGTTACCTCGACTATTCCACAACCTACTTCTGAGAGGTCCTCTTCTCTGGCTATAATGAGTGCGTCTGTGCACCTACATATTGCTGTTAATTCATCTATGCTGTCCATTGTGTCCCAGGGTCAGTACCCCTTTATGAGTCAACCCCCTTCGACTAGTCAGTTGGTTCCTGCTTCTCGTCCTCCAGTGGGTTTTTCTTCCAATGTTCCAGCAACAGTGACCTTCGCCCATCCTCTAGCATCGGCGCCCTTAATAACTAATCCAACAAAGAGAAAGCCTCTTTCAAATCTTGTTCCCAATATGTCTAATCAAATCGGCACCCATGCTCCTCAACATTCGATTCGATCGACAAGCATAGGAGTCCACCAATCCCAGGCTTCGTCCGTCATCCAACCTTCATTTTCTCAACCACTTATTATCTCACAGCCTGCCTATACACAGGCTCCTTCACAACAAATACCCCACCAGGCGTCACCCAGAACACTGGTTACTCCTCTTATCATCCTATCAATCAACAGATGAATCCCCCGTTGACACCTCAACAACATCCACCATTTACTTCTTATGTAGGACATGCCCAGTGCCTCCTCCTCAATCTGACGTGGTTCAAATTCTTTTCAAGAAAATCATAGACTTGGAAGCCTCCACCAAAGGGGCTCGTCCTTCATACTCTTTTGAAGAAGTGTGTAATGAACCCATTCACCCCTCAGTGGCTTTTAAGCCTTATCCTCCCCAATGGGAACTTCCTAAATTTTCAAAATTTCATAGTCGGGAGGACCCTCAACAGCATTTGTGAGCATTCAAACATGCTTGCTACCTCATAGTCCAGGATCAGGAGCTTATGCTCGTACTTTTCCTATGTCTCTAGTAGGTCCTGCTTTAGACTGGTACAATAACATTCCTCAACATTCCTTGTTTTCTTTCTCTCAATTGGCTCAGATGTTTGTTGAAAACTTTTCAATAAATATTGCGCATAAGATCTCGATTACAGATCTTAATAACATTCGTCAATTCGATGATGAGTCTATTGCAAAATTTGTCGCTCGTTGGAGAGGGATAATAAACCAATTGTCTTTCTCCCTTCCTCAATCCCAATAGATCGAGTTGTTTACTCGATCTTGTGCTAATCATATTTCTTCCACTTTAAGGATCCAGACCTTTCATACATTTGAAGAAGCCTTTACGATGGCACGCAAACTTGAGTCTCGCGCCATTGAACAAGGGAAGTTAAAACTTCGCTCTAAATCTAAACCGGATTTTTCTCGGTTTACCAAATCAAATCCTTCCACTTCTAAAGATAAGAATCAGGGATCCACCAACGCTATTGTATTAAAAACATCACGAGCCGATAACACTTCTAATCAAACACCACGAAGAGACTCCTCATCTTCTCGAAAAGGGACCTCATCATCTCAATCTTTCACTTCATTGGGGGAATCATATGCTTCTATCCTGGAAAAAATGTTGGAAGTCCACATGATTGAACTTCCCCCCATTAGGAATATTGATGAAAGCCAAGAACGTCCATTCTGGTATAGGGAAAATGACTTCTGTCACTATTATAGAACCAAAGGTCATGACATCGAACGATGTCAGACCTTCAAAAATCTTGTCCAGAAATTCATTGATAAAGGCGAGCTCATTCTGGATAACCCAAATGCTCCCCCAAATCAAGCACTGGATGTCTTTAAACAACCTTTTCCCAATCATTCCCGAACCATGATGCTTCAGAGTCTCAAAAACCAAACACTCATACTATCAACTTCATCTCTACTGAAGAATCTTCTTCTAAAACTAAGCCATCTGCGAACACATCGACTGAATCATAACCTCCTTCCGCTTCATTAATCGTTGGGATTCCACCATCTTCAGATAGCCCGTCTTTGAATATTCCAACATTGTTAGATACGGATTCACCTCTCTCTGCTTCTTTGTCTGATCTTCCGTCCATACCCGAGATAGTGTCATCCTCATCTGTCTCATCGTCAGACATTCTTTCAATGCTCGAGGCAATTACATCCCTTCAAGTTTCCACCGCGGATACATCTACTTATGTTTCTCCCATTTTTGTTGTGACTATGCCATTGGTGAACGTACCTATAGTTGTGCCAACTTCGACGGAAGCGTCTTTGATTTTGACTCTTCCTGTTTCCTTTCCTACAGTAGTTTCACCCACAATTACTGTACCAGAAGTAGTTCCCTCGCAAGGAACTGCTTCTTCATCACTCACTTCTTCCATCACAAATGCTACTTTGCCTATTAAGGGGAAATCTAAAGAAGTAGCACCGACACCTATACGCTCGGTTCCTGAACTTAGACCGAGACAACCGAAATCTAACGTTGCGTCATCAGTACCTCCCCATTTGCTTCCCCCGAAAAGGTTACAATCACCTTATGCGGTTGAAATTGTCACCATCCCTGAAAAAGGAAAGCCCATATTTCGAACCATCAAGACTCTTGGTGCTTTCCTGCAAAAATCTCTCTCTGCACCTCATAAAAGATTGGATTTGTCTGCTGAGAAGGCGTCTTCTTCTACAAACTTATCAAAACCATCATCTTCTTCTACAACACATTCTTCACCAGCACCTCGAAAAGTGGACTTACCTACTAAAAAGACGTCACCTCTTTTATCAGAATCATCATCTTCGTTACCAAAAACCAGGGCACCCTCTGTTCCTCCGATTACACCTACTTTGGAAGCTTCTCCCTCATCTAAATCGACATCATCTAAATCATCATTAGTTTCGACCAAGCAGCCTCCCTTATCTCTGAAGACCACAACACTTGTCACATCTCCATCATCTTCAAAATCTATTTTAGGGGCTCCTCCTCCACCAAAATCAATCATGTCTCACTTACTTCCATCTCAAGTGCCCAAGGCTGCTCCTCCAGATGTCCAAAAAAATAAGATGATCCCTAAAAAGACTGTCAAACCTAACATGCAGGTTCTTTTACCTCGGCAGTCTGTTAAAGTGAAAGAGGCGCCTTCATCATCTCTGTCCTCATCTTTGTCTACCGGGTTCTATACTGAAATCCTTCACCAACTTATCCAATCTTCATCCATATCTCTTCCTCCAATTAAACCCTATAACCCTAAAGGAGTTAAACCTACCTGGTTTAACTCTGATTTGATTTGTGCTTACCACCGTACCCCGGGTCATGATACTGAGGGATGTAAAGCTCTTCAATCTGTTGTCAACAGCCTTTTGGAAGAAAGTGATCTTTTGCTGGAGGAGGAGAAACAAGTATCTCCTGTCATCTTAGCTCCATCTGAGCCCCAACGATCTACTCAGACCTCTACTTCTAGTGATTCCACTCCAAATGATCTTCCACCTTCTCAAATCGACACAATTCATATCGCCACGAGAACCCAACAGTATGATAATCCATCCTCATCTACAGCATCTCGACCACGGGTTGTCATTTCTACAGCCCCCAAAGGAGTTCCTCCTTCCTCATTAGCCCCGAGACCTCGGGTCTCTATTCATGCTGCACCTCGGGCTCAAATTCCCGTGTCAGTTGAGGAGAGTGTTATGAAACAACTCACCCAGGCTCCGGTCAAAATGTCTCTTTTTGACCTCATTCAATCCTCTCTGCAACATCGCTAGGCTCTGATTGATAATCTGCGTCGCATCGCAGTGAATTCAGATGAGCCCCAGCCCTTCGAGTTGGTTGTTGGATTGAATAGACCATCAACCGCCATTTCTTTTGAAGATTCAGAAATTCCTTCCCTTTCTTCCGAGGATTTGGAGGCTCCCCTCTTTATCACAGTCCAAATCGACAACACTACATTAAAACACATTATGATCGACAGTGGTGCTGCACTTAACATCATCTCCTCGCACACATTCGAGCAACTTAAGTTACCAAAGAACGTAGTGTCACCCCCGCCTTTCGCTCTTCGATCATTTAACAATCAGCTAGCAGTTACTTTAGGAACTGTGGTCCTACCCATTCGAGTAGGTAAGAAGTTGCTTCACGAACTCTTTTACATTGTTGAAGGGAAATTCCACTATAATATGATCCTCAAATGCTCCTGGATTCATGCAATGCATTGTGTCCCATCCACCCTCCATCGATGCTTAAAATATCAATATGAGGGCAAAATCTATACTCATCCAGGAGATCCTTTTCCTTCCGCGCAATGCGACATGACCACAGGGTCTGCCCCTCTAAAGGAAAACACTTGTTCTCCTGACGGGGCCTCATCTTCTTCCATACCTGCAACCAAACTACCGGATGTACAAAATTTAGAAGAGACATTGTAGCGTTTCTCACTAGGAGAGCTTCCTCTCCTTTCTTTTGACACCCATCTCAAACCTAGTGAGTATGGTAGACCAGACAAACAACCTGAATATCAGCCAGGTCTTGGTCGCATCGTCACCATTGGTCTGCCCAATCAACAGACTAATTTCATTTATGGTGGTCTTGATACACCTCACTATCGCCCGGATTCTCCTCCTAGGACCAAACCTTATTTAACAGGGTTCGATTGTCTATAGAATCCCACATTTGCAAAAACTTATTTATATCGATGCGTGTGGAAAGGCTTTGGCTTAGGTAAATATGAACAAGGTGTGCATGACCTCGCATCCATCCCAACTCTGAAGCCACATCAAAAATTTGGTTTAGGATTTAAACCTCTTTCAAAAGCCACCGTCACTGTTCTCAATGAGCCTCTTCTTATTGAGGAACCATCTTCTCCCGCTAAGTCAGAAGCATCACTCGATGTGGACGACGCCATTTCCATCCCGTCTAACTTTTTTTTTTAATCAATACCATTTCCTTAGGGCCACTAGCCTATAAGACTAATGACAGGTCCACTTCCATACCGTTAATTTTCCCTGAAATAGTTGGAGACGACTCTCCTACTATCAACACTATCCACTGTGCGGATGATGATTATGTCCTCACCTATCTGGGAGCAGAGGATTCCTATCTTCCTAAAACCATTCCTTCTGACACGTCTACGCTTCTCAACGAAGCCACTATCGACCTTAATATAGGGACTTCTAAAGACCCTCGCATCATTAAGGTCGGCCAATCCCTTAATCCATAGGAGTTAGGAGACTTTACCACTTTTCTTTCCAACCATCGTCAAGCCTTTGCTTGGTCATATGAGGATATGCCAGGACTTGATCCCGATATTGTGGTCCACAATATCGTTACTCTTCCCGACATCAAACCGGTTAAACAAAAATTGCGTAAAATGCACCCTAGAGTAGCCCTTCTTGTTAAAGAAGAATTGCAGCGCTTGCTCTCGGCTAACTTCATCCAACCCATCGATTATCCACAATGGGTTTCAATGTAGTACCAGTAACTAAAGCCACTGGGAAAATTTGAATTTGTACTGACTTCCGAGATCTTAATCTTGCTTGTCCAAAAGATGATTTTCCTCTACCTAATATCGACCAACTCGTGGATTTAACTGCGGGTCATGAGATGCTTTCTCTTATGGATGGTTTCTCTGGGTATAATCAAATTCTCATCACACCAGAAGACCAACATAAGACTTCTTTCATAACTCCTTGGGGGACCTTTTGTTATCGTGTCATGCCTTTCGGTCTTAAGAACGCAGGAGCAACCTATCAGTGAGCAATGACCTACATCTTCCATGATCTCTTACACAAAACTGTGGAAGATTACGTCGACGATCTCCTCGGTAAATCCAAATGTCGTCAGGATCATCTTTTCATTCTTGCACCTCTCTTTGAGAGGCTTATTCGCTTTTGTCTTCGTCTAAATCCATCTAAGTGCGTGTTTGGCGTTCTCACTGGTAAACTTTTAGGTTTTATCATTTCCATTAGGGGTATTGAAGTAGACCCCGCAAAAATAAAAGCTATCCTTGAGATGCCTCCCCCTTCTAACTTAAAGCAACTCCGCAGTCTCCAAGGACGTCTTCAATCAGTGCGTCGTTTTATCTCACAATTGTCGGACCGTTGTCAACCTTTTCATCATCTCCTCCGTAAGAATGTTCATTTTGAATGGGATGAACATTGCCAAAAGGCCTTCGATGATCTCAAAGCTTATCTTCTTTCTCCACCTGTGCTTACACCTCCACGTGAGGGGGAGCCTTTCTATCTTTATATCTCTGTGACTGACCATGCTCTGGGAGCCATGATCTCGCATCGGGACGCTTGCGGTAAAGAACAAGCTGTCTATTACATCAGTCACACCCTCCATGAGTATGAAACACGTTATTCGAATATGAAAAGTTGTGTTGTGCTCTCTTCTTTGCAACTTCTAAGCTTCGTCATTACCTCCTTAATCACAAAACTTACATTGTCACAAGTGTCAATCCACTCAAGACAATTCATGCGAAGCCTTATCACAATGATCGTATCACTCGTTGGCTCATGCTTATGACAGAATTTGATCTCGAGTTTATCCCACAAAAGTCTATCAAGGGTCAGGTCATTGCAGATCAATTAGCTGATGCTCCTCTTCCGGACACTCAAGTCCCCCTTGCTCAATTCCCCGATGAATATATCCAACAAATTGAATTTGGTCTGTCTCCATTTAAAGTAAAGCTCTTCTTTGATGGATCCAAATGCCAGCAAGGGGGAGGTGTAGGTTTCGTGATGATTCCTCCTTGGGGTACGCCTATCCCAGTCACACACAAATTGAACTTTGAGTGCACCAATAATATGGCTGAATATGAAGCTCTTGTCTTGGGTCTTCAAAATGCCATTAATCTTGGCGCTCGTCATATTGACATCTTTGGTGATTCTGAACTCATCGTTAATCAAGTCACGGGTGTCTATCAATGCAGGAATGATATCCTTCAAAAATATCATGATATCATTCTCGTTCAACTCCAATCTTTCGACAAATTCACTATCCAAGCTATTCCTCGCACTGTGAATCGATTCGCAGATACAATGGCTTTGTTAGCCTCACTTATCCCGCCTTCTACCGAGGACTCGCGAATTTATGTGGGTCATGCAATGATTAGATCAACCATCTCATCTTAGGCAACTAACTTCAATCCATGCTTTGTCACAACCCATACTTAGGATGAGTGGAATCAATAGATCGTTGATTATCTATCCCATTCGGTGCTTCCTCCCGATCGACTTCAAATGGTAGAAGATCTTTTATCCTATGCGCTAATCGCTATACCATTCTAGGCGGGATCCTCTACAAACGTGGCTTTGATGGTATTTTACTTCGGTGCCTCAAAACCCTTGAATCGTTATCTCCATTTTGAGTTTACGACAAAACGATTAGATAACCCCTGCGAAATTTTTGGAGTTGATTTTACTTTTTAGCCTCATATTGAGAAATTCGGGTTTTCGGGTTTGTCCAATAGTTCGACATGAGTTTTAACATGCTCTGTGTCGCTTGTTTTCGAAACCCGAAACCCGCTTCATATTGAGTAAATCGGGTTTTCGGACCTCCGGCGCATCGGAACATGTCTTATTCAAAACATGTTTTGTGTCACCTGTTCTCCGATACCCGAAGTCCGATTAGGTCCTTTGTATCGGGTTTTCGGAGCTGTGAAGCATCTAAACATCTCATGCTTTATGTCTTGTGTTTTCCGAAACCCGAAGCCCGAATTGCACTAAGCCTCCTTTGTGTCGGGTTTTCGGACCTCTCAAACATGCTGACATGGCATTCATGCCGAGTTGTCGGTGAGTTGGCACGTGCCGAGCTGAAGTGTATTAATTACAATTTTCTTATAAATACGCGGATTTCCACGTCATTTTTACCGGACTTATTTTTAACTCGTGGATTTTTCGTACATGCTCTTCCAACCGTGAAACCCGAAAGCTCGTTTGTGCCCGATTGAATCGCCTTTTTTCGATCTTCCCTTTCTCTGGTTGAAGGTATTTCTCTCTCCATTCTTTGTTCCTAGTTTTTGTGGATTGATTGCGCGTGAATTCTTCCCATTTTCTTGTTGGGTTTTGAAAGATTTTTATTCTTCTTCTTTCTGGAGTTCTTTTGAAAAAGGGGTTTAGGTTTTAGGGTTTATCTCTTCTAAATTACCATTTGGTGCTATTTCCTCAAAATTTTATTATATGCCTGGTACATGAATGGTTAAAAGGAGATTGCATGTTTGAAATTCAACGAAAAACCCTGTTTTCTCTTTTCGGGTGTTGGAGGCTGTTGTGCAGTGTCGAAGACCCGAAGTATATTGAAGGCTTGGCATGCCGGACTTTCCAGAGTTCCCGGCATCAACACAAGTGTCGGGCTTTCTTCCATTTCCGACATCATTGGCAGTGTCGGGCTTTCCCAAAGTTCCGACATTATTAAACGTATCGGGCTTTCCCAAAGTTCCGACATTATCAAGTGCATCGGGTTTTAGGATTTTCCTACATCATTGTGGTGTCGGACTCTTCCGTTCTTAGGCATATCCAAGCAGTCGAATTCTCACAGTGAGTAGCATCTTCGAGCTTTGAAACTTTCTTCCTTTGACGTCCTTCATGTCGGACCCTGGTCCATCTCAGGAAAAGACCGAGAAGTCAGGCAGAATGAAATATAAGTTTAAAAAGCTGGAATCTCCATCGTATATTGATTGCAACTACGACATCCGAGACACCGAACTCGGAAATATAGACATTGAAGATTTCTGGAGTAGGGTGAGGAGTTCCTCCCAAACTCCATGGATGAAAACTATAGCAGATAGTGGCTTGCCTCTCGCAGCGGGTCTTCCCATGTCCGCTCAGTGTCCAGAATTCATCTTGGCTTGTGCATCCAGTTATGACTCGGCGTCTTGTTCTGTGAGAAGTCAATCAGGTGAAGTAGTGGTCAAATTGGATGGAGGTTATTTTGATGATCTCCTAAAACTGCCCAATTTTGACGAGTATGGAGAGTTGGACATCAAGTCAGCTCAGAAATCCTGGGACAACGATCAGGAAGACTGCATCAAACATGTGAACAAGAAGTTCCTGATCAAACCCAAACCAGCTATCTCCAGATTTCCAAGGATTATCCCCAGGAGTGATTTCATCCAAGAAATCAATGACATCATCACCCTGCTGAGTCGGGTTTTGGTTTGCCCGAATCAAATGTATTTCAAGGATGGATGTATCAATTTATGATCACCATCAAGAAGAATCAGCAAGGGATCGACTGGGGTACTCTCATCAGCAATGAGATTGATTCCCAAATGACAACGGTCTTGTCAACTGGGAAATTTTATATGTCTTCATATGTCACATACGCAGCAGCCGGGATGAGGAACTATCCCGGCCTGGATACCAAGGAAGCGAGCGGCAAACGGGTGTATCAATACTTCCCTCAATTGACAAAGAAGGGGTCCAAAGACCATTTCAGGAGGGTGAATGATGCCTTCTTCTATGAAAATATCTGCAGGATAAACCCTGAGCTGAGGAAGACAAGAGTCTCAGATGAGGCTTGGGCTGAAGTTTCTAAATGGGGATGTATCTTCTTACAATTCAAGAAGTTTACATATCTTCGGGTGGTCATGTACTCGGGAGATCCTTTTCACCTGCCCCGATATCCAGGGGATAGACTGATATTGATGGAGTTGGTTAGGCAGCTGTTGGATTTCCATAAATTCCAACAAAGCAAACATAAGGCTGCTGTATCCTTCCCAATTTCTATTGGGAGATATACTTGCTCAACAGTAGTGAAAGCCAAAAATGTTGTCCACGAACTTCAGGACAAATTGAAAAAGCATATGAAGCCTCGAGACGGTTTTGATATCCGAGGAGTGCTCAGAGCATATGGAACCCAACATCTACATAGGCCAAACATAGAGGATATTTGGGTGGATCTGCGTAATGAGGTTGCTGTTCGCAGAAAGGATAATAGCAGATTGACTATTGCTGAGATTCAAACACTGGAGCTTGCTGATTTACTAGAGGGTACAGGTGATAATGAAAGTGTTTTGGATCTTTCCTATGATGGACTAAAGGAGGATCAATATGTTTTCCCACCTATTGATTGGTCAGCCAGCGAAAAAGCCTCTATTACAGATAGGTCGGCTCTAATCCTTGCTCGCACCAAAGCATGGCTCTCCTCTTGGGGAATGAATTTTAAAGATGATAAATTTTCAAAGTTGGCTGCTTCAGAGGCGGGGCCCTCCAAAAAGGAAAAGGACAGAAAATCTTCTAGGGAGCCTATAAAGGTCAAGATTGTCAAAAAGAGAAAAGAAAGAGAAATCTCTTCAATTGTTTCTCCAGTAGAAACGGTGAATGTGCCAGAATCACCAACACCACCAGAAATAGGAGAAATTAATTTGGAAGAAGGAGGAAGCCGACTGTCTTCACCATTTGATTGCTCAATGAAGAGACCTTATCTCTTGCATCCAAGGCTTTGGAGTCTGGATCTGTGCCTCTTTCCTCACAACCACTCCTACCTCCTTATTCTCCATCAACTTATTCAGTAATGGCCAGTATTTTCTCTGGACTTTCACCCCTCTCTGCTGGTACCCAAGTGATCACCAACACGCCCCTCTCGTGCCTCTTTTTATTGGATCTACTACCACGTTGGTAACTATTCCTCCACCACTAGTAGAATCTTCTCCCCTTGAGGGTATGATACCTGCTTCTACAACCATGGCAACTCCCTCTGATACGCCGCAATGGCTACTCGAGCAAACTCGAGGAAGAGGAAGGTGATTGTGCCCCTACCAGCCTTTGATTTCAGCTCACTCAAGGCTCCTACTGCGAAATCAGCCAAGAAACCCAAAACAGTTTCAAGGGTTTTGGTGGATGCTTCAGGAGATAAGTTCGCAGAGATTGCCACTCCCTCGGCTGACAAAACTAGAGAGGATATAATAGCCTCTGATTATCAGGTAACCAGGGTGGCTCTAGGGAAAGTGACAGCAGAAGGGGCGCAACAAGATGCACGGGATTCCATAAACGTGTTGTGCCAAAAGTTGAAAGAAACAAAGGACAACAGAGATGAGCTTAAGGAAAAAGTGGAGCAGTTGACAGAGGTTTTGATTAAACTCTCAAAACCCCTTGAATCCATACCACCTTCTTCTGTTTCTGTCGGATTCGACTTCTCATCAGTACCTACGATTGAGAAGATTGCTAAAAAAGGAAGGGTGGTTGATGAATGGATCCAAAGGTTGCTCCAACAGGGGAAGGAAGTAATTCAAGACGTGGTGCAAGTTCATCAGTCCTTGGGAGACATTCAGAAGGATGGAGAGAAGATGGATGAAGAATTCTCTCAGGAAATTGGACATCTTGATTTGACTTTTGAAGCTCTCCAGGTGTTAAAGCAAATACCAGCACATCTCTTGGTGGAAGAAGGTATTCTCCCACATACAGATAAGCATTTCCAGCTGACCAAGGCCATCAGGTTCAGAATAAAGATTCTCAATGAAGCCTGCAGTAAGTTGAGAGAATCAAGGGATAAATTGATTGATGGGAAAAGTGATCTGGAAGAAGAATTGCTGAAGATTTGTCCAAAGGTGTCAGTTGGGAACTTAGGTATCCTATCAGCAGATGATCTCTTCAAGCAAATCCAAGAGTCTGTTCAGCATGAACCAATAAGCGGATTTGACCTTGAGATCATGGATCGGTTGGTAAGGGTTGAACATTCTTTGGAGGCCTTAAGAAAGCTCAGCAAAGGATTGAAAAAGCTTCCCGGCACTGCCAGCGATGTTCATGAAACCTGTGAAATTTGGAATGATCATTCCACTTGTGCTGATGAAAATGAAATGCAAGGCATAATTTGGAAGTTCAGGAATTTGAGCAAAGCAGTCTCATTTGGAGGAAGAAAAAAAGAGAGGAGCAAAGGATGATGATTCAGATTAAGTCTCAACGTTTCATGTCATTTCAATCTTGAAATCGACATGTCTTTTTCATTTCTGTTTCGTCACATTTTTGAATCATATTTTGACTTGATCTCCTGCGTGAGAATCAAGCAAAATAGAACTCTTGTTAAAACGCTATTTTTTAGGATCTGCCCTATTTTATCTCTACTTCTTTTGTTATAAATAAGGAATGCTTATGCATTCCAAAGGGTCGAGATTTTTTGGAATATTTGGGGGCTATTGGAAAGAAGAAAAACTTTGTGTTTTCATTCAATCATTTTGAAGAATAGGAGTTGATATCATTTTACAGACTTTGTGTTGTGGAATATATCTTACTTAAGACAGTGTTCTTATGTTCATGATCTTAAGCTATTCTTTGCATAGCATCTTAGTGTTTCTGATTATTTCGGACATTATATTTGTGATCTAAAACTCGTATGATTATTTCGTGCTCTGTGTTTACTCGAAAGAAAATACGTTTCTCCCATTTCCTTTCTATTGTGCTTCTTTCATTGTAACAGTTTCTAACCCAGTTCATTTACGAAAGAAATACCCTTGAATCGTGTGAATGTGGATTTCGGGATTCCATCCCAACCCCCAATGGTTAGATTAGTGTGAATACTGTATATATTGTTTACTGTGTTTTAGATTAGCAATAAGCAGGCAGCCTCACCTGTCTTTGAGGAGGGATTTAATCCCATATACTGTGGTTGAACCTCATATTTTGGTTTGACAAAATATCCGATCAATAGTTTTTGGTGACTCTCGCTGGGGAGTACGGATCTATAGTATAAAGCTTATCCTCTTGGTGTCTGGCGACTCCGTATTTGCCTTATTTTCAACAAGATCTCCTTTCAGTTCAAGCTGGCCAGGAAGATCTTTACTCGGTCCCGCCGAGCTCAAGGTGAAATTGATCCGCTCTTTGAGTTACTGCAACAGCACAATTTCAGTCTTTCTCCCGACAGCATTGTCTCTAACCGAACCAGAAGTTCTTCGCCTGTTCGGAGAAACCGGATCCCGTGGAACAGGAAGCATCTACAACTTGTCGTGTACTACTCTTGTCTGATACTCGGATCCCTGTACGCACTCTTTTCAGAAGGATGGCGGTTCAACCTGTGCCTTGGGGCGCAGTTATTGGTCCTCTTTCTTTGACTCCTCCATTGAATGAGTTACCACGTGGATCGCGTAAAAACATTCCCAAGTTCAATGGGGATGGGAAGCAGCATCCTGACGAGCACATAGCATCTTTCTTTGTTGCATGCGGTGTTCTCGGAGTAGCCCACGAAGATGTCTCCGTCGACTCTTCGTTGAAACGTTGCAGGGTGCAGCAGCTGAATGGTTTTATCACCTCCCGAATGCATGCATCGCAAACTGGGCTACCATGCGGACTAAGTTCGAAGCACGTTTCAAACCAGCCGAAGATTCCCATGCTTTGTTAGCTCAGCTCACGCATATGAAGAAGGAATCGCATGAACCTATGCGGGAATTCGTGGCAAAGTTCAACAAGCTGATCCGGAAGATTCCAGAAATAGCGGTACCTACTCCGGAAAACCAAAAATGCTTCTTCATCAATGCTCAACCTCCTGATATAAGCTTTTTATTAAGAAGGTCGGTTATCCCAGATTTGGCTACTGCTCAGTCAACAGCTACTGAAATAGAGGATGATCTCATCTTGGCCGGAAGGATCAAGAAAGACATACCCAAACTCAAAAATCAAGGTTCTTCTCAAGGTAACACTGATCCTATGTTTCAAAAAATGGCTAACGATTTGATTGCTTTAAAAAAGCAAATGTCCCAACAGGTGAGCAATGTTCCGTATCGGGATATCCCTAGACGGAATTTCAATAACAACAATGGTGCACTGTCCAGAGATAGGCCATGGTTAACTCCTGCTCAACCGAGACTAGCAATTGAAGCTCCTCCCGTCAATGCAGCAGTAGAAATAATTGAAGAAGACGATGAAGGAGAAGAACAAGATTCCCGTGAGGCTTTCGAAGCTTCAGGATATGCTGATGAGTCTTATGACGAGTCAGCTGGCGACTCCAGCATTGGGTATTTGGAATACGATGAAGATGAATTTGTGCCGGATGGTCAGTCATTTGCTGTCTTCACTCGGTCCCAATCTCAGAATCCCAGAAAACCTCTTGAAAACACTAAGGAGAAGAATAAGGAACCTCCCATATCCATAGTTAAGAGGGGTACCCCTATTTCGGCGCAAACTGAAAGAGAGGTTACCAAAAAGGCAGCTGCTCCTTATTCTCCTTCTCCTAAGATCAGTGCCTCAACACAAGCTCATGTAATTAGAACTGAGCCTACCATCATTCCTTCTTATACTGCTTTTGACATTGTTGATCATGCAAAGAGAACCAAAATTCAAATGTCGAAGGCAGAATACCTTCAGTCGAATCCTGAACAGTTTGAAAAGCTGGCCAAGTTCATCAGAAGTAAAGCGGCTGTTCCATCACCTTCAAAAGGTCTCCTTCCAAATCCTACTCAACTCCCACCACAGAACAATCTGACCTCTGCTTCTTCTTCAGGAAAAATTGAACCATTCTATTTGTCTCTACTTATAAATGGGTTTAAACTCAGCAATTGCATCATCGACTCAGGAGCCTCTGATAATGTTATGCCCGCAAAAGTGGCCCATGCCCTTGGACTTACTTTGACTAAGTCATATGGACGGTGCTACTCCATGGAAACTAAACAAGTCCCTTTGATTGGTCAAATCAAGGACGCACAGTTTGCATTTGTTGCCTTCCCTGAGAAGAGAGTGAAAATGACTATCTCAGTTCGCGACATTCGCAGACTTACGGTATCCTCTTGGGTAGAGGATTTTGTAAAGACGTCGGAGGAGAGATTAATATGGATTGGAACAAAGCTAAGATCCCGGTCAATGGGGTTCATCAAGTTCTTCATCCTGAACCACAGGCGAAGTATTTGGTGACCAAATCAGATGATCCAAAAGCTCAGATTCTTTTCGAAGATGCTAGCTTTGGGAATTATTTCATGACTTCAGAGATACCCATTGTAGATGTTGAAGAAGAAGATCCCAATGCTATTTGGACGCTCGAATTTGATGGTAGCTGCTCAACCTCTGGATCAGGCGCTGGTGTTGTCCTTATATCTCCTAGCTCCGAGATTTTCCCATCAGCTTACAAGTTGCAATTTGATAATACTAACAACACGGCCGAATATGAAGCCCTGTTATTAGGATTAGAAATGGCCAGACAAAAGGGAATCCAAAATCTCAAGGTTCAGGGAGATGCGGAGCTGATTGTAAATCAGGTCAGGGGTATATATCAGGTGAAAAATGATCGGTTGAAACATTACCGAAATAAAGTTTGGGATAGTATAGAATGCTTTGATGCATTTTCTATCAGGGCAGTTTTGAGAGATTATAATGACAAGGCTGATTCTTTGGCCGTATCTGCATCCCTTCTTCTCCCTCATCCTTAGTTCAAGCAAGATACATACTCTATCGAGATTGTCTACCGTCCCAGTATTCCAGATAATGCAACTCATTGGCAGGTGTTCAATGATGATCAACAGGTGTTGGCTTTTCTAGAAAAGGTGACAATTTGATGAGTTATATTTTGAAGGTTTGAGAATCAGCCTTCCATGAAACTATTTCAGATCCATATCAGGAGGTTGATGGTGAATTTATCCAGCTGAAAGGCAACAAGATACCTAAAGGTTTGGTTTCTTTAGAGGGCTTGTTTGATAAGCATGATCGTTTTATCCAAAACAAAAGGCAAGTCGAAGGAGTTTCTTCCTCTGAAGTAGATCAAATCAATCTAGGTTCGTCTGATCAACCTCGGATGGTGAATATTGGGAAATGTTGTTCTCCTGAAGAGAAGGCAAGATTTACTTCACTTTTAAAGAAATACATCGATGTGTTGGCCTGGTCTTATGCAGATTTAAAATCCTTCAAGCCCAAAGATGTACAACACAGTATCCCTTTGAAGCCTGATGTGAAGCCGTACAGACAAAAGCAAAGACATTACAATCCCAAGATCTCAGGAACTATCCTGGCAGAAATTCAGAAGATGTTAGATGCTAGAATTATTTTCCCAATCCATCACTCCACTTGGATTGCTAACATTGTTCCTGTCAGGAAGAAGAATGGCGAAATCCGGATCTGTGTTGACTTCCGGAACTTGAATCAGTCCTCACTGAAGGATAACTATCCCTTGCCTATCATGGATCAGGTATTACAAACTATTACTGGATCAGAAATGCTTTCCATGCTCGACGGATTTTCGGGATATAACCAAGTCGAGGTAATACCAGAGGATCAACACAAGACGGCCTTCACGACCCCATGGGGTACCTTTGCTTACAGGAGGATGCCTTTCGGCTTGATCAACGCCGGAGCCACTTTTCAGAGAGCTATGGACTTGGCATTCAGAGATTTGATGGGCAAGGTCATAGTTGTGTATTTGGATGACTTGACCGTTTTCTCTAAAAAATGGAGTGATCATTATGATCATTTAGAACAAGTACTTTTGAGATGCGCAGCGTCACGGGATTTCATTGAATCCCAAGAAGTCCATGTTCGGGGTGACCGAAGGAAAGCTGCTGGGTCATATTGTGACTAAAGAAGGAACCAAAATTGACCCAGAAAGGGTAAAGGCTATTCAGAGCCTCACCTTACCCACAAGTAAAACCGGAGTTCATTCTTTCTTCGGAAAGGTTAATTTCTTGAGAAGATTTGTACCTGATTTCGCTGACAAAACCAAGGATATCCTTGGAATGATGAAAGGAAAAGTTCCATTTAGATGGAGTACAGAAGGGAAGCTTGCATTCGAAGAAATCAAAAGGGCAGTTGCTTGCGCTCCTATCTTAGTATGTCCAGATTTCAAGAAAAATTTCATCATGTACAGCTACGCCTCTGCCCACACAGTGTCAGCCATCCTGATGCAGGAAAATGGGGAAGGCATCAAAGCTCCCATCGCATTCATGAGCTGTCCATTGAAAGAACATGAATTGAAGATGTCACAGATTGAAAAGCATGCTTACGCAGTGGTGCGAGCAGTAAAACATTTCAGGTACTATGTGCTGAATTCCCATACTCTCGTTCTCGTTCCTGATACTGCTGTTAAATCCATTCTGACTCAACAAGAGCTGGGAAGTCAATGAGGTACTTGGATAGCTAAGGTTCAGGAGTATGATTTAGACATCAGACCTACCAAGTTGGTACGAGGAAGGGGCTTGTGCCAATTAATTGCAGAAAATCATGCCGAAGCAGAGTATGAAAAGACTCAAGACACTTCTTCAGAGCTGCCCATGGTGCTTTTTGTGAGTACGACCGATGAATGGTACACGGACATTGCTTTCTTCCTAACTTATGGTGAATGCCCCCCGCATTTAAATCAAAAGGAGAAGAGGACCGTCAAGTTGAGATCTGCAAAATACCTTTTGTGGAATAATGCAATATACAAGAAAGGTATTGATGGTGTTTTCCTGCGTTGTGTTGATAAATCACAACAGGAAAAGTTATTAGAATCCTTCCATAGCCTAGCTTGCGGAGGACATTTTTCATCCTCTGTAACAGCGTATAAGATCCTACGGGCTAGGTACTATTGGCCTACTCTCTTCCGGGATTCAGCAGAATGGGTATCCAAATGTGAAGCTTGTCAACATTTCGTTGGTCGCCCCAAGTTAGCAGCTCTTCCTCTGAAGCCTGTAGTGATTGAAGAACCTTTTCGCCAATGGGGGATTGATTTCATCGGAACATTGAATCTCGCTCCAAAGGTCTGGGACATAACTACGTCTTTGATCGCTATAGACTATTTTACCAAGTGGATAGAAGCCGCACCAATCAAGCAAGCAACTTCTGAAGCTGTTTGCAAGTTCCTTAAAGAAAATATAATTGTCAGATTCGGTGTGCCTCATAAGATTGTAGCTGATAATGCCTCTAATTTCTCGTCACATGAGTTGACAGAATTTTGCTATGAATTTGGCATCACTCTGGCTCACTCATCTGATTATTATCCCCAGGGTAATGGGCAAGCTGAGTCCAGCAATAAGAACCTGGTTACCATAATTAGAAAACTAGTGGATGAAAACCAGAGGACATGGCACAAAGCATTGTATGATGCATTGTGGGCTGATCGAATCACTCCAAAGCGAGCCATAGGGATGTCTCCTTTCCAATTGCTATACGGGATTGATGCTGAAATTCCTATCTCAGTAGAATTGCCGGCCTTGCAGTTGGCAAAAGCGGTTGAAGATGCGGCTTTTCAGAATTCTATCGAGAAGAGGGTTATGTACCTAGCCAGGCTAGAAGAGGAACGAATAAAGGTGGTTGATCATATAGCAGATCATCAGAGCAGAGTGAAGAAAATTTTTGACAAAAAATCAAAGCAGCGTAACTTCCAGATTGGAGATTTGGTGTTGCTTTGGGATAAGAGAAGAGAACAAAAAGGAATGCATGGGAAGTTTGATTCTTTGTGGAAAGGACCTTTCAAAATCCATGAGCTGAATGGCAAAAATAGTTTCCTGCTATCATATCTGGATGGAGGACTACTCCCGTTGCCTTTCAGTGGACAACATCTAAAGCTGTTCCACCATTAATGCAAGATGCTCTCTTGCATTGTACATATTTTACTTTGTTTTGTTGTGTGTTTGCTTTTGGTTTTCTTTCTTTCTTTCTTCGTTTTGTTTTGTTTTGGTTTTCTTCTTGACTCCGTAGCCCAATGGATAAGGCTCTGGTCCGTGAGACCAGAGATTCTGAGTTCTCTTCCTTTGGTATTACAAAGAAAGTCCCCAGCTGGAGCCAGCTGTTATCTCCGTTTTGAGTTTACGACAAAACGATTAGATAACCCCTACGAAATTTTTGGAGTTGATTTTGCTTTTTGGCCTCATATTGAGAAATTCGGGTTTTCGGGTTTGTCCAACAGTTCGACATGAGTTTTAACATGCTTTGTGTCGCCTGTTTTCCGAAACCCGAAACCCGCTTCATATTGAGTAAATCGGGTTTTCGGACCTCCGGCGCATCGGAACATGTCTTATTCAAAACATGTTTTGTGTCACCTGTTCCCGATACCCGAAGTCCGATTAGGTCCTTTGTATCGGGTTTTCGGAGCTGTGAAGCATCTAAACATCTCATGCTTTATGTCTTGTGTTTTCCGAAACCCGAAGCCCGAATTGCACTAAGCCTCCTTTGTGTCGGGTTTTCGGACCTCTCAAACATGCTGACATGGCATTCATGCCGAGTTGTCGGTGAGTTGGCACGTGCCGAGCTGAAGTGTATTAATTACAATTTTCTTATAAATACGTGGATTTCCACGTCATTTTTACCGGACTTATTTTTAACTTGTGCATTTTTCGTACATGCTCTTCCAACCGCGAAACCCAAAAGCTCGCCTGTGCCCCATTGAATCGCCATTTTTCGATCTTCCCTTTCTCTGGTTGAAGGTATTTCTCTCTCCACTCTTTGTTCCTAGTTTTTGTGGATTGATTTCGCGTGAATTCTTCCCATTTTGTTCTTTGGGTTTTGAAAGATTTTTATTCTTCTTCTTTCTGGAGTTCTTTTGAAAAAGGGGTTTAGGTTTTAGGGTTTATCTCTTCTAAATTACCATTTGGTGCTATTTCCTCAAAATTTTATTATATGCCTGGTACATGAATGGTTAAAAGGAGATTGCATGTTTGAAATTCAACAAAAAACCTTGTTTTTCTCTTTTCGGGTGTTGGAGGTCATTGTGCGGTGTCGAAGACCCGAAGTATATTGAAGGCTTCAGCGCTTCGGACTTTCCAGAGTTCCTGGCATCAACACAAGTGTCGGGCTTTCTTCCGTTTCTGACATCATTAGCAGTGTCGGGCTTTCCCAAAGTTCCGAATTATTAAACGTATCGGGCTTTCCCAAAGTTCCGACATTATCAAGTGCATCGGGTTTTAGGACTTTCCTACATCATTGGCGGTTGTCGGACTCTTCCGTTCTTAGGCATATCCAGCAGTCGAATTCTCAAGTGAGTAGCATCTTCGAGCCAAACTTTCTTCCTTCGACGTCCTTCATGTCGGACCCTGGTCCATCTCAGGAAAAGACCGAGAAGTCGTAGAATGAAATATAAGTTTAAAAGCTGGAATCTCCATCGTATATTGATTGCAACTACGACATCTCGAGACACCGAACTCGAAATATAGACATTAAATATTTCGGAGTAGGGTGAGGAGTTCCTCCCAAACTCCATGGATGAAAACTATAGCAGATAGTGGCTTGCCTCTCGCAGCGGGTCTTCCCATGTCCGCGCAGTGTCAAGAATTCATCTTGGCTTATGCATCCAGTTATGACTCGGCGTCTCGTTCTGTGAGAAGTCAATCAGGTGAAGTAGTGGTCAAATTGGATGGAGGTTATTTTGATGATCTCCTAAAACTGCCCAATTTTGACGAGTATGGAGAGTTGGACATCAAGTCAGCTCAGAAAGCCTGGGACAACGATCAGGAAGACTGCATCAAACATGTGAACAAGAAGTTCCTGATCAAACCCAAACCAGCTATCTCCAGATTTCCAAGGATTATCCCCAGGAGTGATTTCATCCAAGAAATCAATGACATCATCACCCTGCTGAGTCGGGTTTTGGTTTGCCCGAATCAAATGTATTTCAAGGATGGATGTATCAATTTATGATCACCATCAAGAAGAATCAGCAAGGGATCGACTGGGGTACTCTCATCAGTAATGAGATTGATTCCCAAATGACAACGGTCTTGTCAACTGGGAAATTTTATATGTCTTCATATGTCACATACGCAGCAGCCGGGATGAGGAACTATCCCGGGCTGGATACCAAGGGAAGCAGAACGGCAAACCAGGTGTATCAATACTTCCCTCAATTGACAAAGAAGGGGTCCAAAGACCATTTCAGGAGGGTGAATGATGCCTTCTTCTATGAAAATATCTGTAGGATAAACCCTGAGCTGAGGAAGACAAGAGTCTCAGATGAGGCTTGGGCTGAAGTTTCTAAATGGGGATGTATCTTCTTACAATTCAAGAAGTTTATATATCTTCGGGTGGTCATGTACTCGGGAGATCCTTTTCGCCTGCCCGATATCTAGGGGATAGGTGATATTGATGGAGTTGGTTAGGCATTTGTTGGATTTCCATAAGTTCCAACAAAGCAAACATAAATTTTCAAAGTGGCGGGGCCCTCCAAAAAGAAAAATGACAGAAAATCTTCTAGGGAGCCTATAAAGGTCAAGATTGTCAAAAAGAGAAAAGAAAGAGAAATCTCTTCAATTGTTTCTCCAGTAGAAACGGTGAATGTGCCAGAATCACCAACACCACCAGAAATAGGAGAAATTAATTTGGAAGAAGGAGGAAGCCAGCTTCTGTCTTCACCATTTGCTGATTGCTCAACTGAAGAGACCTTATCTCTTGCATCCAAGGCTTTGGAGTCTGGATCTGTGCCTCTTTCCTCACAACCACTCCTACCTCCTTATTCTCCATCAACTTATTCAGTAATGGCCAGTATTTACTCTAGACTTTCACCCCTCTCTGCTGGTACCCAAGTGATCACCAACACGCCCCCTCCTGTGCCTCTTTTTATTGGATCTACTACCACGTTGGTAACTATTCCTCCACCACTAGTAGAATCTTCTCCCCTTGAGGGTATGATACCTGCTTCTGCAACCATGGCAACTCCCTCTGATACGCCGCAATGGCTACTCGAGCAAACTCGAGGAAGAGGAAGGTGATTGTGCCCCTACCAGCCTTTGATTTCAGCTCACTCAAGGCTCCTACTGCGAAATCAGCCAAGAAACCCAAAACAGTTTCAAGGGTTTTGGTGGATGCTTCAGGAGATAAGTTCGCAGAGATTGCCACTCCCTCGGCTGACAAAACTAGAGAGGATATAACAGCCTCTGATTATCAGGTAACCAGGGTGGCTCTAGGGAAAGTGACAGCAGAAGGGGCGCAACAAGATGCACGGGATTCCATAAACGTGTTGTGCCAAAAGTTGAAAGAAACAAAGGACAACAGAGATGAGCTTAAGGAAAAAGTGGAGCAGTTGACAGAGGTTTTGATTAAACTCTCAAAACCCCTTGAATCCATACCACCTTCTTCTGTTTCTGTCGGATTCGACTTCTCATCAGTACCTACGATTGAGAAGATTGCTAAAAAAGGAAGGGTGGTTGATGAATGGATCCAAAGGTTGCTCCAACAGGGGAAGGAAGTAATTCAAGACGTGGTGCAAGTTCATCAGTCCTTGGGAGACATTCAGAAGGATGGAGAGAAGATGGATGAAGAATTCTCTCAGGAAATTGGACATCTTGATTTGACTTTTGAAGCTCTCCAGGTGTTAAAGCAAATACCAGCACATCTCTTGGTGGAAGAAGGTATTCTCCCACATACAGATAAGCATTTCCAGCTGACCAAGGCCATCAGGTTCAGAATAAAGATTCTCAATGAAGCCTGCAGTAAGTTGAGAGAATCAAGGGATAAATTGATTGATGGGAAAAGTGATCTGGAAGAAGAATTGCTGAAGATTTGTCCAAAGGTGTCAGTTGGGAACTCAGGTATTCTATCAGCAGATGATCTCTTCAAGCAAATCCAAGAGTCTGTTCAGCATGAACCAATAAGCGGATTTGACCTTGAGATCATGGATCGGTTGGTAAGGGTTGAACATTCTTTGGAGGCCTTAAGAAAGCTCAGCAAAGGATTGAAAAAGCTTCCCGGCAACACCAACGATACTCATGAAACTTGTGAAATTTGGAATGATCATTCCACTGCGCCTGATGAAAATGAAATGCAAGGCATAATTCGGAAGTTCCAGGAATTTCAGAGCAAACAGTCTCAGCTGGAGGAAGAAAAAGAGGAAGGAGCAAAGGATGATGATTCAGATTAAGTCTCAAATGTTTCATGTCATTTCAATCTTGAAATCGACATGTCTTTTTCATTTCTGTTTCGTCACATTTTTGAATCATATTTTGACTTGATCTCCTGCGTGAGAATCAAGCAAAACAGAACTCTTGTTAAAACGCTATTTTTTAGGATCTGCCCTATTTTATCTCTACTTCTTTTGTTATAAATAAGGAATGCTTATGCATTCCAAAGGGTCGAGATTTTTTGGAATATTTGGGGGCTATTGGAAAGAAGAAAAACTTTGTGTTTTCATTCAATCATTTTGAAGAATAGGAGTTGATATCATTTTATAGACTTTGTGTTGTGGAATATATCTTACTTAAGACAGTGTTCTTATGTTCATGATCTTAAGCTATTCTTTGCATAGCATCTTAGTGTTTCTGATTATTTCGGACATTATATTTGTGATCTAAAACTCGTATGATTATTTTGTGCTCTGTGTTTACTCGAAAGAAAATACGTTTCTCCCATTTCTTTTCTATTGTGCTTCTTTCAAAGGTAACAGCTTTCTAACCTATTCATTTACGAAAGAAATACCCTTGAATCGTGTGAATGTGGATTTCGGGATTCCATCCCAACCCCCAATGGTTAGATTAGTGTGAATATTGTATATATTGTTTACCGTGTTTTAGAATAGCAATAAGCAGGCAGCCTCACTGTCTTTGAGGAGGGATTTAATCCCATATACCGTGGTTAAACTTCATATTTTGGTTTGACAAAATATCCGACCAACGAGAATCATCTAAAGCTATCGAGGATGTCCATGATTTGGTGATATCTGTGGTGGCCATTTTAGTGGCTTGGCCGTAGCTAAACGCATCCTACGTTTGGGATATTATTGGTCTTCTCTTAATCGAGATTATTGTGAATACTCTAAGAAATGCGTCAAGTGTCAACAACATTCCAATCTCACACATATCCCTAGTCAAGCTCTACAACCTACAGTGGATTTGTGGCCTTTTTTGCAATGGGGTCTTGATCTCATTGGTCTCATCAATCCCCGTTCTTCACAACGTCATCATTCTATCATTACTACCACTGAATACTTTACTAAGTGGGTGGAAGCTATCCCTCTTTCTTCAACAAAAGCTAAACCCATAGTTGATTTTGTCTATCAACACATCATTTGTCGCTTTGGTGTTCCACACAAACTCATCACAGATAACGGTAAGTCTTTCAAGAACATTGATTTGCAGAACCTCTGTGACGCTTTCAATATCAAACTCAGCTTTTCTTCTCCATACTATCCTCAAGCTAATGGCTAGGCCGAAGCTTCCAATAAAACTTTGCGTAATATCCTCGCAAAGGTAACTAGTCGAGCTGGTAGGGATTGGCATTTACATATCCCTTTTGCTCTCTGGGCTTATCGGACTAGCATTCGTACTCCTACTGGTGCTACTCCCTTCTCTCTCGTCTATGGGTCTGAGGCTGTTCTTCCTTTGGAAGTCCAAATCCCATCTCTCCGTGTTTCTCTTAGAGAATTTGTCTCTGATGAGGACTATCGTCAAAATCATCTAGCACAACTTGAATTATTAGATGAGTGGCGTCTCAACGCTCTTGAACATCATCAAGTCTATCTTGAGCATGTCAAACGTGCTTATAACAAGCACTTGCAACACTGTGACTTCAAAATTGGTGATCTTGTTGTTAAAGAAAATCAAAATGTCACTACACTCGAAAGGAGTCGGGCGTGGTAAGTTTGCTCCCATTTGGATGGGTCCGATGCGTTATCACCCATAAATATGGGTGGGGCTTATCATCTATCTTCCATGGATAGTATACCGAAGTGGAACCTCTTAATGCCTTGCATCTACGGCCCTTCTTCAAAAGTCTATCTTACACAAATCTAGTCGTAAGACAGATCTTTCATCCGTCTAACAACCGGTCATACACTTTCATGGTGATTCGAAATTATGTGGTTCTCCACCTATTGTCTTTTTTTTACCTTAAATATGAGTATCGCGGCTCTACTCATAGCATTTTTTTTTCGGATATGTTTCTCCTCATGGTGGGAATACCTTAATCACCGTTTCATTTGTCCCAAGTGCTTATCTTAATCGGATCTACTCGGGGCATGAGTGCATGCTCTTTATACATTTTCTTCCCCTCTATCTGATCTATCTAGGTCTAAACTCAGCTTCTTCCAAAAAGCTTTAAAAAAAAGAAAAGGATAGATTGATCCCTTGAAGGACAGCTACCCATACAATCAAATGAATCAAAAGATATAGACCATGCCCTCAAAGGATGGCTATCATTAAAATTCAAAATACAGACCGCTCCCTTGAAGGACGGTTGTTTCTCAAAGGAATACTCAAGGCTTCTTGCATTGATCAGCCTTTCAGTCAGTTTATACACTTTTTAGCATCATTTGAAAGACTTCGAGTCTTTTCCATATCTAGCAAACTTCCCGCATTGATCGGTTTACTTTTTTTTTTCCGAAATCATGAAGCTGAGATATAAGACCTTTTGTCGATCATATGGAGAATCCTATTTTCCCAGTATGAACATGTATTCTGTCCCTTGTAAATTTCGACAAGATACCTACTTACTGCTCCTTTCGTTTCCCTCCTAAATCTGGTTTGCGGCTAGTTAGTGTCAGGTTTATTTTAACCTCATATAGGGCCTTGCATGCATGATCTTTTGGTTTCCTATCCAGATTCTATTTATGGTCGGTTGGGAGTCCAGCTTATCATTCTTCTTCTTATCTGGGTGTATTTCCTTTATTTCTAATCAAGGTCATTTTCATTACATCCTTGGCTCTCGCAGAGAGTATTCCCCATTATTATTTGTTATTCATCCAGTTAAATTGACATTTCACATGTTAATTTAATCAAAATTTATCATCTATCTAATTTCATCTTATCTACTTTGACATATCAAAGCATGTATTGTCAACACATGTGGATCTGCCTATCTATTTTCATCAAAATTAAATTAACATCTCAAACATATCGAATCTATCAATCCCATCTATCCATCTATCCATCAAACCATCTAAAAACTTGTACATCCAAGTTACACTACATCTATCTATATCTATTTTTCATCAAAATTAAATCCATACATCAATCACATCTATCCATCTATCCATCAAAACATCTAAAAATATGTACATCCAAGTTACACTACATCTATCTATATCTATTTTTCATCAAAATTAAATCCACATATCAATCACATCAAGTTACATCACGTCTATCTATCCTCTATGTCTATGTTCATCCAATCACATCTATTTATCATCTCTCAGCATATGTCTACATCCATCACAATTACGCTACATCTATCCATGTATATCAAAATTAAAAGCAGGAGAACAATCATATGACAAAGGAAATGATGAATCTATATATATATACATGAGTGTCTGTACAACAAAAAAATGGGTGGCTCTCAATCAAGCCATCTATAAAATGCCTTCCAATCGAGGCTACATCACTACACTGATACAAAATACATCAATATCTATATCGTAAAATCTGATGCGTGGAGGACACTATCTCCTCCACCCTCCTCTGGACCAGGCTGTCTCTCCTGACCGCCACCTATTGAGCTAGACGCACTCTGCTTTGGAGGCCTCTGCCCACCTCGGTCTCTCCGGTGCTCCTCCTCTCGATGCCCCACTCACCGTGGCATCCGATCTCCTCCTCGCCCGTACCGAGGCACATCTGGGGCATGCTGCGCTAGGGCATCCTCGTAGTATCTCACCTCAGCGAGGAGAGACTGATATGTGCTCAAGCTCACGGTACCAGGTGCTCATAGTGGTGCTGCTGGTGCTGCTGGTGGTGCCCCTCCTATGGTCGCGCCCTGTGTCCCAGACTCTGACATGGTACCTGTCTCCCCATATTTGGCCCTGAGGGCCTCCCTATGTCGATGGTAGCGATCCCTCTGCTGGATCGCTGTATCTCGCTCCTGGCGAGTGGTGTCTCTCTCCAAAATCAGGGCATCCTCTCCTTTGTCGAGCTCGATCTCCTCGAGAGCCGCCCCGATGTGTATGTGTCGGGTGGCGTGCTCTCCCTCCGTCTCTCTCTCCAAGATCGTAGCCATATCCTCCTCATCGGCATCTATAGATGCCGGAAGGTGTCGTGGTAGCTCTGTCGCATACCATGCCGCATAACCATCATCTACTCCAGCATCATCATCACTGTCTGTGGAGGGTGGGGCCTCTCTCAATGGATCTGCCGGGATCAAAATCGGCAGATCAGTCTCTCTGCTGTCTCACCTGTAAGGCCTGTAGGTGGTCGGCACTGTCTGTACTAGGCCGAACTATCTCAATACCCGTATAAACGGGACGTGCTCCCACATATCAGGCCTGCGGCCCCTAACCACCCTGCTCCGTCTCAATCCCACCAGGTGAGCATCCTGACCGGCCCATGTCGGAAATACCCGATATGGTCTCCAGATGACCTGCTCTGGTGTCAGCATCCTGAAACGCTCGGTATACCAATCTGTGGATCTACCTGTATCTCCCGAGGCCATATCGGCCCGCCATCGCGGAATCCGTAATCAATAGCTCCCACTGCTGCTGGCATCCAAGGAAGCCCGGATGGCCTGATCACTGCTATATGCTCATATGCCCAGCAATGGAGCACAAAACTGACATCGATACCTATCCTCCGGCCAGTGGTATACATCCATAACTCATGATATATCTGAGCTATCAAGGCATCAGCAAAGGCGAACACCTGTCTGAACTGCAGGATGTCACAAACGCAATCTAGTAACAACAATGGGAATCTCCCACCTCCTGAATCTGGTAGAGCAAAATAGGAGATCGCCATCTGAATCAAAACTATACGTCTACTCCTGGGAACATCCTGTCTGTACTGCGAGGCTATCCTCACTGCCCCGGACACTATCTCTGAATCGTCTGCCCTGTCTCCATACAATCGAACTAGGGCTCTCTGCTGTTGCTCTCGTGGCGTAATCTCTATCGGGTCCCCAGTGATCGGCAGCCTCAAAATCCTGTATATGTCCTCATGGGTGATGGTCATCTCACCCGTCCTGAACCAAAAAGTGCAAGTCTGGCTATCCCATCATCGCACTAGTGCTCGCATCAACTCTACATCTCGCGGCACTCGTCTGTAGTACCGAAAGCCCCGAGCCCGGCTAACTCTAAGTGGCGCCAATCTGCGTCAGTGACGTCAGGGAGAATGGTCTCCAGTAACTCGGGAATAACATCCCTCATGTGTAGTACCTCTCGTGCCTGCATCCACGACATCAAGAGCAATATTAGCCTCATATTTACCCAAATCCGAACATCCAAAACAATTTTTTTAATTTATTCACAAGTCTATCTAATCGGCGTCGATTAAATACAATCGGCGTCGTTGATATTTAGTCGACGCCGATTAATATTAATCGGCACCGCTTACATCACATCGGCGTCGATTATACCAATCGACGCCGATCTTAGGCCGGATGTAAAAAAACACCTGGCCTCCCACCAAGCAAAATAGAAATAAAAAAATAAAGAAAAATAAAATGAAGAGTTCAAGAAGAACCACTTACCCCAGGTCGGGTCCTCCTCCGCTTCTGACCACTTCCAGAGGCTTCCATGGTGCTCAAATCCAATTTTTGACTCTCTCTGAATCAATCGTCACGGTGTAAATAAATCGTTCACGTTTTCTGTTCGCATATTTATATGAGCTGTGAACGGTCGGCGCCAATTTTTTTGGTCGGCGCCGACTAATGTGATTGTCACCGATTTTCCATATCTTTTTGCCATAGTGTTGATGCTTGTCTTATCTATCTGGTCGTCATCCTGCCCTAAGTGTTACCTTTTGGCGCATACTTCTTCGATATTATCATCCATTTCGAGTTTGTTCCCTTTGCATGGGGCACTCGCACTTTTTTGGCAGCTTAGAGTTAACGGGTCCGTAGGCACTAACATCGTCTGCCTTGCAGACCGTCTGGTTGTCCCTACCAATGTGAGTTCCTTAGGTTGCTGCCTCTTTATTTATTTTTGTGCATCATCAATGATCAGATCTACTCTAGACATCTAGCTGGGGCATCCACGTTTTCATCTACCTTTTTCAAACTTGGGATCGTTTGTTCTATCACCCATCCCATCCCTAGTTTGAGGGGGATCACATCATCACTTTTTCTTCCTTTCTTCCATCTCCTTGTTTTTGTCTCATAACCTTGCTTATCGCAAGTTACTTGACAAAAAGGGGCAAAATGTAGACACCTAAAATTGGTTATCCAATTTAGTGTCCCTCGTGCGCATTTTCTCTCTCAGGTAACCTGAGGCACGTTTATATCACCACTATCCCCTTGGGGTATTATTCAATTTGTGATTTAAACACCTATCCTAAGTTTAATTCACCCCATTATGTTTTACCCGTGAGTAATTAAATATTAACTATTTAATTACACCTTTTCACATGTATCCTAACCACTTATCTACCCCATATCTATTCTATCCATATATCCCCCCTATTTCTCCTCCTCCCAAAGTGGGATATTTCCCGTATTTGAGGTGGAGGGATCACTCTTATCTTTCCAGAAATCACTCATTTTGGCCGTCTCGGGAGTCTGTTCCGTGATCGGCACCGACCGGTACTCGGTCGACGCCGATTTTTCGAAGCGGCACCAATTATATATAGAGGCCCAGAACTCAGTTCTAGAGAGACAAAAGTGGCCGAGAGAGACATGATTGTAAGAGAGAGAGAGAACGAGAGATCTTTTAGTATCAAGTGTGAACATTATCTATCGAATGAGAGCGGATCTTGTCCAAATCAATCCCTGAGAGGAGCACCGTTACTCTACTCTTATCACATCAACATCGCACGTCTCCATTGATTTTCTGGTGACTCTGTTCTTGCATCAAAGACTGGTGGAGCCTTGCGATATCTCACGGCTTCGCACGAGATCCCAGCAGGACGTTGACGATCTTGCCTTCACTTTTCGATTTCCAAATCTTCTCGCACTTTGTCTCCGATCGACGCCGATCTACATCAGTCGACGCCGATCTATATCAGTCGACGCTGATTCTACATAATCGATGCCGATCATCCAGTAGATAGGTAAAAGGACACAGGTAACACAAATCTAGCTTTGTTTCAACAGTTCCTTGTTTTCTCATTACACTAATGCTGCTATTTAGATTCTATTTATTACTTTGATCAGAAAATCTAGTCTTGTACGTACATCTTCTATGATGTATACTTCTTTACTTAATTGAAAACATGGATTGACATCCGCCGAGGGAGCTTATTGCTTCTCGGACCCGCTTATCGTGAAGTCCACCTAAATATCTTTTAACGTGGTCTTTTTCTGTCAAGCATCTGGTGTCTCGCAGGTTACTTGGATCTACTGTGTAAAATTGCTCGTGTGCGCCCGTCTTATCTACATCGGCTTCCTCATCCATCTACATCTTCGGATCTTGTCCATCAGGTATCGATTTCATTGGAGTTTTTCAGGGTTTTTGTGTTTAGTTTGGTACATTAACTTAGACAGTAACATGCGCGAAATTATTGATCTACATTCAGTTTGCGCATGAGCGCTGTGAGATACTCGAGAAGATCACACAACTATTAATTTTGAATATAGAGATTGAGAAAGCATATGACTATTGGATACTAGGGATTAGAGACTCGATTCCACACATGACCATAAAGAGTCCACAACAACCGCGAGTCTACGGTTGTGACCCAAAATCTCACATGCCCAACGAATCACAGGTGAATCAAATATAGATCTTTGGCTTACGCAAATTAGTATTCAAGATCTACTCCAATTTCACCTATCATCATTGAACAATTATCCTTGTTAGACGTAGCAGCTAATATAGCTAAGGAGTTCTGGACTAGACCAGATAATCGCCCATAGAATCCACTGTACCCATCATCCACCCTATGACCCTGTCTGGAGACATACACAAAACTATCCCAGGTCATTTTCTCTGCGTATCCCACAACCCATAGACCAAATCACGCCAGAGCTCAATATTGATTGGAGCCTTTAGCGATCATCCTTGCGAGATCGATCTATCACACCATTTCAGGTTAGGAGGGCCTTCTTTGCCTTAGATTCACAGTTTCCACTAGTGCGCGTCAAAGACATAAGATTACCTAATTAGTTTGTCTGCATCCCACATGTATTCCATCCCCACCGGCTGTCTCGGCACGACCTCGGGAGGTTGGGTGCGAGGAAGAGTTACTTGTAGATTCCCACGCTCGCTTGTCACTTTTCCATCATACAAGTAACTCACCTATCTTGTAGCTGAATCTTCTTTTTAGATACTCAAGAAGACATTTAGACAAAAAGAGCTTAAGAAAGAGAACAAAGAGAAAAGGCAAGAGCTGATCAAAACATGCTAGTGATCCTTTCACAATAAATATTTCAAACTAGCAGGAAAGAGGTTTACATGAGGAGAAAAAGCTAAAGGTCAATCAAATCCCATTTTTGACTTTCAAGGAAATTTTGGTTTCAAGTTATCTCCTCCAAGGAGGAACACACCTCATAGATATGTAAGCCTTGCATCAAGTCCTAAAAGAGCAAGCAAGGAAGGAATCACTACAAGTCAAGCACTTGTTCTTGCTCACATTGTTTTTCCTTCGCATACCACCTTTCCCAAGATGGTAGTTAATGTACCATGGGGAAATGCCATAGGCCCATTGGCCTTACCAGCTTGACATGACCTCCTACAAGGATTGAGGAAGATTCTTCCCAAGTTCGATGGAGATGGGAAGACATCACTTGATGACCACATTTTTGCCTTCTTTGTTGCATGTGTAGTTTTGTCAGTGGAATACGAAGATGTTGCTATTCGCATCTTTGTTGAAACATTGCATTACGTTTCTTAAAATTAGTTTCATCCACTGCTAAATGGATGCATTACAAATTGGAATGATATGAAAACTAAGTTTGAATACCAATTCAAGACGACAGAAGATGAACATGCCCTTCTTGCCCAACTATCTCAGGAAAAGAAAGAACCAATAGAATCCATGAGGAATTTCATGGGTAAATTCAACAAAATGGTGAACAAATTTCCTATCAAGATTCGCCCAAACCTTGACGAACAAAAATGTTTCTTTATTAATGCACAACAACCAGAAATGTGCTATCAACTGAGAAGAGCTAGAGTGGCTACTTTGGAAATTTCTCAATACTTGGCCATATAAATTGAGGATGACTTAATCATGGCTGGAAAATTCAAGAAAACTTCCCTCAAGGGAAAGATTCAAGAAACCCCCAATGCTTCAGAGGATATACTCACTAAGTTGGTGATGGGCTAGATTTGAAAAAGCAAGTTGCTTAAATTAGTAAATCTTCTCCTTATAAAGACATCCCAAGAAAAGGCTACGTTCCCAACAAAGCTAGAATTACATACACTCTAATGAGGCTTGCTATTGAAGCGGATCCCACAACTAACTAAAAATGCGATGTCATTGAAGAAAGTGATGATGAAGTTGAGGTCATCGAGGTTGATGAAGAAGAGCCAGACTCTGGGACATTTGAACCTGAAGTCGAAGATCTTGAAGGAGAAAGTAATAATCATTTCTTCGAAAACCATTCAGAAGAAGAATATGAATATGAATAAATTATAGAAGATATGAATAGTAAATCCTTCGGTGTCTTCACACGCTCTCAGATGAAGGAGCAGAGTACCACTAATTTGGAAGATAAAAAGAGCTCCAAGGAAGTTCTTAAAGAATATAAGACTAAGGAAACTTCCAAAGAATCCAAGACAACCAAGATTCCTAAAGAGTCCAAGGTGGTCGAGGTTTCTAGGGTCAAAACTATCTTAAAGGAAGGAGGGCCTTTGTCAAGTCAATTAGTTGATAAATCCATTACAAAGAAATTTTCTTCTTCCACATCAGATCAACCAAGCCCAAAGCAAAGGTCAAAAGTGTGCCATCATCAATTGTAGATCAAGAATTTCCACGCAACATTACTGTCCAAGTTAATGCACCAAACTAAACACAAAAACCCTGAAAAACTCAAATGAAATTGATACCTGATAGATTGGATAAGATCCGAAGACGTAGATGGAAAGAATGCCAATGGAGACAAGACGGGCGCACACGAGCAATCCTGCAAAGTAGATCCAAGAAACCTGCAATGCACAAATCCTTGGCAGAAAAAGATGACGTTAGATGATATATGGGTGAACTGCTGGAAACCGGGTCCGGGAAGCAATGAGCTTCCTTGGCAGATGTTAGTTCACATTTTCAATCAAGAGTAAAGACATACATGATGAAAGATGTAAATAAATATTTAGGTTTTCTGATTAAAAACAACAAACTAGAATGTAAAAACCGCAGTAGAAACTAAAAGAAAGCAGGAAACTATAAAAACAAAACTGAACTTGTGTTACCTGAATTCTATACCTTTCTACAGATTGGTTGGCATCGATCAGACAATGATTGGCGTCAATTTTTTGGGTCGACGTCGATCAGACAGTGATCGGCGTCGATTGGACACATAGGCAGACAGAAGGCCAGAGAGTTAAAGAAGAAAGCAAGCTAAGCTAAAATGGATTAAACGTAAGACCAGATTACTGAAGATTGATAAAAAAGTAGAGATTGAAGATAGAAAAAGGGGATCGAGGTAGAAATTGATGGATTCTAACCCAAAAACTGAAGAAAGGCCCGATTAGTGCCGATTTGGATAAACCGGTGTTGATTGAAGACTAATCGGATTCAACCGGACTGGGTCGGTGTTGACCGAAAGGAAATTACAGAAACTAACAAAGGGAATACTTGAAAAATGCTTGATTGATGATTGATGATGACAAGGAGCTGTGGAGACCCGTAAGAGTTGTAGATATGTAGACAGAGTAACAGTGCACCTCTCAAGGATTAAACTACACAAAACTCACTCTCTTTCTCTGATAATCTCTTTAATCGCTCAGAAAAAAGTAATCTCTAGGAAACCAGCTCTTTTGAATCTAACCAGAGAGGATCTCAGGTCATAAATTTATAGTCATAGCACTGACCGAGATAAAATCAGCACCGTTTTGAAGAATCGGCGTCAACCAGAATAAAATCGATGCCGTTAGAAAAATTGGCATCAACTAAAAATCGATCGGCATCGATCGGGAACAGCTTCCCAAAGAGGCAAAGAAATGAGTTGTGGGGATAATAAACATATCCCTCCCACTCAAATATGGGAAGAATCCCACTGCATGGTTCCAGGAGAGGAGAAATAGGTGGGATAGATGGATAATAATAACACGGGAGGTTGGGAAGTGATATGGGGTGAATAAGTAGAAGTGGAATAAATGTAGAAGATAGAATTACATGGTTAATGTTTAATTAACCATGGGTGAAATATAATGGGGTGGATAAAACTTAGGATAGGCCTTTAAATTAAATATTTAATTAATACCCTAAGGGAGAAGTGGTGATATAAACGTGCCCCAGGTTGCAGAGAGGATAAACGAACCTGGGGGACACTAAATTGGGTAACCAAATTTAGGTGTCTACATCAATTTCAAAAGAACTAGTATATGAGGCATTAAGTATGGTCATTTCCCCAAAATTTGATATCATTGATCACATCAATGAAACCAAAATTTCCATGTCACAGGAAAAGTACTTGAAGTCCAATAAGGATCAACTCGAGAAATTGGTCCAGTTTATCAAAGGCGACTCTACTGTTCATTCCTCCAAAGGAATTTTGATAACTCCCAAAGATGGGAATACTCAAAATATTGTGGTGGCCACTACACCTTCGAATGAAAATATTGAACCTTTATTTGTGTCCTTTCTGATCAACGGATGCAAATTAAGTAATTGCATTATAGATTATGGAGCCTCAAATAATGTGATGCCTGCGAAAGTAGTACATGCTCTTGGGTTGAATTGCATAATAACATTTAGATATTTTTACTTCATGGAGATAAGACAAGTTCCTCTGATTGGGTAGATTAAAGATGCTCAAATGGTTTTAGTTCAATTTCCTCAAAAGCGAGTTAAGGTAACCATTCTAGTTGTTAACATTCCCGCTTCATATGGTATGTTGTTAAGTAGGAAATTTTGCAAAGATCTAGGTGGTGAGATTCAAATGGATTGGTCTCATGCTATGATCCGTATTAGTGGAGAAATGAAGAAGCTAATGTTGAAAACTCAGGAAAAGTTCACCATAATGAAAACTGATGATCCCGTGCACATGTCCTGTTTCAAAACTCAAGTATGGGTAATTATATGATGACTGCAGAGGTTCATGCACCTGAGGTCACTTCCTAAGATCCAAATGAATTTTAAGCTCTTGAGTTTGATGGAAGATGTTGCTCAATAGGTTCCAGCATAGGAGTGGTGCTCATATCTTTGAATGGTAAAATATTTCCTTTTTCTTACAAACTCCAATTTTCAAATACTAACAACACTGCTAGAATATGAGGCATTAATCCTTGGCCTCCAAGTTGCAAAAGAGAAAGGGATCAAAAATTTGAAAGTTTTTGGAGATGCAGAGTTGATCATGAAACAAGTTAAAAATCAGTTTCAAGTAAAGAATGATCGTTTGAGACACTACAAAAATAAAGTGTGGGACGCGATATAAGTCTTCGATGATTTTTCCATAAGATCTGTCCCTTGTGAAAAAAATGAAAAAGTAGATTCTCCTATAGTCTCATGTTCATTAATGATCCCTTATTCAAAGTTTGATAAAGATAAATACACCATTGAAATGGTTTTTAGGCCAAGTGTTCCTGATAATGCAAAAAATTGGCAAGTATTCAATGATGATCAACAAATTATTACCTTCTTGGAAAAGAGAGATAATTTTGAACAATTGTACTTTGAAGGAAGTGATTCTACATTTCACAAATCGATGACCTTGCCCATTCAAGGAGTTGAGAACGAGGATCTTGGTGATGGCATCATTCAACTCAAAGGAAATAAAATTCCAAAAGGATTGGTTTCACTTGAAGAAATTTTTGATAAACATGACATGTTTATCAAAGAGAAAGAGTAGGAAGGACCTACAAATTTTGCTAACTATGAGCAAGTTAACATTGGTACCAAGGATAAACCTCTCCTAGTCAACATCGGTAAGTGTTTCTCACTTGAGGAGTGCAAGAAATTTGTAAGCCTCCTTACCAAATATTTTGATGTCTTGGCTTACTCATATGAAGATTTGAAGTCTTTCTAACCTAGGGAAATGGAGCATGCCATACCCTTGAAACTTGGTGTAACTCCATTCAGGAAAAAGAAAAGATAGTATAATCCCAAGATATCAAGGACAATATTCCATGAGGTTCAAAAGATGTTAGATGCATGAATAGTGTTTCCTATTCGACATTCAACTGGATAACTAATATTGTTCCAATTCGCAATAAAAATGGGGAAATTAGGATTTGTGTAGATTTCCACAATATTAATCAAGCTTCCTTGAAGGATAACTACCCACCTGCTGGTCATAAACCATATTATGCAAGCAATAAATGGATCGAAATGCTATTTATGCTAAACGGTTTCTCTAGTTATAATCGAGATCAAAGTGGCTAGGGAAGACCAAGATAAGCTGCGTTCACCACACCACGGGGTACATTCACATATATAATAATGCCTTTTGGTTTGATCAATTCCAACGTGAATTTTTAAAGGGCTATGGATATGGCATTCACAAATTATAAAGACAAAATCATCGTGATATACCTAAATGATGTGACAGTGTTCTCAAAGAAGCGAGAAGATCACATAAGAGATTTGGAGAAAATATTACAAAGGTGTAGACTTCATAAATCCTCCCTGAATCCAAAGAAGTCTATGTTAGGAGTTACAAAAGGGAAAATCCTAGGTCATATTATTTCTAAAGAAGGAACTAAGATTGATCTTGAATGCATTCAAGATATCAAGAATATTTCCTTACCTACAAGTAAGCCTAGAGTCCACTCATTCTTTGGGAAGGTGAAAATTTTGAGAAGGTTTGTGCCATATTTTGCCAAGCTAACCAAAAAAATTGCTGATATGATGAAAGTCAAAGAATCCTTCAAATGGTTGAAGGAAGGTAGAGAAGCATTTGAACAAATCAAGGGTGCTATTGCAAAAGCTCCTACATTGGTGTGTCCCGATTTTAAAAGGATTTCATAATCTATTGCTATGCTTCTCCGCACATGATCTCTACCATCTTGAATCAACACAATCAAGAGGGAATTGAATCTCCTATTGCATTCATGAGTTTTGGATTCAAGAAACATGAACTCAATTACACTCCCCTTGAGAGGCATGCATACACGGTGGTTAGAGCTTTGAAACATTTTAGGTACTATGTATTGAATTCTCACACCAAATTCTTAGTTAGGATACCGCAATTAAATCAATGTTAACACAACAGAACCAAGATCTAAAAGAGGTAATTAGGTCTCCAAGATCCAAGAATATGACTTGGACATCAAGCCTACCAAGTTAGTTTGAGGAAGAGGACTTTGTCAACTCATCGCGAGAGAATGAGCCATGAGATGACTCTGAAGAAGAACCAGTTGAAGAAAGTTTACCACTAGTAGTTTTTGTTAGTACCACAAATGAATGGTATTAAGATATAGCCTATTTTCTCACATACAAAAATCCCTGAGAATCGACAACTAAGGAAAAGAGAGCTATCAAATTAAGAGTTGTCAGGTACATCATTTGGGATAACACTTTGTTCAAGAAAGGAATTGATGGCATGTTCCTCAGATGTGTCGATAAAGAACAACATCCTAGGTTATTGGAAGCCTTTCAAAATCATGCTTGTGGTGGCCATTTCTAGACCGGTGAAAAATCATAATATTTTGTGAGCAAATTATTGCGGCCCATTATGTTTTTTCGATGCTCAAAATGGGTAGCCAAATGCGAAGCTTGTCAGCAGTTTGTTGGAAGACCTAAATTGATGATTTTCCTTTAAAGCCAGTTGTCATTAAAGAACCATTTCAACAATGGGCTTTAGATTTCATCGGGGTCTTGAATCCTAATTCTAGTGCTGGTCATACTCACGTGCTCACTACAACCAACTACTTTACGAAGTGGGTAGAAGCTATTCTGGTCAAACAAACATCTCTTGCTGTAATATATAACTTTGTCAAAGAGAATAAATTGGTTCATTCTGAGAATTCCACACAAGATCATGATGGATAATGCCTCCAATTTTTATTCTACAAAGATGATAGGTTTTTTTTATGGGTATGGGATATAATTATCTCATTCGTCGATTACTACCCTCGAGAAAACGGTCAAGCAAAATCCACTAACAAAAACATCATTACTATAGTGTGTAAGTTAGTCGAAGAAAATAAAAAGCTTGGCACAAAAAGTTATATGATGCATTGTGGGCTGACCACATAACTCCCAAAAGAGCAATTGGAATGTCTCCATTCCAACTCTTATATGGAACCAATGCTCGAATTCCCATCACTTTGGAGTTACCAACATTACGATTGGCTCAAGCAGTTGATGATGAATGCTTCGCCAATGTATTGGATAAAATGATCATGTTCCTAAGAAAGCTTGAAGAACAAAGAAGTCAAGTGGTAAACATGATCGAGGAACACCAATCCAAGGTAAAGAAATTGTTTGACATGAAAAATAAGGAGAGATAATTTCAAATCAATGACTTAGTTCTTCTCTGGGACAAAAGACGCGAACCGAAAGGAAAGCATGGGAATTTTGATTCACTGTGGCTAGGCCCTTTCAAGATCAGGAATTTTTATGGAGATAACACCTATTACTTGGTGTATCCCAATGGAACTCATTTTCCTTTGCCCTATAATGCGAAATATCTCAAGCATTATCAAAATTGAAAACGGGTTGACCCTCGTTTGTACATAGGTAATTTAGATTTTGGTTTGTTTATTTTCCCTATTTTTCCATTTCCTCTCTTTTTCATCTCATTTTTACGCACCATCGTTTTGGGATCATGTCCATTAAATATTTGGAGTGCAGGTTCGTTCTTTCACGTCGTCGTGAAGTCCTTGTCCCCAATTAGAGCCAATTGTTATCAACTAATTTTGACTTTGCAAAATTAATAAGCATGAAAATTTTAATTTTTTTCAAAAGTATTCTTTTGCATGTTTTATCACCCTCGTCACGATTGTCTCATTCTTGTGATCATTCTGGTCTTTGTTTCGTTCATTTCGGGTGAGAACTCCTCCCGCCAGGTCACAAACTATGTTAATAATTAATTAATTAATATTTAATTAATTTATTACCCTTTATTTGATAAAATCAATTTTATTAATTTTGGGTTTTTAATTAAATAAATATTAATGTAATATTTATTAAAATTCAATCGACAAGTTTTTCTTTATTATCGGGGGAAAATTAAGCTTAGTTTCTAATTGCAGGATGCCAAATTGGCTTCCCATACCCAGATTTCCCTTTCTTGGAAAATTATTCTTATTTCCTCACTTGTGGGATTTCTTGTACTTATTTTTAATCCAACTAGTTGGCAAATGGGCAAAAAATCTCCCGATCTCCCACATGGGGAAATCAAATAGGGATTGCCAGCTTACCTTGCCATTTTCTTTGCAAATGGTGATATTTTCCCTTTTTCCTAGCAATTAATGCCACTACCCAGAGAAAGAGGAAGTTGGTTATTTTAATGGGATGAATAAGAAAAGGTTATGAGAAAGTTTCTTAAATCCTCATAATTTTCTTCCGTTAAAATATGTGGAAAAAGTCATGCGAAAGTAATTAAGAAGCTTGGAGGATTTTTATTTCTAACTCATTATTTTTCCAATTTCTTATTTCCTTTCGAAAGATTCATTTTCATCACAGGTTTTGGAAAAACTAGAATCCTGCGTAGCTAGAGGTGAAAATGAAATGCACTTATCCAAAGAATATTGTCACACATTGGACGGGACAGAAGGAGATTCTACACAAATGTGAATAAAGGAAGTTGTTGTCCATGTTTTGGGAAGAAGAAAAGCAGAGAAAGACATTCACTATCGATCATTTCCACACACACATTGGTCAAGGCCATGTAGTCCAAGAACCAAATGCCATGCAGGGAGAAGGTAGAAAGGTCCATGCAAGTTTCGAAAGAAAATGAATCCAACACATTAGTCAAATTTGAAATATCCACGCTAACATTTGGAATCCCATGCACCTAATTCCATAAAATCCCAGCATGCAGTCCACACAGGTAAAGAAAAGACATTCCACACAACCAAAGGGAGATTTTACCATTCATACAATAAAGAAATTACCACGCAAGATAGGATCTTCCACGCATTAGTCCAAGGATATAAGACCACACATTTCAAGCAAAAAACCGCCAAAAAGAAATCATTCTCACGTGTAAGAAGGTAGAAGGTGAAAGCACATGCCATGCATTGGTCAAAGAGAAGAAAATAGTAGTCCAAAACACCAACCATCCACCACGCATGCGTAGAGATCAACGACCAACCAAGGAGAAGGTAGAGCTTTCAAGCAACACAATCAAAAAATAAACACAAAGCAAAGTCCACATGGGAAAGATGAAAGCAATTTAAAATGCCTAGCAAGAATAAAACTTCACATTCCAAGGAGAAATAACAACAGGAGAATTTCCAATGCAGGCAAAGCAAAAATAAATCCACATAGCCCAAGGATTAGCAATATCCATGCTCGGGCATATACGAATCTCCACGCTGGTTTTAAAACAATTTCTAATTTGTCGAGAGAAGAGAAGGATTTAAACGTAATAGCAAAAGATTAAAATCCACGTATTTATAAAAATCGGCATCTCAAATAAGGCAACTTAGAGGAGTAGCGAATTAAAAAGATTAAAATTGATCCGTGCAAAATATTAAAATTGGGAGATTTTAATTAAAAAGTAAATATCGATGTTATCGCCCGATTTGGAACTCGAGCTTAGTCTCGATATGTTTGTATTGACATTTTAAAAAATTTGTAACCCGGGATTGATTATTATTATTATTATTATTTTAAAAGAGTAATAATAATAATAATTAAAACGAGCTATATTTCTCTTGCATTGATGGTGGTTCAGAGACTGAGACGACACCATTTACATTGTTTTGCGATCCTGAGTCATTTTTTTGTAAAATTCACAATGGCCAAAAAATCTAGTAAATCTATAGGAAAATGAAGGAAGCCAATAGAGAAATCAAATAATTCTGTGCTTAAGTATGAATTCCAAGGAATCGTCCCCCGGCTCAATCAAGTCTTCATATGACAATATCACCAATACAAATCTTGGTCACATCAATGTGCAACAATTTTGTGATCGAGTGAAAGCTGAAGGCAAAACCATATTCTCGAGATAGGCTCTACCATAGTGGTCTACCCCAAGCAGTGACATTTCTGGTCTTGGTGCAATGCTCGGAGCTAGTTATCGCCTATGTAGAGCATTATGATCCGAGAGACGAGGAATGTATAAAGATAATTGCGAGCCTTTCCTCTTGATCACACCAGAGCACATTGAGGAGTTGCTCAACATACCTGACTTCCTTGAGAATGTTGACATCACTCAAAAGTCAGCAAAATAATTTTGGGATGAAGAACCCCTCAGGTGGAGCAAGATGGTTAATAACAACTGGTTAGTGACCAAGAGGCCTCGAGTTGACCGAATTCCTAAGGAACTGTACCACATTGAGTTTGTGGAGGAAATCAAGGACATGATCACTCTCCTGAGTCGAGTCTTTGGTCTACCCTCTGCTAGGATTTTCCACCCATGGATGTATCAATTTAGCTTTATCATACTTGCTAAGAGAGAGTTTGTGGATTGGACCACCATCATCAGTGATACTCTTCATTAACAATTGATCGAAGTGAAGATGAGTTGATGTTTCTACATGACATCAAACCTATCTTATGGAGTGGCTAAAAGAAATCTATTTTTGGGATTGAAATGAAAGGAGTCATGGATCCATCAAATAATGTATTCCATTATTATCTGCAGCTAGGTTTTAAAAATAGCTCTCATCATTTTAGAAGAGTTAACGATGCATTCACCTTCAGCATGATTTGAAACTTGAATCAAAATATAGAGGAAAGATTCTCCAAAGAGGCCATGGATGTAATTTCCCAATGGTGAACATGGTTTATTCAATTTTCATCCTTCTCCTACATTCACGTGAGTGGATTTGTGGGTACTCCATGGAATTTTTTAAGTATGTCATTGAAAAGTGGGCATTAATGGAGCTATGACAAGTATTCCAAGTTCACCATCTTCTCGGTGATAAGTATCGCTCAAGAATTCATTTCCCAATCCAAATTGGGGAATACCAATGTCCAAATCTCTTCAGTGCATAACTCATGGAGAAATATTTTTCCCTCATCACTATTCATTCATATGTGAAGAGATTCCAGTTTGATATCAACGGATATATGCAAAAGATTCTTGGAGCAAAGTATCAACACAATCCTACCATGGAAGATTTCTAGGCTTCCTATTCAGATGAACATGAAGTGAGAAGGTGAGAGTTTTCCCACCTAACCCTTTCTTAGATCAAGGCCTTTCACATCAGAAACCCTCCATATTCATTGGTGGATGATGATGAAGATGTTATTGATCCCTCATATGATGCCATTGCCTTTACTCTGTTGCATGAATTGATTGGACCAAAAGAGATGAATTTTCTCTTGATAACAAGAATCAACTGATTCTTGAAAGAAGCATATCCTGGTATGAAAGAGAACTTGAAAAGTTACAATCAATCCAAGATCATACCTCAGGATTACAAAAATTGCCAACTTGAGGAGGTCTCCAGTCAACCAAATCTTCTTCTCAATCAACCTCCATGTCATCTAGTCATACACATCAAGCAAGAAAGGAGTGGTTTCCAAAATCCAATTCACCAAAGAAGGTGTTGCAAGGTGAAAAATCTAAGGGTCCTAGCCCTAGTGAAGGAAGAGAGCGTGTATTGGGATTTTCCACTTCAAGTAGATATTATTCTACTCACATTTTTGATATTTCATAGAAGCTCATAACAAACAATCCTCAGCCGTGCCTTGCACAAGAGTCCACTCAAGTGTAAGTAGTCTAGATATCGAATGCTTCTGAACCTACAATTCATGAAGAGATTTCTCAAAATATCCCTAATGTTCAAGAGGTAGATATCGAGGTTATTTCTCCAGAAATTGAGGTCGTGGAAAGGATTCTTGTAGAATCTAATGATGTTGAGAACAATGAGAATGTTGCTTTGGACTCCAGGCTTCGTATGTGGAAGTGGTGAAGGATACTCCTTTTTGGGTTGATTATGAAATCAAGAAAAGGAAGAGGGTTGTCAAGGAAATTGACATTGACTTTGATGCCATTTTCAAGCTTTCGAATGACATCATTCCCAAGAAACCTAAAGTGCTCTCGAATAATGGTGGATGATGACAGAAACAAATTTGTGGATCTTTCCATCCCACAAGTTGACAAGGAGCGTGATTCCATGAAATCTGCTGATTATGAAGTTTCTAGACTTGGAATTGGGAAGTCCACATTAGAAAGTGACATGGCAATGGCCCAAGATTCAATAGATATCATGCTAAAGAGGCTTGAGAAATATAAGTCTCAGAACTCTTAGCTCAAGGATGAAAAGAATCAATTGGTGGATTATGTTCAACATCTAATAAATCCCATATCATCCGCTTTCCTAATACTTGATGCAATGGCTACCCTTGATGAAGAAAATCTCAATTTGTCAAAAGAAATAAACACATTGGGCCATGTCACTAAATCTTGGCTTTCAGAGATTCTCATTTTTATGGAGAGACGATCAAAACAACCGTTAAGCTTCATGAAGATATTAGTGCATATCTTGATCCAATTATTTCTTTCAAGGAAAATTTTATTTCTAACATATCAAATTTGGATGAGATATTGCCTAGTCTACAGGAGATGACAAGTATGGAATCTTCAACTTTAGCCATTGAAGGAATTCTCAAATTCGAATGTCGAGGGACACACTTTCTTTGGTGTTTGCATCTCAAATCAAGAAAGACACTTCTTGAGGATTATATGATCCATTACGAGAGCGTATGCAATGAAGCCTTCACTTCACTTGCCTTGATTCAAGAGTTCATAGCTGAGATCCCTTGTGATCTTGTAAATGAGAAAAATCAGAGGTATTCATTAGAACATGTGGAGGAGCAATTTTCACAATTGTTCAAAGACATGTATACTCCCACCATCAATTTCTCTTCAACTTCAATGGAACGTTGCATCAAATTAAAGAACTTATTTGAGAATATTCAATCAAAGATGGTCAATTTGAATGATATGCCAGGTAGGATCTTGGAATTGTAGGTGTTTTGTGAGGTTGTGCTTCAACCGAGTGAACCTCCTAAGGAAGAAAAGATGTTCGAAACATTGGGAAGGTTCAAATCTTTTCAATTGGCGAAGGCGATGGATCCTAATTTCGCTGATGGGATGAGGAGATAACTTTTTGGTATCTAATGAAGTGGGAGAGTCCATTTCTCATATGTTTGAGATAGGCGGACCCCACTTCAATGGATAAGGCTTGGTTTTGTCATATGTCAAAATGTTACTTTAAGTGGGTTATTGTTAAACTCACTTTTGAAAAAATTTGGATAACTTAAGTGATTTCTATTTTTAGTTTCTTTTAATAAAGTTGGTTGAAAAAGTCAAAGTCACTTAAGATGCCCTATTTAATGTGCATGTAAATTCTAACTACTTTGTAACCAAATTTTGGGTTATAAAAGGAAGTTGGAGGCTCATTTGTAAGGGTGACTTTGAGAGAGGAGAAGAATTTTTTTGTATGCAAGCTTTACTTCAAAGAAAGAAAATTTGTGTTCTTTTGAGAAGACATTTTGGAGTTAATGAAATATGAACTTTGTGTCCCATTCATTATCTCTTATAACATTTGATGTTCTTATGTTCATTAGATGTTAGTGTTTGAATCTTGCATGCAAATATTGTCTTGGATATTATTGTCAACGCTACTAATATGTTGTTCTAGTTCATAGTGATCAAGCTCTGATTATCTACTTGCTCACGTGTGTTCCCTTTTACTCATTCTCGTTAGTTGATGCAAACTCTGTTTTATTTGTGTTAGTTATCTATTGTTCTTCTCCATGAAATATTAGGCTATGTTTTTACCTAAATCTTGCAAGTTTATTCCATTCATTCCTTTATATTCCTTTCTTTCATTCTATTCCATCTCTCTCATTCACTTTCTTTCCATTGATGTTCCAAAACACCCCCACATACAATTTTTGAATGTATAGGTGTAAATATAGTTTTGGTTTTCAATAAAGGTAGCCTCACCTTCATTGAGGAGTGACTCCATTCCCACACTTTGTTACATGTCATTTGCATGCATCCAAATCCATATGCTAACATAACCAAAGTCATCTTTCCACTCTATCCCATACCCTATATCCACTAGATGATGAACACTCTCCAACTTATCTCCTTAAAAATAAATGTACCTATTATTGAACATATATATAGAGATTCGCCTATCTCAAACTATATTTTTTTCACACCATGGACATGCTCATAAGTCCTAGATAGGTTCATCTAAAAACATGTATTCCTCCTATGAAATTATCACCTTGTATTGTAATGGTCACATTTTCAAAAGGGTTACTTGGAATAGTAAACCTAGGTAATATGTTTGGCCCGATTGAGAAGGAAAACTAACTAAACATCACCTATAAATATAAACACATCCTAAATTATTAGAAAAGCTGGAAACACGGTTGAGAATTACTTAAAAATTATTTGGGAAAATTATAAGAATATCAAGAGAATGTATTGCCACATCCATCCCTTATATCACATCATCATAACAATAAGCTATAAACATGAAGTCATATATATATTACTCGCCGACACTAAAATTTTCCTCCGTAATTTCTATTTCATTAATGTATGTATTAGGAATAGGATATTGTTAAGTATAATTAGTAGTAGCGTCAATAGAAGATAACGTGCATTGTCGGTACGATGCCGCCAATAATGTATAGTATGGTAATAGTCAAAAGTACAATAGGAATGTTGTGGTAAAAAATAAATATTTGTAAGTAAGTGGTAGGTAATGTTAAAATGTCAAAGTTAGGGTAAGTAGAGAAGTAGAGTTTACATTATTAGGAATTAGAAATATTATATTGGTAATAAGGACAAGGAGTGAGGTCATAAATATTTTGTGTATTTTATTTGTAAAAAGCCTAAAAATGTGGAGCCCATGTGAAATGATAAGGTTTATTTTATCTTAAAAGATAAGCTTACATGTACAGATAAGAGTTAAGGTATGGAATATGATTCGTCAGAGTAGATTTCTTATCCTATCTTAGAGATAAGATGGATAAGCCTAGAAGTTCTATAAATAGAGAGGCCACCCCCCTCATTTAGCATAGAAGGAAGTAGTGAGAAATATTGTATGAGTAAGTGTGTAAAGGAAGCCATCATTTTGAAGGTGTGTTAAAGAAGCCATTAAGAGGTGTAATTGTGAATTTTCTCCCATAGTTATGGTTGGAAGGCAAGTGAAGTCAGTAACACTTGAAGTACCTCATGGGTGAGATTGTAACAATTTTATGTTGATATTATAATTTACACTTATATTTCAGATTTATCATCATTCCTTCTTATCATAGTCTATGGTATTCTTGTGTTATGTTTGTTGTTGTGTTTCTAGATTACATCCACCAAACTAAAAGCTGTGCATTAGTAAATAATCATAGCATGAGGAGTTCAGTGAAGAATTATCATAGTGTCGGATTGGTGATGACATTTTGGTTCCGTTTTTGGGACCATTCCTCATTGGTGGATTTTCTGGAGAGATATTCCCACTTAGTCAGAAAACATTTGGAGGGTAACCTTGTTTTTACTGTGCATAGTAGTTACCATGGTAAAGTCACTTTTTGCCGTGAATAGTATTTACCGTAGTAACTTCACTTTTTACTATGAATAGTGTTTACCACAGTAAAGTCAGTTTTTACCGTAGTAAGTCAAGTTTTACCATAGTTTATCATGGTCATTTCTATTTTCTATTATAGTGATTCCAATTATTTGTGCACATAAGTCTTGTTGATTGTACTTGTGGGTTGGTATTTCATTGTGGTTACTTTTGAAAATGGGAAAGATTCCTATTTTTTCAGCCCAATCTAATGAAGATGCTTCCTCTTTCATTCAAGAGTTTAAACGATCTTGTATTTGTAATGGCCTTATAAGAAGGGAATAATGGACTGAATTTTTTCCTACCTTTTTGGATGGTTCAACCCTTAGGTGGTTTGAAACACTAGGTGATAATGTGAAAAAATCATGGGATTTATTAACTGAAAGTTTTCTTGAATAATTTGGTGAACAATGAAATATGCAGATCTCATGATCGATGTCACAAAGCTATCCCAAGGAGAGAAGGAGAAGATAAGGGATTATCATGCTCGTGTTCTAGAGATAAGGAGGAAGCTCAATGCCCAGATCCAGAAGGAAGGATTAGCGGATGGGTTGATGAATGGCGTGGATAATCTCCTCTGTAAGCACTTCATTCTTGGGATAAAGCTAGAGATCCCGACAACGAGTGAAGTATGACCGCCCGATTACCATTGAACAAGTAAAGGAGATTGTAAAAGGTAAGAAGAAAGCATGGAAGAGGATCCCAAAGAAATTGTTGCTAAAGTAGAGCCTACACCAGCACCTTTGGTCCAGAATCCACAACCACTCTCGGTGAGCACAAATCTTTCTCCTAGTACATCTATTGAGTATGAAGATCTACTTAGGAAGATGGGCCAGTTAACTATTAATCTTCTTCAAGGAAAATAATTTAGTTCTCAGGGAGGAGATAGAGGTCTAAAAAGAAATATTTCTGAAGTTGTATGTTATGGTTGTCATAAAAAGGGTCATTATAAGTATAATTGTCTAGATAGAGCTTCTACATCTGGTACAAGAGATAATGATAAAGAAAAAATACCTGTGAATTCTTTTGATGTAGTAGATAAGAGCATAAATAATGAAGTAGATGTGTTTGTAAAAAAAAGAAATAAAGAAAAAGATAACCAAGATGGAAATGATCCTAAGAAGATGAAAGAAGAAACTAGTAAGAAACATAAGAGAAGAAAGTTGGGTGTGCAGGATTTTCTGATTTCACAGGGACAAGGACTATACTCCATCTTAGAAGATCTGTCCAAAAGGCCTGCAAATATTACATATGGTGAAATCTTGGCTATGTCTTCTGAGAAGAGGCGGGAGCTGTGAAGTGGACTCAATGCTCGACGAAGGAAGGAGGTTGAGGTCCCTGTTTTAGAGGCAGAGGTAGATCCCTACACTCCACAAGCTGAGGTATTATGTAATGGTATTTCAATTCATGATGTCTTAGTTGATGGAGGTGCTGCAATTAATGTAATGACCGAGTCTGTAATGAATATGTTGGGTTTAAAAATTGATCGCCCCTCAACACTTATGTTAAGGTCATTAAATAAGGGAAAAACTAAACTAGAAGGTGTTATTTCAAATGTGGCAATATCTATTATGGGTGTTGTATGTGTGGTAGAATTTCAGGTGATGAAAAATGGTATTGTTGCGTACCTAATGTTGTTGAGAAGACCATGGCTAAGGAGAGTTCATGAAAGAAACTACTGGAATGAAGGCTTCATGACACTTGGACATGGTAGAGAGAGGGTGAAGATAAACATGATCCCTCGACATCATAAGACAGAACTTGTGGATTCAAGTGATGAAACTGATGATTGGACATCCTCTGATTACTCTAGTACCAGTGAAGTGGACACAGAAGATGAATAATGTGAGGTTGATGTTTCGGTCATGAATATCCTTCCAGTCACACTGACTCATGAACCCATAAAATTATCTGAAGAAGAAATTGATGATCGTCTCCAACAAATAAAAATTGGTGATGTTGTGAAGGACGGTGAGAAGGAATCCTACCTCTAGCTCTTTTGAAAGTACATACACCTATTCACTTTTGATTACAAGGAACTCCGTCAAGTAAGTTGGGTAGAACATTCTATTGAGTGGTAGATGGTGCTTAAGCCCATAAAGTAAATGCCATATAGAATGAATCCTATTTTTCCAAGGCGTAAAAGAAGAAATAGATAATTTGCTTGATGCGGGATTCATATTTCTTTGTGGAGAATTTAGAATGGGTTTCTCCCATTATGATCTCAATAAAAAAGAATGGGAAGCTACACATTTGTGTTGATTATAGGAAGCTCAATAAGGCAACAAAGAAGGATCATTACCCTCTTCCATTCTCAGATCAGATCTTGGACGAAGTAGCTGGCCAAGAGTGCTATAGTTTTGTTGATGGATATAGCGGATACAACCAAGTTTGTATAGCAAAGAAAGATCAGTTGAAGACCACATTCACCACTCCTTGGGGAACGTTTGCTTATAGAGTTATGCCTTTTGGGTTGTGTAATGCTCCGGCAACGTTCCAATGTTTGATGAATAGGGTGTTTGAACCCTACATTGGGAACTTCTTCAGAGTATTTATGAATGATTTTTGCATCTATGGGAGAAAGATGGACCACCTACACTAGATGGAGACAACATTTCAAAGGTTAGATGAAGCACAAGCCTCACTAAACCCTACAAAGTGTGTTTTTGGATGTTCTAAAGGTGTTTTGTTAGGGCATGTTGTATCAGAGATGGTATTATTGATCGATCCCGATAAAGTTTCAAAAATCAAAGAGTTACCATTTCCTATGAATAGAAGTAAGTTGAGATCATTTTTAGGCCATGTGGGTTACTATAGAAGGTTCATCAAGAATTTCTCAAAGATTGCATAGCTACTAACCTTGATTCTTGAAGAAGGATGTTACTTATGAACCAGGAAATAAGGCACGTGAAGCTTTTGAACAAGCGAAGGAAGCCTGGTGTCTTCACCTATTTTAAAGAATCCAGATTGGAGAAAGCCATTCATTGTGTATACGATGCCTCATATGCAACACTAGGAAGTAATTTGAGCCAAAAGGATGAAAATGAGAATGATCATCCGGTTTACTTTGGGAGTAGACAAATGAGTAGTCTTTGAGGTAAATTATACATGAATCGAAAAAGAGGCTCTAGCTATAATTTTTCTATAAAGAAGTTTAGAAATTACTTGTTAGGGCAAAAATTTATAGTTCTGACAGATCATCGAGCTCTAGAATATATTGTAAATAAGCATAACCCATCGGGAGGATATCAAGATGGATAATTTTGCTACAAGAATTTGAATTTGATATTATAGATAGGCCAGGAAAGAAGCATGTCAATGCAGATGCACTCTCTCGAGCCTATAATGGTTTAGGTTCATCTTGTGATGATGATGATTTCCCAGATGCAACATTGTTATCTCTTGACATAATCCCTAGTGAATACATAGATATTTGGAATTATCTGAATGAATTCAAGTTTCCTCATGGTGCCAATGTAAAGGCTAAGAGGAAGATTACTCAAGCCATTCGTCCATATTCTATTATGCATGGAGTATTATTTCGAATAGGACCTGATGGATAGTACAAGAGGACAGTTAGACGTGATCAAGGGAAGGAGCTGATAGAAGAATTCCACAATGGTATATGTGGAGGAAACTTCTCCGTACAACTTACAACAAGAAGGATCTTGGATGCAGGTTATCATTGGCCCACTCTTTTTAGAGATTGTTATAATTATTGTAAGACATGTGATATTTTTCAAACACATGGTAACTGTAAGACTTCATCAGCTCCATTATGCCCAATTCTTCCACTTGGTCCTTTTGAAAAGTGGGAATAGAAATTGTAGGTCCACTTCCAACTATCCCATGCCAAAATAAGTATATTGCGGTTGCCACAGATTATTTAACCAAGTGGGTTGAAGCTAGGCCATTGAAAACAACTTCCATGGATGAAGTGGCAAGGTTCATATATAAACGCGCATTGTCACAGATTTGGTTGTCCATTAGAAATTGTAGCAGATCAAGGAGGCCACTTCATTAATGAGGTGGTAGAAGCCCTAGTCAATAAGTTTTCTATTAAGCACGGGAAGGCAAAGAACATACAAGCCAAGCACAAATGGAATGGACGGGTGGAGCAGAAATTTTTGTGTTGTGTCAAATTCTAGCAAAAGATGTAGCCTTACAGTACATAAGTGGGATAAAAGGATTCATGCAACATTGTGGGCATATAAGGCAACATCAAAGTCGAATAACAAGATACTCCCCATTTGGTTGGCTTATGGCATTGATCCAGTTCTTCCTATTGAGTTTGATATTCCCCTTTGTGAGAGTTATGAAAAAGGAAAGGATGGATGAAAGTGATTCAAAAAAGAAAGGTTGATACATCTTCATTTGCTAGAGGAAATGAGGGAAATAGTGAAGGATACAAGCTATAAGAAGAAAATGAAGCGAGAAGGAATACTTTGATCAAAAGATCCATTGGTCTCCATTTCATGTGAATGACTTGGTTCTAGTATATGATTCGAGATACAAAAAAAAGAAGACAATTTTTTTTTCCAAAATGGATGGGGCCCTAAAAATAGTAGCTATGCATGAAAATGGTACATACCGACATTTGGAGGAATTGGATGGCACTCCCATTACAAAATGAGTCAACCACGACAAGTTAAAGATTTTCCAAGCACTAGAATAGTCTACTCAGGACGGAGTAGAAGCTAGAAAGGGGAAGATGTCGACACTAAAATTTTCCTCCGTAATTTCTATTTCATTAATGTATGTATTAGGAATAGGTTGTTGTTAAGTATAATTAGTAGTAGCATCTGATAGAAGATAACGGCACTACCGAGTGCAGTACGCCGCCGATAATGTATAGTATGGTAATAGTCAAAAGTACAATAGGAATGTTGTGGTAAAAAGTAAATATTTGTCGTACGTGGTCCGGTAATGTTAAAATGTCAAAGTTAGGGTAAGTAGAGAAGTAGGGTCTACATGATTATGAATTAGAAATATTATTTTGGTAATAAGGACAAGGAGTGAGGTCATAAATGTTTTGTGTATTTTATTTGTAAAAAGTATAAAAATGTGGAACCCATGTGAAATGATAAGGTTTATCTTATCTTAAAAGATAAGCTTACATGTACAAATAAGAGTTAAGGTATGGAATATGATTCGTCAGAGTAGATTTCTTATCCTATCTTAGAGATAAGATGGATAAGCCTGGAAGTTCTATAAATAAAGAGGTCACCCCCCTCATTTAGCATAGAAGGAAGTAGTGAGAAATATTGTTTGAGTAATTGTGTAAAGGAAGCCATCATTTTGAAGGTGTGTTAAAGAAACCATTAAGAGGTGTAATTGTGAAGTTTCTCCCATAGTTATGGTTGGAAGGCAAGTGAAGTCAGTAACACTTGAAGTACCTCATGGGTGAGATTGTAACAATTTTATGTTGATATTATAATTTACACTTATATTTCAGATTTATCATCATTCCTTCTTATCATAGTCTATGGTATTCTTGTGTTATGTTTGTTGTTGTGTTTCTAGATTACATCCACCAAACTAAAAGCTATGCATTAGTAAATAATCATAGCACGAGGAGTTCTCGGTGAAGAATTATCATAGTGTCGGATTGGTGATGACACTACCATAGATCAAGTTTCAAGAAAAACTTGAAGTACAAGTGCATGTTTCCAAGTGTTAGGGCCTAATCAAGGGCATGTTTTCTATTACATATATTATACCACATCTCATCATAGGTTTAGGATAAATACAAGTGCCTTGATACTTCTTGAGTAATGGTAAGTACAATGCTCATCACATCACCCAAGGTGTGGTGAGGTAGTCCAACTCAATCATGCTAACTCATTTTTCATGTCAAGGGTATAAAAATTTGGTTTGAAGTAAGAAGAATCCATATTAGACTCAAACACTATAATAACAAGATTCTAGGCCCAAAACTAGGCATATATACATAGGTGACCAAACATAACATACAAAACAAGAAGATAAGTTTGTATCTCCCATGAAAAGTATGGACATGGTACTTCTCATATTCTTACGAACTCATCCAAAGAAAATCTCTAGGTCATGGTATTTTATGAATATATTGGTGACACTTTGTTCCACTTTTGTATACAAATCTGATTGCCCTGTTACACCTCTCCGTATATGTATTCTAGTTTCTCTATCTAACCCCAATTATATTTTATCAATTTCTAAATAATGTTGTACTCAATATTCAAGATTTATAATACTTTAAGACTTCTCTTTATTAGTTCTAAATTTTTCATATCTATAATTGATGTATTAAAAATAAAACTTAGTTTCCTTATCACACTTTCCCGCATCACTAATTTATGCTCAACTCTTGTAAAATAAAAAAATGTAATGGAGAAGTTTTTATTTGTGTTATCCCTCCGTTATTATCAAGCCCCTTATGATTTTACAAAATAAAAAGCAACACTCCATGCAAGTCAATACTTAATCATATATATATGATTGTCTCATCCCTTAACTTCAATGCATGTCAAAACTAGTATTATTTAGGTTGAATCTATAAATTCTTTATTTGGAGTTTTGGTATAGGTATAATTCATAATAATAATATATTATGATCTTATAACTTCAATATAACTATTGTGTAAAGGAAAAATTCAACGTATGTTCATGTTGGTGAAATAATTTTTCGTAAGGGAAAATTAGTGAGTTTTCACCAATGCTCTAGGACTAAGTCCCTTCTCTTGGTAATGGGGAGGCTCTCATTTATTGAATGCAGAAAAATAAATCAGCGGTGGCCGTGGAGTGAGTATCACACATGAATACTCCACTATACTTTTGGAAAATTGTTTGCACTTAGTACAAGGGAATAATTTTCTTAATGAAAGGAGGTAGAAGGGAGTAAGAATATAGTGAAGGAGGGTTAATTTTATGAATAGGAACTTAACAAATTTTCATAGAATTAACTAGAGTAAATCTACAAATCAATTATAGGCATTGAACCTTGTGAACAAGATAAGACTAACAAACCATAGACACAAAATTATATATTTTTTTCATTAAAGGAATCAATCCCTTTCTTAGTTTTACGAGATCATCATGCTCAAAAAAAATTTGTATGCAAGAAATATAGGAAACATAGACAAAGAGGAAATAGAATAAAGTAATCTCTTGCTTGTATTTAGTGCAAAAATCTATCCACTAACAACTCACAATTGAAAACCCTTTGGAATGGAGAGGCCATTCCAATTTATAGCATTACAAGAAAATTCTTTTCATCTCCCCCACATGAATTTTCACCTTCCCTTACCAGATTATGAATTTTCATGCTCCTAAGAAACAAAAAGTGAGCCTTTTTCTTAATAATTGAAAATAATTTTTAAAATGATAAACTAAAGGTCACTTAAGTGAATAAGAAAAAATAGTGAAAAGTAAATCCTTAATGAAGAATTAGAACATAAAGAGAGTAGGAAGGAGGAAGGAAGAAGAGAAGATATTATCACTCTAATGAAGAACTGAATGTTGGATAATGTTGGGGGAATACTCCTAGAAATATTTATTTACCCTATAATTCTTTATCAAAATAGGCCGTCCGCAGTGTCACTTTATCCGCCGTGGAGAATGAAACTCAAAGAATTGATCCAGGTTTTAGGAATGTTGTTGATGGTCTTACATTGGTTGAACCAAACTTGATGATCCTTCACAATATTAGAAATTGAAATTATAATTTCTATGAGAGACTCCAAAGTATCCTTGTTAAATGAGAAGGGATCTCCGCCTCTTTTTTGACCAACTCCTGGAAGGATTTTAGGATCTCTTCAACTGAAAAATTTTCATTGATTGGAGGTGACCCAAGCTTCCACACATTGTTTGATACCTTCTAAAATCTGTGATGCACACTCTTCACAAGAATAAAACTAAGAGATAACATCATTCAACATGTCATACCGAGAACTCATCGTGCGAGACCAAATAGGAGACAAGTTATTAGTCATGGAAGTGAACACATTTTTACTCACCAAGGAATGAGAATCTAGATTACTCATTTTAGACACTAATGGAAATATATTTTCCCAATGGGATTTCTCCTTCTCAATCTCCTCCTTGGTAAATTTCACCTTAGAAGTCATGGTGAGGGAAAATTTGAATAATGAGAGAATATATGGAAATAATGCCTTTCCTTTCTCAAGAATCTTTTCAACCCACCTATCATTAGCCCTTCCCTACATTGTGTAACCTTGAGCTTTCTCAATTATTTCAAGGTTGAAGCTACATAGAGGAGTTATGGAATCTATAGGAGGAGGTGATACTGCATTGGGGTCCAAGAATGATTTCACATAAACAATGAGAGTTCTCACATGATCCTTTCATTGCTAAATTGTTTTTTTATATTCCTCATTTTGAGAATGCGTACGGGAAACATATTCTTTGAACAAGTGTGCATCACCTTTGTGTGTGGTTTGACCCAAAGAAATCCTTGTCATCTCGTAATCATATTGATTCATTTATTCCATAGGTTTTACAAACTTTGGATGGGAAACCTCTACATATTGGGCACCAGAAGCCTCATTGAAGAAACGAAAGGTTACTTGTGCCTTCTTTCCTTACTTGGTTTCATGATTTTTGAGATAGCCTTAAGATTAGGTATCACGACATGTTGCACTGTCCTTGACCCACTTCAAATAAAATCTTGAATCCAAGGGAAAGCATCTACCAGAGTGGGCTCAATATTAGGCATGGGTATACTTATAGGTGCACGAAAGGGAATTACATTTTGCACATGGTGGGATGACTTAGCTGCCAAATAAGATACACTTAGAAGCCGAAAAAGGACTAGAGACTGTGAAGGATCAAATTTACCTTTTTTGAGAGGCTCAATGGGATCTTAAATGACCTTGGATTTCTTGCAAAGCCTCTTGGGGTGGGAATTTTCAATGTTCTCTTCTTCCACAACCTTTCTCTTCTATGGTTATTTTGAATGAGTGGATCTCATGGTATTCTTAGATGTCTTCTAGAGAGGAAGTGTGAGATACATGTTTAGATGGAGTCATGAGACCACCAAATTTGATGAAAGTGGTTCTTTTTCTCTTGAACCATTCTCTTGATATCTAAATTACCATTACAGTCCTTTCCTTGATATCACATGATTTCACGGTATTCCATGGGATCCGAGGAAGAGGTGAAGATATCATTTCTTAATATTTAGAGTCAAACAAGTTTGATCCATCATCTTTTATTCCCTTAATGAACCAATCAAAATTGAGATCCCTCATTTGGTCAATTGTCATCCACATATAGTCCCTTTTATCACTTTGAAATCATCAATGCAATTATCCTAGTAGTCTTCAATTTGAGGTGTATGGTGCAATCCTGAAAAGGTGAAAGTTTCAAGATTTCTCCTAATATCAAATTCAAGCCTAGATGTGTAGGAGTAGAGACTAAGGGAAGTGAAAGAGGCTTCAATGTTTTATGCATCCATGACACTCTTACATGAATAGATCCATAAAGAGATTGGAAAAGACACATCCTTATTTTTTTTTCTACACCGGGCATGTACATGAGCTAGTTGTCTACATAATTCAAACATTTTGATTTTTTCACTTGAGTACCTAGGTATCCTGCAAGGGGCAAGATCATATCTTGAGATCCTCATGTAGACGTAGGTAGAGAATTGGATGAAATAAGCTCTTGTACTATTCAATCAATATAAATACTTGAGAAGAGATCCTCAACTCTGGATTTCCCTCGAGGAGTCTGATGATGAACATGGTGAATGCATCATTCACCCTAACAAAATGATGGTTTCTTTATCGGAAGTGAGTTGCGGATACTTCTCAAAGGAAAGTGATTTTGACATACATTGAGAGAGTAGTAGGCGAGGCCCAGAAGGGTCTTGTGAAGGCAAGAGTATATACTTGTAAAACACCGTAGTCCGATCAATACACTATTATTTCTAATGGTGCACTAATGCTTCTTCCTTTTGCAAATTGACGACACACCGCCAGTTAGGCCTATCTAACTCCCTTCCTACGACACCCTTTTGGTCGTATTTCCTCTTATAAACCATTTAAACAGGCAATTATAGCCTCATTCTAACTACATTAGCTTCTTATTCTCTTCTAGCTTGCTTCTATTAGCTCCTCGGAAGATCAATCCACTTCGTTGGATGGATTAAGCCCTTTAGAACCCTAATTACTCTCTAAGAGAGATTAATTAGTCTAACCCGATTTAATTACCCTATAACATAGTCAAATCACACTTTGACTTGCCAAAGTGCTTTTTGGACTTTAGCCTTTGTCCCACATGCACCCAAATATCCATTTTCTTCCAAACCAAAAACTATAAATAAGGCTATACCCCCTCCCTCATTTCCTAAGAATTCTCTCTTCTTCCTAGCACAAATTATAGCAATTTGTTTAGGCTTTAGTTTATGTTTCATCTTCTTTCATTTGAGCTAAAAGCATTTAATCTTGTATTTCATAGCATTAACATAGAGTAAAAGGGAAGATCCATTGGCCTTGAAGCCATTAATGGGGAGATCTCTTTCTCTTAAACACATAAACTGAATGCTTAGATCCTCTTAGGTTCATTATTTCAAGCTTTCAAAGAATAGAGATTAACTTCATTTGCTTAGTTTGCATGTTTATTTCAAATTAATGTATGCAAAGAAGGAAACCTTGCTCATTTCTTATCACACGGTCCATTTATTAGATTGTTAAAAGCCTTTGGGGTTTCTTTAGAGATTCTTACCCCAAATCCATGGATTTTACAACTTTTCATTGAACACAATACTGTAAGAATTCATGGTGAAATTTTTGGTGGAAGGTAACTGAAGCGATTGTCGATGGAAGTTGTCACTAATAATCTACCCCTAATCTATCACTTGGTTCCTTTCTATAACAATAAGGATGAATTGATCCATCCAATCATGTAATTATTATTTTTTTTCCTCTCCCATCACCCTACTCAGTAGAATAATGGCATCTGAATAACCTTCATGGAATTTACTCTTGGATAAGTTCTTGGGAACACGAGAAGTTTTTTTCTTGCTTGAGCCATGAACCGAGCACTAGGCCTTGCAAATAGGAATCATTCTTCACCCACTCCTGCGATGAAAATTCCTTGGTTATGATGACCATGTTACTACTAGTGGGAATCTGTAGACACTGCGAGGTGCCTTTGGGAATGAGGACTACAAGGACTAAATTTTCATTTCTTGAAATTATCTTGGAATCAAATTTGTTGTGTTGTGCATAGGAAAATAATAATTCGGTGCTCGATAGGTAATGGGTGATCTCTTGCTGATAATAACATGCTTGAGAATATTTTTGCCTATAATAGTTAACGAGATATTATAAGTATCCTATTTTTATGTAACACTACGATTTCGTATGTTAACTTGGTGAATGTTTTACATACTGTTATAGCTGCTAGAATGAAAGCAAACATGTTAAGATATGTTTTGATCTTAAGAGAATGTGTTGTTAATTTGGATTCTTGCATACTGTGATTTATTGCATGGGACAACAAATATTGTACTTGTGTGTTTGCTGATGTGACGACAGATTATCGTATACTTGCTTGCTCTTATTGCTGATTGACAGCATACCTTGAATCAATTCCATTGATCCAAGTATGCTGAGGTTCTCTTGTGATTTCTGGGTCGATCCACACTTGAACCGAACCCGAGATTGTTATGAGCGTGCAGCGCCTGATTGCAGGTGTGAGCAGCTAGCACGAAAATGCCAACGACAGGGATTCGATTCTTTAATCCTGTACTGTCGAACTTGGGACCTCGTAAGGTGAGAAACGCCTGGACACGGGTGGCCTTGGCACGTAATCCGAAGGACGTAACGTCCGCTCTGCGTTAATGTGAATGTCGTAAGGAGAATTTGGATGGAGGGTGTTTAGTGTTAGTGGTTAGTGTGAATTAAACCTAAACTAACCCTAAGGCCTAACATACACCCTACACCACTATCCTAAGTGGATTTTTAAATTAAAAAAAAAAAAGGGGAAAATAAACCTAAGGCTAAACTAAGACCTAGGTCGAATGATTTATGTAACCTAAACTAATCCTAAACTAAGGGGTACGTAGACCCTTGGGAGGAAAGGGATAAGGATGGAAAGGGCATTCATGGCATTTAATAAACTGTCCCTACGTGGACAGCGCTAGTTTTGGCGAGGCAGGTAAGGAATTTAGAGGCATCTATTTTGAAATAGAGCCAAATTCGGTTTGCATGGAAATTTTGAAATTTAGAACTCGCCAACCCGAGTGGCGGTGGCGTGGAAAGTAAGGAAAAAGGGGTGAGCCTTAATTGCATTAATTGTTTCGGTCCTCGCGACCAGCTCGCCTTGGAAACAGCATGAGGGAATTTGATCTTTCATTGTTTCGATTTGGTTTGGCCGAAGTTGCTCTGCATTTGGTTTCTTTAGTGGTTGGTCGAACCAGCTCTTAGCATTTGACATTTTCTTGGAAGTTTTGAGGTGTTGATAAGCTGAAGAAGAAAGGAGTCTTTGGGAATTTTGTGTTGTCATTTTGTGGAAGAAAAATGCGGCAAATAAGGTTTTCATCGAGCTCTGGAAAAGAGATTTCAGGCACGTTAAGCCCTTCTCTTTAAAAATCTTTGCTTTAATTAAATGTTTCATTAAAACAACCCTGCTCTTGGGTTGGGATTGCATGATTGCGTTGTTGAGTTGATTTGGAAATGGATTTTGTTGGTTCTTGCTTCTTTTCTTTGGAAAATGATAAGGAGATTTGCTTGGGTTGCTCTGCCTTGATCTGTTTTTGCTCGAATCATGTTGGAAATGATTTACAGTATTGGTTGTTGACTGTATAAATGGTTTGAAATGGATATTCCTTTCACTGTTCGTGTTGTTCGAAATTGGAATAGGCTGTGCAATCGCTCCTTATAGTGAAATTGTTTCTTTAAGTGTAATCTTTTCTTGCTGTTATATGGGGAATTGTCCTTGCATGTAAACAAAAAGAGAGAAGTGGAGATACAGCCGTGTATATTTCTATGAATTGGGTTTCATTGAATCTTGCTGTCATTTTGGAAACAATAAGGAAATATTGTCTTGACTGCTGAGTTTTATTGTCTTGTAATTCTCGAATGATGTATCTTCCTGTGTGCTGGACGTTTGACAGTAATGGGAAATTCATTGTATATATATATATATATCTTGTGACTGTACACTTTTTATGAGTTGTTTTCACTATTGAACAATCGTTTATTGCTAACGAACTGGAAGGAAGGGAATAATAGTTGATGAAGTAGTTCTTATAGAAATTTTCTTTAAGAAAGTAGATCCTTCTTCTTGTACTGTTTGGATTTTGGATGGAAGTGGCATTCGGGTTCACCTTGAGTAATTGAACTCGAACCATAGGAAGTTTAAGCAATAATATCATTGCTGTACCTTTTCTTGAGTAGGAACTAAGTGAATACGTATTGGGTATTCGTGAAATAGGGAAAAAGATAACTGTTTTTCCTTCTTAAAGTTATCTATGGATTTCGTTTCTCCTTGTTGAAAGAATAAGGTGGTTTCACTGTGTTATATGAATGCTGTTTGGTCTTCTTATACGGACTGTTGACACAGCTTCCACTTGATTGAATTCTATGCAAAGAATGATTGTATTTCTATATACTGTAATAAAAAAAAAAATTTGGGATCTAATTTGTCTTCTGAGTTGCTCTGGCTGTACCGAGCTCATACAATTAACACCTGGTTCGGGTTTGCTCTTATAGAAGTATGGACAGTTGAATATGAGTTGTTTGTGGTATTGGATTGAGCAGTGCAGCTATGAGAGTTTGTTTTTGATAAGAACAGACATTGTTATCCTTATAATGAGCTGTCTTGTTTGAGATGAACACGGATTAGGTGTTTGATTTCGTTTTGAACAAATGGTGTTTCATAGTGAAATTAAAAGGGAATGAATTCTTTTCGCTCTTTGTTTTAACCTGATGAAATTCATCGTCATGTGAATAATGGACTTCTTTGTAGGTACTTGAATGAATAAATGTTATTACGAAGGCGAGTACGTTCTAGAATTAGATCATTATGTGAATAATTGACTGCATGATTGAAATACTATTGTTTTGTTTAGTATGCAGCGAAAGAAATATGATTTCCTTTATTATGGCAATATATGGTATGTAACCTTATATTGTTTGATCTCGGATGTACCTAATGTTGTACTAATATGTTTTGGATCCTTAAATGAGTCTGATTCCAATGAAGTATGGATATGAATGGTGAATTCTTTCCTGTTTTCGTTTAAAGCTGATTATATATGAAATTATTCTTGCTCCCGGAAAGTGAATTCCGAGTGGATTTTGTAAGTTTCACTCTGAACTGTTATCTTGAATTGATTTTCGTTTGGATTCCACTGTTAGGACAGTCATGTGGAAGGAAATAGAGATATGAATGAATGTTTTAGAGAAATGATCTTTCTTCTCTCATTCAGTTGGAATCTGGAATTCGTGAATGATAAATTTTATAGTGCTTAGATGGGAGCTACTATATGCACTGCTGTTCGCTTTCTTGTCTGTACTTGAATGCTTTAAATTTAAAATACTTCATGAACGGAAAGGAAAGTAAAGGATTTATATTCAGTTAGTTTCATCCTTTGCATTTGTTATTAATGAAAGGCGTGGAAAGGATAACTGAATGTTATATAGGCAGCAAGCTACTTGTATTCCTAACTTTACAAATATTGTAAATTGATACTTGCAATGATTATGTGAAAACGGGACAGCAGTCTTATTGCTGATTGTGATAATATTTTGATAGTTCAGTTGACATGCTGATCTTCCCTTTGTGCCTATTTTGAGATTGATGTTTTGCAGTAGTTTCATAAAAGCAGGGTTCTTTTATTGAAACAGTTAGTTGAAGCATCTTATTTTAAGGATAAGTGCTTAATGTGCTCAGTTCATTGAACTGACCCGTGTAATTCATTTTGCAGATGGAATTTGATTAGAATGAAGGCTTGGCTATTTTCTGATGCCTCTTGATTAGATGTAAAACAAATTGTAAATGTTGTTTTTATTCCTCTTTGAGGAATTGTGAAAAGAAGAAAATATATTCTTCTGTCCTTGAGTTGTATGGATGCTTTGTATAACTATGCCCAATCAGCTGGATTGGCAACTGTACAGATTATGACTTGAACATTGAATACAATTACGAGTGTGATATTTTCAATAATTATATCAGTTTGATATTGTTGTTTAAATTGGAAATATGATGTTATTTCTTGATTTGGAATTGTTTCATTATCCTTGGATGGATGTTGAATTGAAACTGATATCTATTCTTACTTAAATGCAACTTTTAAGTTGAAGATGCGATTAGTTCATACTTGGGTAAAGATGAATTTTAAATTGACATTAAAAGGATTAAGAAGAATATGATTTCATAATCAGAAGGTATTCAGGATTAGCTTAGGAGCTAAGGAATATCAATTCAACTTCGGAGTAATCGAACTTCGCTTTCGAACTCCATTAATGATCCCGTTTGATAAAATTTAGAATTAAGGATATAAGATAGATATATCCATAACTAATGGACCTTAACTATATAACGTTAAGGAGAACAAATGAATTCATTTCTTGAAGTTAGACCTCGTTTGAATGACGTCTAATAAGTTAACATTCTGAAATTAGTTGCAGTTGGAAAAATCTTGGCTAAGTTTAATAGATTAAACTTATCACGTCCGTCGGTACAGACTGCTTAATCCAATGATTAAGAAATAAACCAAGTAAGGAATTGTAGCCCTTCGATACGAAGGTGAAGATACATAATAAACTAATGGACGGTTTAGTCCCTCTTAGTTCATCGAGTCATTTACAGTAGCATATAGAATCTGTTATAAGATTGAATGGCATTGAATGTGTGTTCCATATTGTAAATATGCGAACAGGGAACATTCGTTTTAAAAGGAAATTGTGTGAACCCAACTGTGTTGTTTGGGCGAGAACAATTATTAAAACTTGAACGTGTGTTTGAATTTTATAATTCATAAGAGAACGTTATTTAAAAAAAAATAAAAAAATTTCCCTTGTTGTGGTGTTTTAAAATGGGGATGTTACATTTTAAGTCTTCTAGATCCATGTGAGTGGCATCACTGTCTCCCACACTAGGATATTTGGTGATTAGGGTTGAAATGGATTCCAAACCTAAATATTTGAACTTTATATTGTCAAAAATTACTAATATTGATAGAATTGGAGTTGTTATAAGATTTCTAAACTCAATTAAAAAACTTTCTATTTTTAGCATGCCCTATCAAGGATTGTTATTTTTAGTAACATTTCACTATTTTCTCTTTCTAATGTTTCTTGCTCATTTGGACTGTTGTGAATACTGAGGATTTTTTATTTTGGAAAATTAATATTTTTAGACATGCATAGCCTTGTACACTTACTATTTTTAGAAAGGGGACTTACTGTGTGTTCGTTTGCGGTGAAAACACTTTGAATTTTTTATTTTCTTTAGGACTCTCTACTCTAATTTTCATTGTTTTTTCATCCATCGAATCTCTGTAAACCTAAAAAGGAAACTTTAGGGTTTGAAATTATTAGATTTATACTATAAATAATACATATCATCAACAGAGTTACTTTTTGTAATCAACTTAAAGGATTTTTAGAGAGGAAGACATAGGTAACATTTTATTGGAAACGGGTGCACGTTTGAGAAGTTATGTACAATTATTTATTTTTCTAGCTATGGAGGTTTATTGAAATTTGAGAAGCATGCATGGTTAAAAATGGAGGTCGGGAAGATATTTCAACAACGATTTAATTTTTTTTTGGAGAGATAAAGAGTTAGTTTGATTTCAATGTGATTTTTAACTCACATGTGACCATAGCTTCTTGACTGGGGTTTGAGTGAGGTTGAAGTGATATTGCACTATTGTAATGGTGATAGAGGGGACACAAGGGACACCAAATTGTGACTTTCATGAGATGCTGAAAAGTGGAAGCATTTGGTGCCTTGTGCGTGAGATGTAGGGGCTAGGAATGAACACCTTAGGCCTGAGAGGTGGTTTTTTGGTGACCAAGGGCTGCATGGAGAAGGGGGTTACAATTTTATGTCCCTTTTGCACCTTGGGTGATAGAGTGGGTAAATGAATGCAAAATTGTGATTTTGGGGTTAGCTAGCATGATGGGGGACAAGTGAAGGAGGAAAGTTGTGCAACCTAGGGGCAGAAGTGGTGAGGAGTAAGCTTAAAGGTTGGCATGAAGGGGGTCACACTTTTGTGTTCCCTTGTCCCCTTTGCAACTTGGGAGGAATAGGGGACAAATGAGTGCAAAAAGTGTGACTTGGCCACTTTTCAAAAGCTAGTATTACCCATTATGTCCAAATTGGGAGATTGAGAGTGAAATTTCCACCTTGAGAGTATAGAAACATGTTTTGGGTCAAACATTATATGATTTTGACTCCAAAAAAATTACTAGATAATTGGAAAAATTATTAGGATCCAATTATGCCTACAATTTCAAATTTAGGGCATATTTAATCTCTGGATGAGAGGAGCGGTTGTGTTTTGAATTACCTAAGGAAATTTTTGAAACTTGGAACAAAGCTCATGTTTTTATCTTATAGAGGATTCAAAGATATTTTTGATTACTATTTTTACCTCCTAAATCCTCTGGAACTCTCAGAATCATATAGAGAAGTTAACTTTCATTGTTAAAGCATTCATTCCTTACACCTAGAATTACTCGATGTTGCAAAAGTTGTTCCTGAATCAAATATATTCCACCAATTTTTTTCTAAAATGCCTTGGAAAACTTCAATGTTATCCAACATCACCCTTAAATGATTTATATTTTACCTTTAGGCTTCCATAGGTTGTTTACTTAACTACAAAATGGACAAAAATGGATTTTGTATGCCTTTGAGGGAAGTTGTCTTTCATCGAATCTCAATGAGTTCATCAATCACATTAGGAACTATTCCCTACACACTGAAACACATTTAAAAATATTGTTATAACTTAACTATAATCCTGAAAGAGAGAGGAATTAAGGGTAGAATTTGGCCATAGGAAGGATTCACAGTGATCGAGAAACATAATTTTCAATTATGGGCTTAGTTGTCATGATCAAAAGTTTTAATTTTTGATGCTAGATATTTTACATGACAATAGTTGGCTTTAGCTTAGGAAAATCAATCACAAAGGGTAATGAATAACCATAGGTATATCATGGGGTAGTTGACCAATGCTTTATGCATTGGGAAACATAGTCATTTATTACCAAATAATGCAAGCAACATAGACACACAAAGGGAAAAGAAAAAACACACACAATTGAAAGAAAACACACAAAAACTAGAAGGTAAAAACAAACACATAATTGAAAGGGAAATTATGGTACATGTTTGTGAGAAACTAACCTCACTTCATGTAAATATTTAGATATTTCCTTCGTGAGGCAAATCCAATGGGGTCTCGTTAAGGTAACCAAGAAAATACGCGTTCTCTCTCCGAAGTGCTTTATCTTGAAGGGATTGAGCTAGAGAGAGTAAAAATTTCCATGAATTCCCTTGAGCTCTCTCCTTTTTTCCCAGAGAAGGAAAAGATATCCAATTTGGAATATTTTTTCTTACGTCTTCGATCAAAGAGCCTCTTTACTTTCAACTGGTATTTTCTTAGTGTATCAACTATTACTAAACTATCTTCATTCAAATTTTCTAAGTAACAAACCATCTTATCAAGAGCATATGAGTATTCTCCATTTTCTATTGCCTTCACTAGTTGTAAGGCAGGTAACTCTTGAGAAATTGGGATTTGAGATTCGAGTCTATATAACAATTTGAAAAGGAGAGGTGTTGATGGATTTCTAGGGCACGATTCAATCGGCCCATAATACACCATATATTTTCTTATGCCAATCTCTTTGATTAACATCCACCAGCTTCTAAACAATAGTGAAAATATTTTTGTTATTAGATTCTACTTGGCCATTTCCTTGTGGATAGTAATCAACAAAGTGGGATAGGGAATACCATGATTGTAGAAAAAGTCCATCAATTCACTGAAGAGAAATAAGTGGCATTTTTGGATACTATCTTGTTTGGTACCTTTAATCTAATGATAATGTTTTACTTCAAGAATTTACACACCATTTCAAAGTTGGTATGCTTGGTTGGAATAGCTTCCACCCATTTTTGAAGTAGGCAATAGCGGTAAGGACATACATATGACCTACACTGGAGTGCATGTTTAATACACCGATGAAATCCAAACCCCACTATTAGAAGGGTTATTCAATAATCATAGGCTTGAGAAGAAAAGCAACAAGTATTTGTCTTCCTACAAATTACTGATATAGATCACGTTTTCCAACCCATTTATATACAACATGAAAGAGGGTAGGAAATTAATAACCACCTCTCTAGAATCTTGTGAGTTGTGATAGAGATAAATGACCTCCACATGCTTAGTCATGATATGATTTGAAAATATTTTTTCTTCTTATTCAATGCACCTTAGGAATGTATCATCCACTCCATTATTATATAGTACGTTCTCCCAAATGACATGTTTCATTGCTATGAGACAAAGAGTACATCTTTGATTTTAATATAGGCATGGAGGGAAATACCCATAGGTTAGGAAATATACCATGTCTATGCACCAAGGGTTGGTGGTACTTACGAAGAGCACTAGAGGGAGGTATTTAACCAAGCATGCATAATAGTTGGAACAATATTCCCATTCTTCTTGAGTAAGGAGTTCACATAATCCATTACCTCGTACTAATTTGGAAGGTTTAATGTCAAGGTCATACTCTTTCATTTTTAACACCTAATTTTCTCTCCTTGTGTCGGGGTATTGGTGTATCAAAAAGGATTTAATTTATGGACTAGGAACCATGACAACAATATGAGAGTTCAAAAGGTAAAACTTGAAAATTTTCAAAGCTCTAACCACTACATATGCATGTTTTTCATGTTATGAGTAGTCAAGTTCATGTAATTTCAAATGAGGACTCATGAATGCAATGGGCGACTAAATTTTTCATCATTTTCTTCAACAAGAATCGTAGAAATAGTATATCCAAAGCATAACAACAATACGAGAATGAACTCTTTACTGAAATATGAGTGCACTAAAGTAGGTATTTTGCAATAGTACCTTTGATAGAGTCGAAAAAATCTTTTCCTTGTTTACTCCACTTGAAATATTCCTTGGGTTTCATCATGTTGGAAATGTCTTTTGTAAGCTCAGAAAATTCTCAAACAACCCTTTTTGAGAAATTTACTTTGTTAAAGAAAGAGTGCACACCTGGTTTATTGGTGGGTAGAGGCAATCTCTTAATGGCTTCCACTTTTTCTAGATCAGTCTTTGTGCCTTCCTTGCTCAAAATTTGACCAAGGAGTTTTCCTTTGGTCACCTTAAATATTGAATTATTTGGATTGAGGGAAATATGATGCCTTTTACAATGGATCAACACTTTTTCAAGTTGTCACAAGTTCTCTTATCTCTTCTTCAAGTATACTATTGTGAGATCATCTAGATACACCACTATGCATTTCCCTTTCAATTCCTTGAAATAAAAATCCATCACTCTCTGAAAAGTGGCACCCACATTGATTAGGCCGAAGGGCATACGGTAATATGCAAAACTTCCCAATGGAGTGGTGAAAACAATCTTCAACTGGTCTTATTTGAAAACTTCAATTTGGTTATATCCATAGAAGCCATCAAGTATGGACATCATTTTTGAACCATTCATTGCTTGTAGGATATGATCAATGACAATAAAAGGGTAATTATCCTTTAGGGAATCTTTATTTAAGTTCAAAAATCCACATAGATGTGGATTTCACCTTTCTTCTTCTAGACCGGTACAATATTAGCTATCCATGTTGTATGATGGATAGGAAAAATGATACGAGCATTGAGTAACTTCTCAACTTTTGCTTTGATAATCCCGAAAATCATCAGATTGTATTATCTTTAATTTTACCAAAAGGATTAGGTTGGAGTGCTTTGCATTGATTGAAAGGATTTTAAGTCATCATATGAATATGCAAGCATGTATGAATACTTATTTTAACAAAGATGAGAATTTTCTTCGTTCCTTAGGTGAATAAAATTTTCCTATGTTCACCATCCTTTGTTATTCACTTATTCTAATGTTAAGCTTGTCATATTCTAATGAATATCTTGGTTGATCCTTGGTCTTACCATGGATAAACCTATCATACTTGTCAAATAATTCCTCCAACAACACTAACTCCTTTAGAATTTTGTTACCTTTCAATTGGATTACTCCATGTTCATCTGTTTGATCAATTGTATTGATGTCACTATCATTTTTGGTAAAATATCATGGGGGAATCACTTCCTTAGAAGTACATAGACCTAAAATATCTAGTCTACTACAAGAAGGAAAAAATGAGGTTATGAGCATTAAAAAATTCTGGTTTTCTAAATTTTTGGCACACTTGGGTAGAAGATCATTTCCCCTAAAACTTTTCTCCTCTAAAATATAGATGTGGGATCATCAAAGAGGCAGACACTACCAAAGAATCAGGCCTAGAATTTTTATCTCCAAGAATTGATCTAATATCAAATGCATTAAATTATTTAAGGTAATCCCAGACTCTATTTATGTAGTGGCAGATACGAGAGTTCTTGACTTGAAATATATCTCTTACTCGTTTCACGATTAACTCAGTATCTCCTTACACGATGAGCTTCATGATCCCCATTTCTTCAATATATTTCCATTTGAGTAACAAGGCTTCATATTCAACCGTGTTGTTGGTGTTCAATAAGCGTAACTTATATACCAAGGGGGAAGAATCTCCATATAGGGGAGAACAAATCGATACCTACACTGATCGATTGGTGAATCAATTCAATCAAATTCCATGCTCAAAATTTAATTAGCAATACTATTATCATTTCCTCAAGAATGGGAAGCTCTTTTCCTCATTCGAACTCATGAATTATTTCCCATCACCTCTTTCCTCAAATGGAACTTCCCCGATTCTCGCTTTGGAAGAGGAAATTTGATCTAGGGTAGTCGACTTCTTAACCATGTATTTCATCTTTGGTTCAGGAAGGAGTTTCTTCATTTAATTATTGAATGGTATTGAGGTGAAGACCAGTCCATTTTAATATCACCTCCCATCTCTTTAAAAATATTCTATTGAGAGCATCCCTAATTATTTGGCATATACCTTACTAGAATTTTCGCTTTTACCCACTTTTTGAGATAGGCCACAAAAGCTAGTTGTGCATATTTGATAATTCCAACAATTGAAGTCTCCCTTGTCTCCATTGAGTAACAATGATTGAATTCTCGAGAGATACTCAAACCAAGAGCTTGAGAAACCTTAGTGGGCATGACATTGTTAGAGGCACCGAAATCAATGATATAATTGTTAAGTCGGTACCCATTGATCAGAAGGGAAACATTGAAAGGTTTAATTTTTCTAGTGTATGAAGGGCTATAAGCTAGAATATTTTGGATTTGGCTTGGCTTGGGTGTGGGAAGTAAGCCTTTGGAAGTGGATGACACCCTAGATTTGGAACTTTCACCTTTAATAAAATTTACTAGCTTATCAAACTATTCAGGTGAGTTTACAATTATTTTGATTCAGATATATGAACTTTGGCCTTTTTACATGGTCAATAATATCAAAGATTTAGGAAGGGTTTTCTAGACTATTGGAAAAATTAGTTTGATTTGATCTATAAGGATTATTTATATATTTTCATCACTCTTTTGACGTGTGCATAAGTGGAAGCATAATTCTTGGAATGAGTAGAAGTACTTGACTTACCTTGTTTAGAATATGTCTTGATGACAAGGCATGCAACTTTAGGATTTTTTTCGACTTATTCCAAAGATGGAGGAAGTTGGGATCATCTCTTAGTTATTATCTTTCCTGGTAGAAGAGTCACCGGTTGAGGATATTATTTTTCCTTATCTTCATGTTTGGATGATTTATCTTTTTCAAGGGGTTTTGATCGTGTAAAAAAATGCAAGAATGACTATTCATATCAGCCATGGAATCCTCATACTCATTTTGGGAATAGGATGCATACTTAAATAAGCCAACCTCTTTGGATCCAATTTCTTCGATCAATAATTCACCTTTTTCATCTTCATCTTTTAAAGTCATGTTCTCTTAATTTTCATCATCGATCATGTTCCACAAAGTGCTACATTCTTAGGTGGGGCCTCAAGAGCAATTCTATGAGGCACAACAAAACTTATTTATTATTTGATAATTTATTCCTCATAATATGTTTGTACAAGTTATTTTGAGAAATTTTCTTTTTGAGGGCAAGTATATCATTAGCAAGTTTTTGTACCAAAGAGTCCGTAGCTCCAAAACTTGAGCTTTGAGCTTTGTCTTTGTTTGGTCATTTCTTAATTTTTCTAGACATTGAAATATCATCTTCCAAATTAACTAAAAGCTCCTTGGCCTCATCTAAAGTAGTAAGTTGACTCCTTCTCAACATGAAACTGACCTCTAGTAACTGGAAATGGTGAAGAATCTAAACCGATCATCTTCCATAGGCATGAAAACCTCTAGGATTTTGTGGAGCATCTTATTAAACTTAGAGAAAAAATTCCCGCATAGATTCATGGGGCTCCTTTTCATTTGATACCATTGTACAATGAGGGAATGATAATATTCATTAGGCTTGAACCTGGCCTCAAACTTGGATTTCATGTCTGCCCAATTTTGATTGATCTCCATGGCAAGTGATAGAACCAATCAACAATAACTTCTTGTAGTAATTCCATAAATAGATGAACTGAAACATCTTCATATTCAACTCCAAAACCCTATAAGATGTGATGAATGAAACAATATGATCATTTAGATGTTATTTACCATCTCCTTTGAACTTGGGAAAATTATTCCTAGATCCTTTTAAAAAATTTATGTAGTGGAGGAGTTAAGGAAAATGACCACGTATTATGTCCCCATGACATGGGCATAACCATTCTCTCTTCTTCTTCCTTTGGTTCTTCTTCTCTTCTTCTTCTTCTTTTGGAGGAATGTAGTTCAATGGTTCTATAGATGGTTCTTCAAAGGGACCTTCAAGAGGAAAGTTAGGATCAAATTTAGGAAAGTACTCTTGACCGGTTTGCCTTGCTATTTGAACAATGGGAAGCCTGAAATCAGCTTGTTGTTTTACTTTAAATACAAGGTCAATTATGCCACTAAATCAATTAACCCTTATATATCTTCTTTCTTCTAGCTTGTAGGATTTGTGTGCAACTCAAAACATATTTCTTTATGCTCTTATTTGCTGATTTGGAACTTGTCGACACGTTGCAAAGCTTGGGAACATTCTTCTTCCAAATCCATAATTCTTGCAGCAACGTGGTAGTGATTGAAATTTTTAGAAAATTATATGGTTTTTGTTCCATTTATTTATTACTAAATAATAATTATGCAAAGTAATAATTATAATGTAAGAATGTAAGTTAGTAAATTAATAGGTTAGTAATGTGTTATTTGTTGTTATATAAAACAACAATAACAAATGTATATTTGGGTAAGTGAGTTTTAACAACTAACTTAGGTGATTCAAGTGGTTATTTCCACCTCCTAAATTATAGGGGCTATTTCCTATTAATTTGTATAGTTGTATTGTAAAAGTTTGAAGCAACTTATTGAATATCATTCATATTTTTCTATGATCTCTCCGCAAACTATTGTATTATTTTCAAAAATTTGCTTTGTTGTTCCAAATATAGTTTCTCAAATCTATTGTAATATCTTTTTGAATGTCTTGGAAGAAAATAAGGTTAGGCTATAGAACTTGAGAACTTCCAAGAATAGACCTTAGGAAAAAATACATGGTAAACATTAAGGCTCTCAAGGTTTTCAATTTCTGATTTCTTTTTAGTTTTTCAGATATATAATATTTAGTATTTTAATGGTTTTAGAATTGGTGCAGAGACAAAAAAACATGCCCCACGGTGGGCACCAAAAATTGCTGGCAAAAAAATTGTCGCGAGGTAAAATTAGTGAGTTTTCACCAATGCTTTGGGACTAAGTCCCTCCTCTTGGTAATGGGGAGGCTCCCATTTATTGAATGTAGAAAAAAATCAGTAGGTGGTCGTGAAGCCGAGGATCACACATGAATACTCCACTAGACTTGTGGAAAATTTCTTGCACTTAGTACAAGGGAAGAATTTTCTTAGTGAAAAGAGGTAGAGGGGAGTAATAATATAGTGAAGGAGGGTTAAATTTGTGAATAATAACTTTCTGATTTTCAAAGCATTAACAAGAGTACATTTACACTCAATTAAAGGAATTCAAACTTGCGAATGAGACAAGACTAAATAATCATAGACACAAAATTTGATTGATTTATTCATCAAAGGCATCAAGTCCTTTCTTGGTTTTACAAGATCATCATGCTTACAAAGTTGAGTATGCAAGAAATAGAGGAAATATAGACAAAGAGGAAATATAAGAAAGTAATCTCTTGTTTATATTTAGTAGTGTGAAAAGCTATCCAATAACAAATCACAATTGATAAACCTTTGGAATCGAGAGGCCATTACAATTTATATCATTATAAGAAAAATATTTTTATCTCCCCCATATGAATTTTCACCTTCCCTCATCACTTGTGACCTTTCATGTTCCTAGGAAACAAAAGTGAGCCTTTTTCTTATTAATTAAAAATAACTCTTACAATGTAAAACTAAAGGTCACTTACGTGAAAAATACTAAATAGTGAAAAGTACATCCTTAATGAAGAATTAGAACATGGAGAGAGAAGAAAGGAGGAAGGAAGAATAGAAGAGATGATCACTCTGATGAAAACAAAGCCTCTATTGATGAAGAATTGACTACTGGGGAACCTTGGGGGAATGCTCCTAGAAATATTTATTCACCCTTGAATTCTTTATCAGAACGGATTGCCACAAGTGCCACTTTATCCGCTTGTGGAATCGAATGAAACTCAAAGCATTAATCCAGGTTTCAGGAAAATTTTCAATGGTATTACATTGGTTAAACGAAACCTGATCCTTTATAGTATTAGAAATTGAACTTGTAATTTTTGTGAGAGACTTAATAGAATCCTCGTTAAATGAGTAGGGATATTTAGCCTCTTTTTGACCAACTCGTAGAAGGATTTTAGGAGCTCTTCAAATGATTAATTTTCATTGATTGGAGGTGATCCAAGCTTTTGCACAATATTGTTAATACCTTCTAAAATATATTTAATGTGTGTTCTTCAAAATAATAAAAATCAAATATAACATCATTCAACACATCATACCGAGAACTCATATTGTGAGAACAAATAGGATATAAGTTATCAGTCATGGAAGTGAACAAATTTTCACTCACCAAGAAATGAGAATCTAGATTACTCATTTCAAAAACTAATGGAAACACATTGTCCCAATGGGATTTCTCCTTTTCAATCTCCTCCTTAGTCATTTTCACCTTAGAATCCATGGCGAGGGAAAATTTAAACAATGAGAGAATTTCTAGAAATAATTCCTTTCTTTTCTCAAGAATATTTTCAACCTAACTATCATTAGCCCTTCCCTACATTGTGTAACCTCAAGTTTTCTTAATTATATCATGGTCAAAGCTACTGATAAGAGTGATAGCTTCTACGGGAGGAATTGGTACTATATTGGGTGTCCAAGAATGATTGCACATAAGCAGTGAGAGTTCTCACATGCTCCTCCAACTGCTCCATTGTTTGTTTATATTCCTCATTTCAAGAAAGCATGTGGCAACAGATTCCTTAAATAGGTGTGTATCACCTTCATGTGTGGCTTGACCCAAAGAAATCCTTGTCAGCTTGTAATCATCTTGAGTCATTTTCTCCATAGGTTTTACAACCTTTGGATGGGAAACCTCTACATATTGGGCCACATAAGCCCCATCAAGAAACAAGAGGTTACCTACTTCTTCTTTCCTCGCTTGGTTTTCATGATTTTGAGATAGCCTCAAAATTAGGTGTCATGGCATGTTGCACCATCCTTGAAACAATTTCAAAAAAATATTGAATTCAAGGAAAAGTATCTACTAGATTATGCTCAATATCATGCATGGGTGCATTATAGTGCACGATAGGGAACTACATCTTGCACATTGTGGGTTGACTTAGTTGTCAAAGAAGATAAACTTGGGATCAATAAAGGAATAGGGACAATGAAAGATCAACTTTACCTTATTAGAGAGACTCAATGGAATCTTCAATGATATTGGATTTCTTGCACAACCTCTCGGGGTTGGAATATTTAATGTGCTCTTCTCCCACAACATTTCTCTTTGAGGGTTCTTTTGAATGAGTGGAGCATATGATATTCTCGGACGTATTTAGAGAGGAAGTGTGAGATACCTATCTAGATAGAGTCATGAATCCATTAGAATCGATGAAATAAATTATTGTTCTCTTGAACCATTCTCTTGATCTATGAATTACCATTGCATTCCTTTCCTTGATATCACTCGATTTTATAGTATTCCATAAGATCAGATGAAGGGGTGAAGATTTCATTGCTTCAAGGTCAAACAAGTATGATCCATCATCTTTTATTCCATCAATGAACCAATGAAAATTGAGATCCCTCATTTTGTCAACTGTCATCCGTATATAGTCCCTTTTTATCACTTTAAAATCATCAATGCAATTAGCCTAGTAGTCTTCAATTTGAGGTGTATGGTGCGATCCAAGGAAGGTGAAAATTTTAGGATTTCTCTTAATATCAAATTTAGGCATAGATGTGTAGGAGTGGACACTGAGGGAGGTGAAAAAGGCTTCAATTTTTGATCCATTTGTGACCCTCTTACATGAATAGATCCCCAAAGAGATGGGAAAAGACACACCCTTTTTTTTGTTTCTACACTGGGCATGTACATGAGGTAGTTGGCTACATAATTCAACCATTATGATTTTTTCATTCAAGTACTGGGTAACTGCAAGGTTTAAGATCATAGCTTGAGATCCTGATGTAGGTGAAGGTAGAGAATTGGATGAAATGATTCTCATACATTTTGATCAACGCAACTTCTTAAGAAGAGATCCTCGCTCGTATTTCCTTTGAGGATTCAAATGATGAACATGGTGAATGCATCATTCACCTTAGAATAACGATAGTTGTTTTTATGTGAGCTATAGATACTTCTCGTAGGTAGGTGATTTTTGAGATACATTAAGAGCTGCAAAAGGACCACTGAAGGGTCTTGTGAAGGCAAGAGCATATACCAAGTAAGAGATCATGGTGAACTCTTTTGTGGAAGGAAAGTAAAGTAATTATTGATGGATGTTGTCATTGATAATTTCCCCCAATCTACCATTTGGTTCCCTTCATTAGTAATAAGGATGAGCCAAGCCATTCAACCATGGAGTTCTTTTATCATTTCTTCTCCCATCATCCCGCTTAGTAGAATAATTTTATATGAATAACCTTCATGGAATTCACTCCTAGACAAGTTATTTGGAACACGAGAAGGTGATTCTTTTTATTATTAATGAAAAAGGACTCTTACAATGTTAATGCTTTGGAGGTCACTTAAGTGAATATGTTGAAATAGAAAAATAAGTTCTTAATGGAAAATTAGAATATGGAGAGAGAGAGAGAAGGAGAGAGAGAGAAGGGGTTGAACAATCTAATGAAGATGGATCCATTTATAATGAAGAACTAGCCATTCTTGATACTTGAGGGAGAGTTCATGGAATGAGCTCCTCTCCTTTTGATTCTTTACTTAATTGGATTTTGTGGGTGCTACCTTTTCTTCTTATAGAATATGGATGTATCTCGACACTTTGATCCATATCTTGGGAATATAATTAATATCCTTTTAATGATTAAACCATTCTTTATGGTCTATTTAAATGTTTTAAATATAACCTCTAATGTTAGCAAGAGACTCTAAAGCCTCCTCGTTAAAGGAGAGAGGATCACTTACCTCCTTTTTGACTAATTTTTGAAAAGAACTAATGAGTTCCTTTGATGATGAATTATCAGTGAGTGGAAGGGATCCAAGTTCCTAAACATAGTCACTGACATCATCTAAAATATTGAAGGCATGTTGTTCACTAGATTTAATTTTAGAGATGACATCTTCTATCATGTCATATCTAACATTCATTGTATGGATCCAAACTAGGGAAAAGTTCTCAACAATGTATGTGAACACATTCCTACTCACAAGAGTGTGGGAGTCGAGGAAACTCATCTCAAACACAAGTGGGAACACCTCATCCCAATGGATATTCTATTTTTCAAATTATTCCCTTATTTCTTCACTTCTGAAATGGTGGCAACAAAATACTTGAATAAAGAGAACTTATGAGCGTAAAGCCTTTCATTTTTCAAGAGTCTTCTCAATCCATTTTTCACTATCTTTCCTTGAATCATATTCCCTTATACTTTATTTTTCATCTCATGGTTGAATTTATTGATCAAATAAATGTATTTCAAAGGAATACAAAGTATTGAATTGGCCTCCAAGAAAGGCTGAATGTGGGAAATAAGAACTCTCACATGCTCCTCCAATTACTCAATTGTTCGTTTGTACTCCTCATTTCAAGAAAGTATGTGGGTAGAGGATTCCTTAAATAAATGAGCACCACCTTCATGTGTAGCTTGACCTAATGAGATATGGGTCAAATCATAGTCCTCATGAGTCATTTCATCTACAATTTTTATAACTTTCGGTTGGGAAACCTCTACATACGATTACCAGAAACTCCATTGAAAAATTGAGAAGTTACATGTGCCTTCCTACCTCATTTTTTTCTTCAGACTATTTGTGATGGCCCCAAGGTCAGGTATTACAACTTGTTGAGTTATCCTTGGTTCACTTATGAGAAATTCTTGGATCCATGGGAATGTATTTATGGTATTTTTGATGAATCTCACCTTCTTATGAAGCTTCCTAGAATAGGGAACCTTTGTCCGCCTTATTTTCAGATATTCTTGTTCAATGGTCCTTAATTGCACTGAAATGAGGTTTGGTTGAAATGTTTCTTCCTTTGAGGTGTAATCACATCACCAAGTGTTAAATGAGTGTTTAAAAACTCTATTATGCAAATGGAATCAAGATGATTTCTCACTCTTACATACATGGTGCCTCGCATGAATATCACCCATTTATCTTTGTTGGCTCCAAATTACTTCTTGAATGAAATTATATTTGGGAAAGGTTGTGTATTTATTACTAACATGTTTCCCATGGGAAAATATTATTCCTTGATTCTTCACACAAGATGGTTTGAGTTCCTAGATAGCTTAATTATCTCACTTCAACTTGCTTCCCGAGAGAGATGTTGACAAATTCGGGATAGATGACTCTTAACTTCATCGCATGAGTGTCTCATTTCAATTTTGATCATGAAGACACCTATTTTCACTACAAAATTCATTTCTTTGAGTAAGATCTCACCTAAGTGGAAAAATTCCTATAACATTTGAACAACATTACTTAATTTTCTCCTTGTGGACACAAAATTCCTTCTCCAGATGAAAGGATTGAACTCTGAATGGAACTTGAGGAAGAATCACTTATTTTGAACTTGAAATTACATTGAGATCATCATTAAGGCTTGATTAAGTGTTTAGAAAAACTCTCAAGAGGTATGCATTGTTGGTGAGCTTGAGATGATTGCTAGTCTCACTCACGATGATATTTTATCATCATTTTGGCTTCCTACATCAAAGTTATACCTCTCATAATTGATGCTTTGAGATATTGAGGAAGGTTTTATTTAATTTTTGAGGCATGAAACGAATTATTAACCTCACAATGATGGAAAAAATAATAAGATTAGTGAAAACAAAGCTGCCAAAAACTTTCTACACTAAAAAGCGGAACTTTCTATTGTTAGCGGTGGGGTCGGAAGCGATATTTTGGAAATTTTGTGCAATCCTCGTTCTTTGAAAATACTAATGCACTTAGGATATTTTAATTGATGAGGATGTGTTATTTTTAGAAATTTTCTATTTTTAGACATCTACTTTTTTCAACTGTTATTTTTAAGAAGTTCGAATTTGACTCTTTCTTGGTGTTTATTGTTTTTCCAGGATGTTTCAAACGTTGAAATTTTTCTAATTTGGGAAAATTTCTATTTTTAGAGTCTCATTTTTTAGAGCATATTATATTTTTAGTAAGTGGATTTACTAGTTTCGAATGCAACGAAGCCACCATCATTGTGTTATGTTTTACACTGGGATCTAGTGCCCCAATTTTCACCATTTCTTGTCTATGAATCTCTTGGAAATCAAAATCAAGTTTCTAGGGTTTTATTTACAAATATATATATTGAGAAGCATCTCTAGTATAAAATTATGTTTTTCAACGTTTGACAACAGTAACAATGGAGGAAGGGTGATATGTGTTAAATAAATGGTTCAAAATTGAGTTTTATTTCACTTTTACACTTCCCTGCTAACTCTGGTTCAAACATTGGGTCAAATGAGACTTCATGTGAGGTAAAAATCAGGTTTTAATGGTGAAATGGAGACACAAGGGATAGTGGGGATCCAAAGTTCACCTTAGAGAAGGATGGAGACAAGTGGCATCACGAGAGCAAGTGTGAGTGAGATGGAGTGGTGTGAAATCCACTTGCAGAGCTGCAGGAAAGGCCACATGGAGGTCCAAGGGCTTGAGAATGGGAAAGGGAACATTTTCTTTTCCCTCTTTTCCCCATGGAAAATGGGGACACAAAATTTCACCCATGGTGAAGGATGGATGCAAGTGGAAACAAGGGGGCTAGGTTGGATGAGAGAAAGGAGTTGAAAAATCACTGCAGAGCCTGTAGAAGGTCATATGAGTGTTTGAGGGTTAAGTATGAGAATAGGGCACACTTTATTGTCCCCTATATCCTATTGGGAACATGGCGGGCATCATGTGGTGAATTTTTTTCCCATGGTGAGGGAGTGAGGGCGCACTTTTGTGTCCCTCATGCCCTCCTTGTCTTAGGGGACAAACAAGACACTAGGTGCTCCAAAGTGTGACTATGAGAGGAGGGTGATGGCATAATTTTTTTTACCTCACATTCCCCATGTCCCCAAGGGGACAATAGGGACAAAATTAGGTCAAAATTGTGCTTTTTTATTAATGGAAAACTTGATTTTACACTAGCTATCCAAAAATAGCCTAAAAACATACGTCTTTCACCGTAACGGCTTATGATGATGTTTTGGGGTCAAATTTTATATGAATTTGACTCCAAAACAAATTATAAGACCAATGGAATATATTTGAGACATTTAATGTATATGAAACTCAAAAACGTGGCCCCTTTTTGTTCTGAACTGTGAGGGGCAACTACACTATTTGGAATTCTTCATGAAACCTTCAAGCCTTGGAGTAAAATTAATATTACCAACCTGTATATAATTCTCATAAATTTCAGATTCCTAATTTTTTTCTAAATCCTTAAAGAGCTCCCTAATCATGCGAGAGAAGTTGAGATTCATCACAATAATGTTCATTCCTTCCACTTGAAAACCCACTATTGAGAAAATTGCCCCTGAATGATCAAACATTTCCTAAATATTCCTAAATTATTTCCAAAACCTTCAAGGATACCAAATACCACCACTATATACTTAATATATTTTCTGAACTTTATCAACACAAGCTCCGAAATGGTCAAAATTAACCTTTCTAGGCATCGAGGAGAACTAGTCTTTTCTTGAACTTCACTAGATCAACTCATTAAATTTATCACATTCTATTGCAAACTAAGACATGTCTACTAAATACATTAGGACCATGTCCAAGGCTAGGCGATGATATCACGAGAAGGAAGATTAGCCAATAGGAAGACTCATGAGGATTGGAAGGCAAAATTTGCATTGTGGCTAAGTTGTCATGTTTTAAATTCTACATTTTGGGTCAATAATTTTACATGACAAAAATTCATAGTGTTGTAGACAAGTAAAAATAATTTAGTGCTTTGAATGGATAGTGGGTGACCTCATTCGAGAATAGCTTGCTCGAGAATATTTTATCCTCCACTGGTTCACGGGGTCTACCAAACATCTTGTTTTTTAAGTCTTCTAGATCCATATCAGTGACATCACTTTCTCCCATACAAGGATATTCAATGATCAGGGTTGAAATGAATTTCAAACCTAAATATTTAAACTTCATAGTGTCAAAAAGCACTGAGATAGACAAAATGGGAGTTTTTACAATATTTTTGAACTCAATTACAAAACTTTCTATTTTTAGCAGGTCCTATCTAGGACTACTATTTTTAGTATTTTTCACTATTTTCTCTTTTTGATGTTTCTTGCTCATTTGGAGTGTTGTGAATGCTGAGGGTTCACTATTTTAGAAACTTACTATTTTTTAGACATGCACAACCTTGTACACTTGTTATTTTTAGAAAAGGGACTTATAGATGTCGGTTTAAATGAAAACACTTTCAAAAATTTATGTTTTACTCCATGACTTTCTGCTCCAATTTTCAAGTTTTTTCATCTGCCGGATCTCTGTAAAACCGAAAAGGTAACTTTAGGGTTTTGAATATTTATATTGTAAATAATAAAGATCATCAATGGAGTTACTTTTACAATCAACTTAAATGTGTTTTAGAGAGGAATGCATACACATTATTTTGTTGGAAACAGTGCACGATTGAGAAGTTACCAACAATTCTTTATTTTTTGGTTATAGAGGTTTGGTGAAATTTGAGTAGTATACCTACTGAAGAATAGAGGTTGGGAGGATATTTCAACAACACTTTAAAAAAAAATGAATGTGTTTTGGAGAGATGGAGAGTTAGTTTGATTTCAATGTGATTTTTAACCCACATATGACCATAACTACTTTACTAGGGTTGGGAGCAAGGTCAAGTGAGGTTGTAATGATGCAATAGGGACAAAGGGGACATAATGGAAACCAAAGTGTGACTTGCACTAGATGGTGACAAGTGACATCCTCAGGTGCCTTGTGTGTGAGATATAGGGGCTGGGAATAAGCACCGAGGGGCTAAGAGGTGGTTCTTTAGAGACCGGGGTTGCATGGAGAATGGAAGTCACAATTTTGTGTGCCCCTTGTCCCCTTTACACCTTGGGGGACAAAAGGGGACAACTGAGTGCAAAAAGTGGAGTTAGGGATTAGCTATCATGAACGGGGACAAGTGATAGAGGCAAGTTGTGCAACCTAAGGGTAGAAGTGTAGAGGAGTGAGTGACATAAGGTTGGCATTATGGGGGGTCACAACTTTTTGTCCCCCTTTTCCCCTTTGCATTTTTGAGGAAAGAGTGCAAAAAGTGTGAATTAGCCACTTTTGAAAGGTTGGTATTACCCACGGTGTCCAAATTGGGACATCATGAGTGAAATTTCCACCCTGAGAGAATAGGAAAGTGTTTTGGGGTCAAAAATTATATTATTTTGACTCCAAAACACTTTCTGAGATCATTGGAACCATTATTAGGATCCAATTATTCTTGAAATTTCAAATTTAGGCATATTTCCTCTATGGTGAGAGGAACAATTGTTGTATTCTAAATTACCTCTAGTAATATTTAAGACTTGGAACAAATTTCATGTTTTTATCTGTAGAGGATTCTAAGATCTTTCTTATGACTATTTTTTCCCTCTAAACTCCCTCTGGAACTCCCAGTAATCATCCGAGAAGTTAACTTTTGTCGTTGGAGTATTCATTCCTTACACCTAGAATTACCCAATGTTACACAAGTTGTTCCTGAATCAAATATTTTCCACCAAAATTTCCTAAACTTCCTTGGACACCTTCAATGTTCTCCATCACCCTTAGATGCTTTATATTTTCCCTGTAGGCTTACAGAGGGTGTTTACTTAGCTGCATAATGGCTAAAAAAAGATTTGTTAGGCCTCAGGAGATGTTTTCTTTCATCGAATCTCAATGAGTTCATAAATCACATTAAGCACTCTTTCTTGAATAATTAAATACATTTAAAAATCTTGTTAGCACTTTTCTTTGAGCCTGAGTGAGGGAGGAACTAAGGGCAGACTGGTTAGAGGAAGGATTCACCGTGACCGGGAAACACAATTTTCAATTAAGGGCATAGTTGTCATTAACAAAGGTTTCAATTTATCATGCTAGATATTTTGCATGACAACAAATCATCAATGTGTGTCCTATATATACTAATTCATCTATGTATTTATAAACTTATTGAATTAGAATTAGGACCCTGTTGGTGCGTAAGCCAACACACAATGAAAGTGAAAGAAAATCCAACAAAGCATAAATCTCAATAAAACCAAGTGAGGGGTAAAAAGGCCTTGAAAAGGCGGGGGACATTTTTGTAGAGATGTGAACAATTTTTGGGTACAAAATTGGTCAACATTTCATTGAAATAGTAAAGGCGACATCAAGCAAAAACAAAGGGGACATAAAACTACCTAAAAAAGGGAGAACATGCCATCAAAGATAGAAAATAGAAATACAAGGACAAATCAGCTTGACCAAGGGAAAAACTAACATAGACAAAAATAAGTCTACAAAGGGTCGAAGACAAAAAAATCTCAAAATACGATGACACAAGGAGTACACATCAATAAGAGTCTAAATTGGACTAATAATCAATAAAAACATAAATGTACACTTGTAACATAACAAGTGAGTAGTCTCATACCAAAATGTGGTGTTTATAGAATGCAAAGTTATTTGGATATCATACTAATAATTTAAAAAAATAATAATTATAATTCTACACCTTTTTAAAACACTTTAAATGGATTTAAGAAAACACATTGTAATTCTACATTCTAGTCCACCTTTAATTACACCAATAGGCATTTTACAATAATAATTGAGGGTTGGGGTGATGAGATGCATAATGACATTAAATCCAACATTCATTTAACTATCACAAAGTACTTTCAACTTTAAATTTGGCGTCATTTGATTGTCACTTAGAGTTTTTTTTTTTCTTTTATTTTATAGAAAATCAAAAGATTGAAATATCTTTGTCATATGGTTAAGTTTGAAGTCATTTTTTGCTTACTTAGAAATTTTTTTCTTTTAGTTTATAGAAGTCAATCAAAAGATTGAAATATCTTCACCATATGGTTGAGTTCGAGTCATTTTTCACTTAAGAAAGAATTTTTAAACAAAACATATAAATGTAACTAGATTGATACCGTCAATCACAAATAAAGAAGATATTACCAAAAAAATAATGAAATTATTAATTGATATAGTATACATAAATGTCTACATGTACTTAAAATACCTACACCAATTATTAGTAAACCTTAAATATATAACTTAATATGATTAAAATCTTAAATTTTCTAAGTCTTCTCAAACTAATCTCTATAATTCTAAGTCGGCTATTACCATATATTTGTCGATATGATCCAGATTCTTGTATATATGATGGATCCACAATCTTTTTTCATGTTTTCGAACGGTGGAGAATAAACTCTTGATGCTTAACTCCTTTTCAAAATGTATATGCCAAATTTCTCGATTATATTAAAAATGAATGCACACCCTACCTTTAAAACTCTTCTTTTTGGTGTAAATTTGTTCCCTAAAACCTTGAGAAGATTTTTGTTAAGTTAAAGGCTTTTATAGTAGATTATTAAATTTTATGTCATTTTTAATGATTTTAAGATGATTCGATTCTTATCGCTATGTTTCGACATTATTCAATGGTTAATGTTTAAAGTGGGCATTTGTTTAACACTTTGACATGATTCCATATGTTAGAGACTCAACTGTCAAACCTATTCAACACAAATACACTAATTATTTAGTCTCAACAATCATAAATAGCTATTAACATAATAATTTATGATGACTATATAATATTTATAAAAGAAAATGTTATTATTATATGAATTCACTCATATTAATCATCTTGAAATAACTTAAACACAAACAACAAAAATTCTTATAAAAATAAATAATCAAACTGAAAGAAGGTTGTCAATAGTTGTGGAAATGGCTTAGGTTTCAAATTTATCCAAACCATAGAGAACAACACTAATCCTACTGAAAACTGACCATTGTATTAAGTTGGAGGAGGAATTTTGGGTTCGAATTGAGAAGCAAAGGCCAAGATACCCACACCAAGCAAAGAAACCTGAAGCAAACTCTTAACACATTGCCTTCTCAACTTATCATTAATTATTTCATTTTCTTCATTTAGAAACCTGAAGCACCCATTTTCCTTCATAATGGGAATATGCAAAATGGGTGTCTCCTCTTTCTCTTTCTCCTTCTTCTCCCCTTCATTATTATTATCATTTTCATCCCCATCTACTACTACTACTGAATGCTCCCCTTCTTTATTATTATCATTTTTTCAACTTCTTCTACAACTATAGGTACGTGTTGCCATTGATTTGAATTGATTTTAGCATCGTTATCTTCTTCTTCTTCATCATCATCATAAATATCGTCATTGTCATCGTCATCATCATCATCATCGTTATCAGAATCATGACCATCAGTTTGAGTTGAGTAGTGTTGTCTCATAATATTGGAATTAAACAAGGCCTCCAACTCTACCTTCATAGCTGGAGGGATCTCTGTGAAGAAATAATTATTGCAGTTTTGTATGTCAAATGAGGCTCTGCTTAACGGCATTGTTTTCAGGGGTAAGAAGGCAAATGGAAAAGTGCAGCGTAGAAAGTAACGGCTATAAAGCAAGGGAGAGGACCATAAGTTGGTACACATCGCTTGGCGACGCCTTTTCAAGCTTAATGAATTCGTTGAGATTCGTATCATCTTACCAACAACTATACCACTTTCGGCTATTCACCAAATTAAAGGACCTATGTCAATTTCAATTTAAAAAAAGGACAGGGGAAGGAAAAATGTCAATTTTGAACTATTATGATGCACGTCTAGTACATGGTAGAGGAGAATGAGTGTGTCTTGTTTCTTGGGTTTTCACTTCTTTTATATTGTGTTTTTGCAAAACACACATCAAAGTAAGAAAAACACTCATAACGATATATGTTGAAATTGTTTTCAGATTTTAAATTCTTCATTTACATAAGTATATTATAATGTTTAACAATATGTTGGTTTCTTAATCACCATAACATTACTTTCTTTTCACTTTCGTATGGGAAAGGTCTTTTGATATTTTGAGGAATTGGCCTTCACAAAACATCAACGATTAAGGTCGATGTTATTATTGATGATGGACACATTTCGAGGCTTGGAGATCGTGCATGTCTCATGGATCTCACATGAAGAACTTACTTCTTACATGTCAATAAATCTACTCTTTGACATACAAAGGATGCATCTTGTCTCTCCTTTCTTTTAATTTGTGTTTTCTTTCCTTTTTGTTATATTTATTTTCCTAATATGACCATAGTAAATAGTCTTTAACCTAAGTGCTTTTGTAATGGATTTGGCTTGTATTCTTCTCTTAAGAGCCTTGCACATCCCAACTTTTATAGTAGTTTGTGCCATCTACATAGTCTTGCAACATCTTTGTATTCTTGCACAATATCAAGCAACATATCACACAACTCTCAAACACTACACATGATCTTTAGAACTTAGTGATTGTGTCACAATGTATCGCTCCTTTACACCATACAAATTGGGACTTTCTTAGCTCGCACCATGTCGAATAACTTTCTAACATACCACATGCTCAAATCCAATTGTCATACCTCTAAAAAAACAAACCATTAAACATTATAAAAGACACACCATTTCATAATTATCCCTGCTGAAAATGGTTTCTTATAATGATATATTGTATGCCTTTTAACACTGAGAGGATCCATTGAATGTTAACATGCCTTAAGTATTGAGCAACATATGGGCATCTTGAAATAGATTCCAGTCTAGGAAAATTAGTGAGCTCTACCCCTTCTAAACTTGAGAATCTCCATTCTCAACCTTACTAAATACCATACACCTACGTATCAACCCTATTCTTTTTCATTGCATAAAAATTGCACTACTTTGTAAATATATTGTATTCAAATGTGTATTAGTTTAATGTTGTTAAATTTTCTATTACATGTTATACAATCTTGTGATTTATTAGGTAAATCATAGGGTTGTCATCCACCTTTCCATCCCGAGGCTTGTGGTGTAGATCATTGTTATTAAAGAAAGATATTTTGTATGCATATAAACATGTGAGAACAACATGAGAAAGCAGATCTAATTTGATCTATTCTAGATTATTAGGAAGAATGTCATACTAAGAGAAATATTGTTGACACACAATTCTTTGAGTCATCACTATACATTCAAAAATTCATTTGGGATACCATTAAAGATAAGTATACCAAACTATTTGAAAATAATTGTGAACTTAGGATGCAACTTCATCTAGTATTGTCTTATTCTTTTGTGTAGCCTATCAACCCACAATTTTATCATAAAACCCCTTTCAAATTAATTTTCAATCTTAACATTCTAGTTTTTAAAGGAAAATTTGATGTTAAAACATTGGTAGTTGGATTCTATAATTAGAAGCATTTTTCTTATAAAACCACTTCGGTGACTCAATTACTATCACTTTTATAACATTGAGTACATCCATTTTAGAGTCATGTTAACCTTAAAATTTACCTTAACGGGAAGGTGTTGTTAAAAAATTGTCAAAATTTCTTAAACCTTCTTGGATTCTTCTTGCATGAACATGCTTTTAAATTTCGAAGTTTTTGAAACTTTGAAGTCCAAATTTTCAGATTTCAGGTTTCGGGATTTTTCACTTTTCGGAGTTTTGTTGATTGTGAAATAAAATTTTGATTTGGAGTTCGAACTCCAAAATCCTGAAAGTCTAAAATTTCAGACTTTTCAAACTTTTATGTTTCAGAATCCTCTTTAACATTTGTTGATATTTTCGCTTTTGAGTTCGAACTCTGAAAGCCCAAAAGTCCAAAATTTTGGAACTTCAGACTTTTAGGTTTTAGAGTCTCATGTTGTTTTTGTGGATAATTTCACTATGAAGTTCGAATTCCAAAACTTGAAGTTTGAAATTTCAGACTTTCGGGGTTTTGGACTTCGAGTTTCACATTGCAATGATTGCGCTTCATTTCAGAGTTTTGGGGGTTGTAATTTCAGACCTTCCACAAACATTTAATTTCCAACTACCCTCACACGTGTCGGCTTCTAAGCATTAATTCCAGGGTTTCCTATATAAACTCAAATTTCTACCTATCATTTTCACTTGGCTTTTACTCTGACACTTTGTTTTTAACACACCATTTTGTACTTTCAAGGCATCATTTTCAAGGTACAATTTTTAAGTTATTTCTTTTTGGTTATGATTGATTGGGGTTTTTTTGTTTGTTTTTTTCCTTTTTATCTATTCTTCTTTTCTTGCTTGACTGAAACCCTTACCTTTCACCGTTCTTCCTTTAACCATGTCATCTATTTATTTTCTCAATACTACAAACTTCAATACATGCAGGCATCTAGTTTTATCAAGTCCAAGAATTGTGCAACCATTTCCTTCAATTTTTGTTACATGCATTTCAATTTTGAAGGTCACAATTTCAGGTTTTCGGAGGTCGCAATTTAAAGTTTTCGAGATGTTGCAGAGTTTTCAAGTTTTCAAAGGTCGCAATTTCAGGTTTTGGGTAGTCGGGGTCTCAGAGATTCACTTTTCAGGGTTTCGGGACTATGAGGAGTTCAGGCTTTTGAAGTTGAAGCCTTTTCGGAGTTACCATTTTCAGACTTTTAGACTTTGGGATTTGAACTTTCTGATTTCCTACAAAATTTCCAAAGACTACTCAAACTCCGAATTCCAAATTAATGTCAACTTCCTAGTCAAGGGAAAGGGAAAGATGAAGTACACATTTTTAGGAGTTTCTCCTCACTCATGCCTATCTTCAGATTTGAGAAATATTAGAGATACTGACCTTAGACAAATAGATTTTCTAGACTTCGGGAAACATTAAAAGGCCCTAGTAAGAAGCCTTGGATACAAGCCATATTCGACAGTGGGCTCGCTCTCGCTGTAGGTTTTCCTTCATCTATAAATTGTTCTAAATTTCTCTTAGTTGCGGTATCCCATTTTCATAAGGATTTTAAATATGTAAAATACATGATGACAATAAGTTCGTAATTAGGCTAGACACCGATTTATTTGAAGATTTATTTAAACTTCTAGATGTTGAAGGATATTCAATAATTTCACTAGAAGTCATCGTGGAACATTGGGATAAAGAAATTGAACTGTGTACAAAAGTCATAATGAAGATTTACTTGGCCAAGGGTGTCATCAAGCTTCCTAAAACATTGTTCTGCTTAGACTTCATCCATGAAGTAAGTGATCTTATTGTATTGTTGAGTCAAATTTTTGGTCTCGCTTTCACAAAGGAGTTTTAGGAATGGATGTTCCTCTATATTGTTACTATCAAGAAGAATAAAGAATTCATACGTTGGGGGGAACAAATCAGCAACTCAATTTGTTTTTAGTTGAGCAATGTTTTAATGTCTAAAAACTTCTTCATGACTTCCTTCCTTGTTTGTACTTGCCACTACCAAGGGGAATTCAATGGTTCGAACACAAAAGGTGTCAGAAGTGTGTCACTGATTTATCACTTTTATCCTCAAATCATAATGGAAGAAGACAACAAACATTTTTGTAGAGTTAATGATGCCTTTTTTTTTGTCCTCCTTTATCATTTTGATAAAGATTTGTATAATCAAAGGATTTCTGATGAAGATTTTAAAGAGGTACGGGAATGGGGAGCCATCTATCTTCATTTCCCTACATTTACATCATCAGGATTCCCGGTTTCTAGGGTGCCCCAAGCAAGTTACCGAGATGTCACACTAACAAATGGGTTTATTATAATTGGTTCAATAATTGTTGGATTATCACAAAATTCAAAAGAAATGACATAAGGCGAGAGTTCAGTTTCCTAGTTCAAAGGAAGGTATACATGTGTCAGTATTTATAAATCAAAGAATGTGGATGGAGAAATGTTGGAAGTTACTTTGCGAAGTTTCCATCCCAAAACCAAATTTGATTACTGGGGTAAGTTTAGTGAAACAGGGTTGGCCAGTTCTCACATGCCTCAGCTAAAGGATATTTGGATTCATTTTCGGGATGAGGTTATCATCAGACAACGAGAATATGAAAGGTTGACTTTGAATGAGGTTAGATAATTCAATATTGTGGATATTCCGGAAGGGATGGAGGACGATGATGAAGTATTGGATCTAGTGTATAGGAACAATAATGTTGTCGATCAACCTTTTCCATGGATAGATTGGTCCAAGGAAGAAATTTGCAATACTAAGGAAAGGCGAGGCCCATTCTTTAAAGTACATATGATTGGTTGGCTACCTTGGGAATTTCACCCAAAGGGATAGATCAATCTATAAGAGTAGAAGCCCAACCAACACCGAGTCTCCCTACACCCATGAAAGGTAAAAGGTCTACTCAAAAGGCCAATATAATTCCAAGGAAGATCTCATTTGTTTTTGGGAGTTCCTCTCTTCCAAAATTTCCCATTGTAAGGTTTGTGTCTCTCTAATACGGGTAACATAGGTTGTCAAAGTTAGTGATTCTCTAGTTGTGTCACAAGATTTTCCACCCCCTTCTTCATTACCATTGTCACTATCTTCAGCTCCACTTTCTCAATCATTATCCATTGCTCCTTCACTCATATCTTATTTTCCATCTCCCTCGTGGCCCAATTACTTTCATCCCTTCATGTCCTCTCGGGGGAAATGATAGGGTCTTTATTTTTCACTCCATTGTATCAAAGAACTTTCATTCCCTTCCATTCTAACTTCAGGTCTCATTGTATCTACTCCCGAGGCTATTCTCACTTCTACCCCTTCTATCATTACCATCTCCATTTCATTGTTAACTGATATTACGAGTGTTATTGTTTTATCTAGTGCTCCAGGTGTTGAATAAACCATTCCACTTTCATCTGCATCCACTATACCTGAATGGCTATATTGTCAAACCCCAAAGCAGAAGAAGAAGGTGCCTCTTGTAGACGTGATAGATATGAGTGTGCTGGAACCTACTCTGAAGAGACAGGCCAAACATCCAAATATTGTCTCTAGTTTATCGATAAACCGATAAGGAGAAAGGGTCATGGAAATAGCTACCCTCGTTAAGGGGAAAACTAAAGAAACTATTATAGCATTAGATTATTAGATCTCTAGGTTTTCACTAGGAAGGCAACACATGAAGGTGCCAAACAAGATGTTCAAGTGGCCCTTGGAAATTTTTTGGAGAATTATGATAAAGATAAAGCTTCCAAAGATGAATTGAAGTCAAAGGTTGAACAACTCAATGCTCTATTAAGGAAAGTAACACAACCCACTTGAACTACTGATCCTTCAACTACAACTACTCTGACAGTTTCTTCTAGTTTGGATGATATTTCATATCATGAAATTGGGAAGATAGGTTAGAAGGGAAGATCAGTGGATGGATGGATAGAATGTATGCTTCAAGAAGCTAATCTATTTGGCTAAAACAACTGTTGAATTGTATAATGATTTACAAACTGAGAGGACTTTTATTCGCAGGATAGATGAAATTCTCTCTGAGGATAATAATAATTTGAATATGAATTTAACTACATGGAGTGAGATTAGAGATGTGGACCCAAATTTACTCCTTTAAGAAGGAGTAATTGATGATGTTTCTAAATTGTTTTAGTTTCATAAGGCTATGGATATATGATCTTAAGTGTTTCAAGATTCGATTAGCAAATTTGACAATAAACACATGAAAATAATGGATGGTCTAAATGATATTTCGGAAGAGTTTGATAATATCAACTACAAGTTTTTCAATGAAAATATTGATGCTCTTCCAATTGACCAAATTAAATAAAATCTCAAAGATTTGGTAACGAAAGATGATGAAATAACTAAAACTTTCAATAGCAATTTAATTAATAGGTTGGTTTCGTGCCAGAATTTTATAAGTCAGCTAAAGAAAGTGGTGAATAAGTTGAAAAGGTTTCTAGCTAAAGTTACAAGGGATATTGACACAACAGACATGGTGAATCATTATGCTTTGGACCATAGGAGAGGGAGGTAGAGGGAATCATCAAATGTTTCATTGACTATAAACACCAGATGGCTACATGGGAAGAAGAAGATCAGGGGAAAACCGAACAAGAGAAAGATGATGAGTCCAAGCTAAGCCGGGCGGTCATGATTGGGATTGTTCCAAGCTTTGAATTAGTCAAAGTTGTAGAATTGAATTAGTCAAACCTTTGCAACAACTTTACTATTTTTATGGGGAGCCCTGTTCCTTGAACTTATTATACTCTATTTTTAGTAATTAATTATTTAAGGTTCGATTGTAATAGCCCAACCTTTGGAACTTATAAATAGTTAAAAATGCATTAAGTTTAGGGATATAGATAGATCATTTGAAGAAGTTACTCTTCAAGCTTGGAAGAGTGCTTCATATACTTTGAGCCTTTCAGTTATATTTAGAACAATATTTTTCGTGAAAATTATGGTTTATTGTGTTAATCATTGATCAATTTATAGCTTGTGAATGTTTAATTCCTTGATGTGATTGGTTAATCTGCCTTTATCCTAGTTATCTTGTTTCATTTCATGTGAAAAGTGATATAGTTACTTTGATATCGGTTGTGGAAAAGCTATTTACTTTCTGTTATAAAGTTGCATTATTATTTATAGTCATGGATAGAGGAAGATTGAAAGACATGTGCATATCATATATTGTTTTGAGGAGTTGATTGTGCATTTAAGTGGGTCTATTTGTTCAATATACTTGGTGCATCACCTTATTATTTTTTTATCTCTGACTTTAAGCTCATCAGTTGAGTAGATTAGAATTATTTTCAAATGTTTTAGCCTTGTATATTGATCTTAAATCAAGTGCTCCAAGTTTCAAAGGAAGCCAGCCTTATCTCGGAGGTTCATCCCAAGGTGACAAGGTCCCACACCTTGGGGATGTTCCAACGTTACATGAGATCACTCAGAGATTCAACGGGTGCATGATCCATGTGATCAATTTTTTTGCACGCCCGATGGGACATAGAGAGTTTGTACCTCTCTTCATACTTACATGAATCAAAGTACCTGACAACTCCATATCTCTAGATTTCATATCTTAGTGTGTTAACATATGTGAAGAATTCAGACAAGAGATTTTGCAAGACAAGAAGGAAATTATCAGCATATTGAGTTATCCTTGTCTCCTCCAAGAAGAAGAAGAGGAATTTCAAGCTCACTAGTTACAACATCACCACGTAGGGTCATTCTACTCCTCCTTATGGAAGATTCCCTCCACCTAGGAACAATCATCCTCTCGGTAGAATGGACACGAACCAAGTATTTTCTACATTCAATGCGGGTAGCCCTCTTCTATTATCCCAACGGGATCCTATACCTACTATGCACTCAAAAGTTTACACTTTTACACAAGGGGAAACTCATATCACTCATGTGGAACATATTCTTCATGTGGCTAGCATTTGCGTCAGTTCATAATGTTACAGAAGACAACGTTGCGGTCAGAATCCTAGCTACTTCCTTCAAAGGAAAAGCACTTCAGTGGTTTTGTGGTTTAGGGCTAGAACTATTACCACTTGGGACGAGTTGGGGGAGAAGCTCTGCAAACAGTTCAAAGACAAGAGTGATCACCTATCACTCTTGGAACAACTCACTACTATAAAGAGAGCTCCCCAAGAATACATGAGCGATTTCAATTTTCGATTCTAAAGGACTTGGAATAGGATTCTGACACTCATAAAAAAGCCTTTACAAACAACACATTCATATACTATTTATGAGCCCCGAATAGCGATGTAGCAGCTTGATTATGATCCCGGTCCATGGGAGGGACTTTATTACCTGATGCCTATGAAGTTTCCATAAGAGTAGAGAATTCCTTGATTCAAGTTGGAAAGATAGCGCCACGATCGCCAATGTTGTTGTCTCTAGATCTTACAAATGCTCAGCCTACTATTGCTCCTATTCTAGCAGCTTCAAAGTAGCCAGTTTAGTCTATCACCACCCCTTTTAACAATCTATTCGAAGTCAAGTCACTGCTGCAAAATTTTGGGAACGAGCTCGTTGCACTCAAAAGGAAAAAAATTCAATATAATCATCCATACCAACCACAAAATCAGCAGTATTAGGCTAACCATCCTCCTTTTCAAGGGAATAATCAACTTCAAAACCAAGTTATGAATGTCAGACCTCTGAATTTAAGGAATCCTCTTGCTGCTAGTTCTTCTAAAGCTATTATACCCGTCCAGAATAATCTAGTTCAAGATTATGAATGGTGTTATCCCTATTCTCAACCTCATAATCAAAATCTTTCCCTAATGGAGTTCTTAGCCAAGCCCTTATGGTTCAAAGCGTATATTCCCCTTCGGAGCCGAGAAAATTCATCTATGTAGGAAATATCAGATCAATCATAGGCACACAAAGAAATCACTTTTCTAAATTGGCAATCATAAGATTTTTGTGGGTTGAATACAAATTTGTCATCAAAAGTAGCAACAAATGTTGGTGAGTGGGATCCTATATGTCTTCCACACACATATGGAGGGTCATCTCACATGGGTCGGAGTTTAGGGTTTCTTGTGTGTCATGCACTATGGTTACTCAACACCCTATATGTATCCCTTCATTTGAAATTTATGAGTATGCCAAGACACTCTATTATCTTTCTCTACATGTGCAAGCTTTGTTCTGTTATGCAAGTTCTTCAGTTGATTGATTGATTCTTCCTTGTGATTACGTTGGAGCCATTATGATTCCATCAGAGTGTAACTTCATCGTGGTGCACAGTTTTTGATATGATTCTCACAAACTCTTTCATGGTATCAGAGCTGAGATCGGGTAAATGTGCATTCGTCATTTGAGTTGTGATTACTCTTGGTTTCATTTTTTTACTCCTCATGTAAGTTTTTCGATCATTAGATTCTGGATTTTCCTTGCTAACGTATCTAACAAGTTGTTCTTGGAAAGTTTTCAGTTTTGTTGTGTTCTTCATGCATGTGCAGATCTCCTTGAATTTTTTTCAGGGGTTTTACAGCTACATTTAGCTAGCTGTGGATAAATTTAGTAGATCAGCTAAAATAGAGGTTGTTTATTTTCTGGTTTTTTTAAAATTTTTATTAACTGGAAATTTTAGATCTCTGTTTTTTTAGTTTCTCTGTGTTTTTTGCTGTCATTTTCTGAATACAGGTTATTTTCTGTGGCTTGAAGATATGATTTTGGCTTGAAGAGCTAAAGGGTTGTTTCTTTAAACTCGATGAGCTGGTTTTGGCTCGGCCGAGTCGTTTCTCCTCCCAACCGAACTGGCTCCTTTTTCCACCAAGCTCCCTTTTGTTGCGGTTGAGTCTTTTTTTTGTGGGTCATTTTGTGTTTGGGGAAGTTGTGTTTTTTCCTTGTGGCTTGGGAGAGTCCTTCACCTCTACGGCCCACATTTTTGGGTCATGGTCTTCCGCCTTGAGCTCGTGCCACACCCACACCACTCTGCTCGTTCCCTCAGCTCTTGCCACACCCACACTATCTCTTGCCCTACCGTGGTCTGCAGTGGTTTGTCTGCCGTGAGTTTGCTAATAGTAATTTTCCCTCTGCCCACGTTTACACCTGCATGACGGCCATAATTTTCCCTCTGCCCGCCCTTTGCAGCGATCTTGTGTTGGAACATGCATATCCACTTCTCTGTGAATCTCGTCGTTTCCTCATTTGAGTTACTATGTCAACTCCTCCACCGACCCAAGATCCTCCACCCGAACGGTCGCTCCCTCCAAACAACATTTCAAACTAGTAAGTTTTGTTAATTTTATTTATTTCATTCAAAACACATGGTAAGTTTTCATTTACGGTAAGTTTTATTTGGTAAGTTTTTAAAAAATTTATTTATTTCAAAAAGGTAAGCCTTTATATTTATGGTATGTTTTATTTTAACAAACCGTAAGTTTTTTTAATTTATCTCTATTAAGAAAAAGCTTTTTTAAAATCCTTTTAAACGGTAAGCTTTTTAAAAAAAAAAATCTTTATAGAAATTAGTTGAATTTAATAAATTGTAATTAGTTTGATTTAATAGATCTTCATAGATCTTAATTTTTCAAATTTTTTAGATTTATTCAATATTAATTAGGATTTAATTTTTATTAGATCTTAATTAGTTTTTTGTAATTAATTAGATTTAATTAAATCTATTTGTATTAATTATGATTTCTCCTTTACGATTAGGTAAAATATTTTAAAATTGTCCTTATTTAACGTTAATTGTCATTTTTATAGTCCAAATAGCTCTAAAATTAGCTAGATTGGACGTTTCAAAATAGTATTTTTAGGTGTTATTGTCAATTTTTTTACTAATCATGCGCTCAAGTGTGCAGTGACACTCTGAGCATTTTTTGTCTTCCGCGTGCCTTTCCAAAGGCTCGAAGATCATCGGGACTCATCTTGAGTTCGTTTAAAACCTTGTATTTACCCTTATTATTGCTTGCAACTAGTGAGTGCATCCACCATAGTTTGCAGCAAGGGGTTATCCATTGCAACATGAGAGACTTTTTCTCACAACCATTATTTGATTTCGCCTCCTTCCTAGTTTTTTTCAATTGTGCTTGTGTACAGTGTCACTTTGTTGCGCTCCCGAAACACGATTGTGGTCTCCTCTCTTACGTGTTATTACGCTGATTGCAAGGTGAGTTACCAAGTGTTTCCAGATGCATGCTTAGACCCGATTGTATTCAACACACTAAACTATAAAGTGCCAAAAGTAGGGGGTTATTATATTGTCCTGGGTGGTTGTGTTTCTTTTCTGCATTCCTTCTCTCTCCTTTCACTATGGATGCACTTTCAATTCCTTTGCTTATGCCATTCAACTTCTTCGAATGGAGATCAAAAATAATTATGAAACTAAGGGGTAAAGGGTTATTCCACATCACCATGGGAACTGAGACTGAACCAGATAACGACCTAAAAATCTAAGTGGTTAAACCGTAGTGATGAAGCTTTAGGTCTTCTTTGCATGTCCATTTCTCCTGACTTTCTCTTCCACATTGAGTCATCTCGAAACACCTAATTCTATGTGGAAAATGTTGGATGGAATGTTTGGACAACAAGATGACATGAGAGCGCATGAGTTGGAAAACAAACTGCTAGGGTTAAATCCTAGTGATTTTGAAAACCTACAAGCATTCTTCTCTAAGTTTGTCCACACTAGATTGTTGTTAAAGGAATGTCAAGTAGAGAAGAAAGATTCTCAACTGATCTTATCAATTCTCTCTAAGTTAGGTCCTAAATATTCTGTCTTTGTGTCAACTTTTTATGCTACAAAAGTTGCCTTGGGCAAGGATTGGAATATGCCCTCCTTTGACTGTTTTTCGTCCCAACTCATTCGAGAACAAGACAAACTCATTCAAATGGGGTCTCTCAAGTCCAAGTCACATGCCCTTATAGCAAGTACTAGTAAGGAAAAGAAGACTGAAAATAAGAAAGAAAAAAGGATCAACCTAAGAAGGAAACCAAGACCAAAACTAAAATTAACATGAACACTTCGACTTCTGAGCCTAGAGCACAGAAAGACAAGTATTTGTATTCCTATTACAAGAAGCCTAGGTCATAAAGAGCATATGTGTATGAGAAAACAAATTGATCACCTTACTCATTTACTTGAGAAAAATCAAATAGGTGTTCCCGATTCTATCAAACAAAATGCTCAAGGCCGAGTCCTCTCTTTTGCAAAAGGTTCTAATTATGATAAGAAGAAAGGAAAGGCCTTTGTAACCAAAGTTGCTCCTTCATCGATGTGGATTATATATTCGGTGCCTTACACCACATGGATTCTTCGCATGTTGAGTTCTCCAACATCAAGCCTTGTGGTATGTCCCAAATCATGAAGGGTAATGACACGATAGTGTCGGTTTCGTAGTGGATCGGTAGAGATGGATGGGGAACATTCAACTAAGTGTTGAGTGTTCCTGATATCTCTACTAATCTCGTATCAATTTCCTAATTTACTCACCTTGGTGAAGGAATGCGAGTGGAATTTGGTCCAAACTCGGTGATTATTCGTGAGCTTAATGATGACACTATCGTGGGTGGGAAAGGCAGATCACCATTCACGGTTATATACCTTTTCCTATTTTTTTAATGATTCTACGCCCATTTCTTTGCTCACTCATGTAAATGAGGTTAGTAAGCTATGACATGAGCATTTCAGACATCTAAATTATCGCTACCTTGCACAATTGAGCCAAAACAAAATGGTCAACGAGTTACCCCACGTCAAGTTACCTAAGGGTCTTTGTGAGGGTTGTACCCTTAGAAAGCATCCTAAAAATAAATTTGACAAAGGGAAAGCCTGGAGAGCTACTTGTCCTTTGGATCTTGTTCACAACAATATTTCTGGTCCATTTCCATCTCCTTCATTTACTAGAGCTCTTTATGTGTTGACCTTCATTAATGACTATTCATGATATACTTGGGTATATTTTCTTAAGCTTAAGTTTGAAGTCTTTGAACATTTTTAGGACTTTAAGGCTCTTGCTGAGAAATAGGAAGAATGGTCTATCAAGGTTCTTCAAACTGACAATGGAGGTGAATATGTAAACAATAGGTTCATGGATTTCTATACTTTTGAAGGGATCTCCTTGCAGCATACAACCCTTCATAGAATGGAGTAGCAGAAAGAAAGAACCGTACTCTTAAAGAGATGGCCACTTGTATGATTCACTTGAAATCTCTTCCTCTGCAGTATTGGGCTGAAGCAGTGAATTGTGCTAATTACATTCAGAAACATGTTCCACACAAGGCAATAAGAGGGATGACACCCTTTGAAGCCTAGTTTGGATGCAAGCTTGATGTTGAGCACTTTTGAGTCTTTGGATCCAAGGCTATGGCTCAGATTCCCAAGAAGAAACGCAAGGCATTGGAACCAAAATCCAAACCTTGTATATTTGTAGGGTATCCTGATGGTGTGAAGGGATATTGATTGTTGAATCCTACTTCTCATGAATTTGTATTGAGAGAAGTGTTAAGTTTGATGAGTCTTATTCGAATTCTACTTCTCTCACTATTGAGGTTCTTCAACTTGCTGATTCAGATTCTAACTCATCAGATGATGATGTGTTGATCATGCTCCTCTTCTTGATCCTCCTAACCATCAAAACCTTGAGTCTTCTGATTATGACAGTAGTGATGAGGAGGAATATGTCCCTTCTCACTCGAGTGACAAATATTCGACTCAGAGGCTGATCCTCCTGGTCCTCTTTGGGCTAGGAAAACTCTGTAAAGTGCTAGAGATTTAGTTGGAGATACTTCGGATATGAGACGTACTCGCTCAGATTTCATTGGACCCCACTCTTTCTTCACCTCTACCTCTAATCCACAGTCTTTCCGGGAGGCTTCTGGTATTCCTGAGTGGGATTCTACCATGGATGAGGAGTATTCCTCTCTCATGAAGAACGATACTTGGGATCTCACCCCTCTTCCGAAAGGAAGAAAAATCATTTGGTGTAAGTGGGTGTTCGAACAAAGTATGGAGTAGATGGAGATGTTGAAAATTTTAAAGTGTGATTAGTAGCTAAGGGTTTCTCCCAGATAGCTGGGGTTGATTATACTAAAACCTTTGCTCGGTTGCGAAGATGACTTCTATTTGATTGACCCTAGCCATTTCTGCAGCAAAGAAACAGATGGAAAGTCTATCAAATGGACGTTAAAAGTGCCTTCCTTCATGGTGACCTAGAGGAAGATATCTACATGGAACAACCTCCAGGGTTATTTCCATGATCCCTCCCTCATTTGTAAGTTAAAGAAGTCTCTTTATGGCCTTAAACAAGTCCCTCGGGCTTGGTATGCCAAGATGGACTCCTTTTTAATTACATCAGGGTTTACTAGGTGTCACTCTGATCCAAATGTTTATATACTATGGCAAGATGACTCCATACTCATTCTTGTTCTCTATGTTGATGACTTATTGATCACATGCATCTCTTCCTCTATCATCGATTCTATGAAGACTGCCTTGGCCAATAGGTTTTTCATGGTGACTTAGGTCTATTTCATTACTTTTTAGGATCCAGATTTCACAATCGATTTGAGATATTTGATTTCACAACCTAAGTATGCTCTTGACTTGCTTGCTCATTTTCAGATGTCTGATTTCAAGTCTTCTCCTACTCCTTTTCTTTTTGGGGTTAAGTTGGTTTCTGATTGCTCTACTCCCTTGATTGATGGTACCCTTTATCGACAGTTGGTGGGGAGCTTGATTTACTTGACTCACACTTGATCAAATTTATCTTATGTTGTTGAGATCATGTCCAGATTCATACAGGAGCCACATGAGCTGCATTGGAAAGTAGCTAAATGGATCCTTCATTATGTTCATGGCACCTACACTAATGGCATTCACTATCATGAAGTGGTGGATATTGACTTGATTGGGTTCATAGATTTGACAATTTGGTGACTTAGATCATTGGAAATATACCTCTGGCTATATTTTCTCTCTTGGTTTAGGTCCTATCAGTTGGTCTAGCAAGAAGTAGAATGCAATTGCGATATCATCTACAGAGGTAGAATATAGAGGAGCAGTTAACGTTGCCATAGAAGCTATTTGGCTACAGGGTATTCTGACAGAGTTTGGCATCCACTTTCGATGGCCCAACATTGTCTATTGTGATAACACAAGCACTATCTCAATTTGCAGAATTCCAATTCAGCATCAACGGATAAAGCACATTGAGATCCATATGCACTTTATACGAGAGCTTATTCATGATGGTATCATCGACATTCAGTACATTCAGACAGCTGATCAAATTGTAGATATATTCAGCAAGCCCTTCATTGAGGTGAAGTTTCTTCACTTGTGGTCTCTTCTTGGGGTGAGGTCTTATGCAGCTGCTCATCCTCTTTGGGATATATATTCTTCTTCTTCTTCTTCTTTTTCTAGAAGATGTTGTTTGTACATGGGCAGCTTATCGGGCCTTTAGTTGCTGGGCTCCATTGACACATCTTTCTTAGCTATTTAGGAGTGTATTCTTTTTCTATCTGACTCATCATAGCCGTGACTCCAGCTTCGATGAAGGGGGTGTTGGTGTGTGGGATCCTATATGTCCTCCACACACATATGGAGGGTCATCTCACATGGGTTAGGTTTAGGGTTTCTTATGTGTCATGCACTAGGGTTACTCAACACCCTATATGTATCCCTTCATTTGACATTTATGAGTATGCCAAGACACTTCATTGTCTTTCTCTACATGTGCAAGCTTTGTTTTGTTATGCAAGTTCTTCAGTTGATTGATCGATTCTTCCTTGTGATTACGTTGGAGCCATTATGATTCCATCAGAGTGTAACTTCATCGTGGTGCATAGTTTTTGATATGATTCTTGCAAAATCTTTCAACAAATACTCATTCCAAAAAGAGAGCAATGGAATCTCAACCTTCTAAAGCTAATCAATCATCCATTTCACAAATTTCATTACTACAAGCAACCATTGATAAAGATGTGGGAAAGAAATCTTTAGAGACACATGCTAGCTAAGTTATAAGGAGAGATGGATCTTTAGGCATCACGGTACCCAACAAGCACTTTCCAAAAGATGATGCTCAAAGAAACATCAGAAAATTAGGAGCAATTCCCTTTAGTATTGTAGAACAAATGAAGAAGACCAACCTGAGTGTTACTATGTGGGATGCACTCTCAATTCCTTCTCAGAGAAACTTGTTGCGAGAGGCTTTGAACAATTTTGGTACAACTGATGGATCATCGGGTCATGGAGTAGCAATTGTAACAAGTTTGTGTCAATCGGAAGGGAAAAGTATTCATAAGGTGAAAAAATCACCACTATTCTATATTTCTTTGATTTTTTCTATCATTTGGTACATAACTGCATGATCGATTCTAGTGCTAGTAGCTCGGTTATGCCCAAGCAAATTACAAACATGTTAGGAATGTAATATATGCCGGTTGCAAAAGGAGTTGTTCAAACTAGATGACACAACCGTTAAAAATGTTGAGTCATAAAAATACTTCAACTTACTATAAATGCATGCCCAAGTTTGTCGTTCACCCAAGACATATCGGTCATTGATCTCCCTCTTGTCTTTGCTATTTATCTACCTATCATGATATTTTACCGCCAAAATGGATGATTATCTATCAACGGATTGGTCACATATGATTCTCGGGACTTGATACTGAGAACCAAAGTAACTATAAGGGTGGAACCAATCTGCCATAATCATGAAGAACCCTATAATGCTAGTCCTATAAATGGGAATTATACCATCTATGATTGAGAGGAAGAAGTTGCAGATCACAAACAAACCACTCATGTGGAAGAATTACCCAATCTGTGTTAGATGAAGTGAGTTGAGACCATCGGTATGATCTCTACGCTGATGTGTTATCGAGAGGAAGAAGTTGGTTTTTTTCTGTTGGAAGAGACATGATTGGGCACATATTACATCCACGAAGAAGGAACAACCATACCACAACTTGTCAAAACACAAAGCAATCTTGAAGGACTGTGGCAATTGTTCTTCGATGGCTCGAGGAGTAAGAATGGATATAGTGTTGGTGTTATGCTAATTTCTCCTAGAAGGAGATAAATACTTCTCATCTTTTCGGTTGTAATTCAGTTGCACTAATAATGTTGCAAAATACGAGGCCCTTGTGTAAGGAATTCAACTTGCTCAAAAGAAGGGGATGTAAAATTCAACTTGCTGATTTTTTTAGATAGAGAGTTAGTAGTTCATCAAGTGATGACATGCAAGCAGCATCCAAAAATGATCTTTTAAGATCATACAAGAACCGAGTCTAGGATTTGATTGAAGATTTTGAAGCTTTTGGGATCCATGCAGTTCCTAGAAATCAAAATCAAGATGTTGATAGGCTTGCTACGATTGGATCGCAATACGACATACCAGTTGATATCACAAAAGAAGGGTGACAATATGTCAAAATGGTGGTTTGACCTATAGTCCCTAATAATGTAAGTAACTGGCAAGTGTTTGATAGTGACAAAAAAATTGTTCTATTTCTACAAGTGGAGGCAGAGTTTTCCACAAAAGGTCAAGCTAAGTTGCAAGAAGCATATGGTGATCAAATCATACAATTGAAAAGCAACAAGCTACCAAAATGCTTAGTTACTCTAGAATCCATCTTCAATTCAGACGATCAAGCCAAAAGACAAAGCTCTAACATGGTGGTCAAAGAAGAAGATTTTGAGGAAGTTGAGGTAGCAAATGAAAAGTTTCTGAAGATTGGAAAAGTATGCACTCCCAAAGAAAAAGAAGCTTTCATCAAACTTTGTCAAGAGTATCATGACATTTTGCGTGGAGCTACAAAGACATGCATGATTTTGATCTAGGTTTAACACAACATACTATCGAACTGGATCCTCACGTTAAGCCAGTTCATCAGAAACAAAGGCCAATTAATCCCAAAATTGAGCCACTAATGAGGAAGGAGCTAACCAAAATCATCAAGGCCTGTATAATTTTTCCTATCAAGCATTCATCTTAGGTGGCCAATCTAGTCCTGTAAGGAAGAAGAATGGAGAAATTTGGCTATGCATGGATTTCAAAGATTTGAACCGTGCCTCGTTAAAAGATCATTATCCTCTTCCGTCGATGGAGAAGATTCTCCAAACAGTAGCAGGAGCACAAAGGTTTTCATTTCTCGATGGATATTTTGGATATAATCAAATCTTGGTTAAAGAATCGATCAGTTCAAAACAACATTCATTACTAAGTGGGGTACGTACGCCTATAATAAAATGTCATTCAGATAATCTAATGTTGGTGCTACTTTCCAAAGAGCCATGGACATGGCATTTCAGGGGCTAATCAATGATATCATCTTGGTTTACCTTGATGATATAACTATATACTCTAAGCATGTAGAAGACCACATCACACATCTAAGGAAGGTTTTATGAAGGTGTAGGGAGTTTGGGGTTTCACTCAATCCTAAAACAATATTTTTGTAGTGCATGAGGGGAAGTTGTTGGGGCATGTTGTTTTAACGGAAGGAATGTCAATCGATCTAGCTAGGATTCGTTCGATTGTGTCTTTATCTCTCCCAAGTCACAAGAAGGGTCTCAAGAGTTTTCTTGGAACCATAAATTTCGTGTGGATATTCATCCCTCAATTCGCAGCATTGGCTAAACCAATGAAAACCATGTTGAAGAAGAACATACCTTTCTCATGGAAAAAGAATGGAAAGAGAGTTTTGAATCCTTTAAGACAAAAATTTCTCAAGCTCCCACACTGATGAACCCCAGGTTTGATAAAGATTTTATTCTTTATGATTTTGCAGGTCAAGAGAGCATTTCAAGTATCCTCACCCAACAAAATAATGAATCGGTAGAACAACTCATTGCCTTCTTTAGCCAATCCCTAAAATATTATTAGTTAAAGTATTTGTTTATTGAGAAACATGTCTTTGTTGTCATTCAAGCTTTGAAGAAGTTTAAACATATGTTATCCAATAACACAATAAATTTGATGGTGTCTCATCCCAGAGTTAAAGAATTTTTTCTAAATAAAGAAATGAATGAAAAACGTACACATATGGAATACAATGTACACATTAAGGTCACTAAGCTCGTTAGGGGTAAGGTTCTATGTCAACAGTTGGCTATAGATTTGGAGACAAAGGCTGAAAAAGATACAATGCTCTTGAATGAACCTCAAGAAAATGACCAGGTTGATTGGTTGTCAAAGATGAAATTTTTCCTCCTGTTAGGGGTATATCCTGTTGACATGGATAAAACTCAAAGGTGAAGCTTCCATATTCAATTTGTTCCTTATGTTTTTGTGGATAATGTTCTTTTTCCTAGAGCTTTAAATGGTGTTCTACTTCAATGCATAGGAACAAAATAGACTAACAAGATTTTGTAAGAATTTCATAATGGTTTGTTTGGAGAGCATTAATCTACAAAAACTACTGTGGTAAAGATCATGAGGGCCGGTTACTATTAGCCAAATTTATTCAAGGATACTTATTTTTGGGTAAGGAAATGTAAGGAATGTTCCTTTTTCATAGGGAAATAGAGATTGGAAACCCTTCCTCTTCACCCAATTCAAGTTGATCAACCTTTTGTTCAGTGGGGACTAGATTTCATCAGAATGCTTAATCCTCCATCTAGTGATGGACATAAATGGGTTCTCACTATAACGAGACTATTTCACTCACTGGACGGAAGTCATGGCACTGAAAGAAGGAAATGAAAAGGTTGTTCTTGATTTTCTGGAAGGAATAATGACACATTTTGGTGTTCCATTCACAATAATTTTAGACAATGCAATGGAATTTCTGGGTTTGAAATTAATTGAATGGGCTATCTAAAAACTTCATCAAATTACTACCCATAGGGAAATGGATTAGCCGAGTCCAGTAACAAAAATCTCATACGGATCATCAAGTGTACACTAGAAACTAAAAGAAGAAATTGGCACACTCACCTTAAAACCACCCTGTGGGCGGGTTAGATCACACCCGAAAGGGATATTAAAAATTCATCATTTATGCTAGTATATGGAAGGAAAGCAAAGCTCCCACTATCTTTGGAACTGCCTTCCTTGGAATTAACATATCAAATGGAACTTATGGAAAGTGATTCAATGATAGTCAGGTATTCCAAACTAATGGAGCTAGAAGAAACAAGGAATAAAACAATGAAAACTCTAGAAAACCACAAGTTTTAGGTTAAAAGGTCTTTCGACAAAACGACATCCAATAAAGAGTTCCATGAAGGAGATTTGGTTCTCAAATGGGATGCTGATAGAGCCAAGCCGGTATGCATGCTAAATTTGACTCCCTCTGGAGAGGACCATATATTATCACAAGTTGCAAGGAAGTAAACTCATTTTGCTCATCAAGACTCAATGGAGAAGAATTGCCCATCCATGTGAATGGGATTCATCTCAAAGATTTCTTTTGATAGCAGTTTTTTCTTTTGTACAATGTTTTTTTGTCTTTTCCTCCAAGTGCTTCACACATTGTGATGTTTGTTTTTATGTTTCTTTTCATTTGGTGTGTGTTCTGAATATTTTCTTTTTAGGACTCTTTTTCCCAATGGTTTGTTTAAGTCTACTGGCCTAAAGCTTAGCAGGAAAGCATTCCCTAGAGATCTCCAAAAATGTTAACCTTTAAATTTACCTTAACGGGAAGGTATTTTTAAAAATGTCAAAATTTCTTAAACCTTCTTGGATTCTTATGCACTGCAAACGTGCTTTTTAAATTTTGAATTTTTCAAGCACTCTTTGGAGTCTAAATTTTTGGATTTCGTGGATTTTTCACTTTTTAGAGTTTTGTTGATTGCGAAATAAAATTTTGATTTGGAGTTCGAACTCGACAGCCTCTAAAATTTTGAAACTTCAGACTTTCGGGTTTTGGAGTCTCACTTTGTTTTTGTGGATAATTTCAACTGGAGTTAGAAGTCTAAAACATTTAAGTTCCAAAATTTTGGAACTTTAGACTTTTGGGGTTTGTAATTCAAGTTTCACATTACAATGATTGTGCTTCATTTCAGAGTTTCGGGGGTTATGATTTTAGACCTTCCACCAACATTTAATTTCCAACTACCCTTACACGCGTTGGCTTTCGAGCATTAATTCTAGGGTTTCTATATAAACTCAAATTTTTACCTATCATTTTCACTGGCTTTTGCTTTGACACTCTATTTTTACCACACCATTTTGTACTTTCAAGGCATTGTTTTCAAGGTAAAATTTTTAAGTTATTTCTTTTTGGTTATGATTGATCGGTGATTTTTTTGTTTGTTTTTTCCTTTTTATCGGTTCTTCTTTTCTTTTCTTGACCTAGAAACCCTTACCATCCGTTGTTCTTCCTTTAACCATGCCATTTATTTCTTTTCTCAATACTGCAAACTTCAATTCATGAAGGGATCTAGTTTTATCAAATAAAAGAATTGTTCAACCATTTCCTTCAATTTTTGTTCGTGCATTTCAATTTTAGAGTTCACAATTTCAAGTTTTGGGAGTCACAATTTTAGGTTTTCGGATGTCACGGTTTTGGGTTTTCGAGGTTTCAGATTTTAGGTTTTGGAGGTCGCAATTTCATGTTTTTGAGGAGTCAGCTTGATTTGAGGTTTCAAGTCACAGTTTTGGGTTTTGGGTAGTCGGGGTTTGTAGATTCAATTTTTGGGGTTTCGGGACTATGAGGAGCTCGGGATTTCAAGTTGAAGCCTTTTCAGAGTTACCATTTTTGGACTTTTGGACTTCAAGATTTCAAAACCTTTACAGTTTCTTACAAAATTTCCAAAGACTACTCGAACTCGAATTCCAAATTAATGTCAACTTCCTCATAAAGGGGCAAGGAAAAGATGAAGTACACATTTTTAGGAGTCACTTCTCACTCATGCCTATCTTAAGATTTGGGAAATATTGGAGATCGACCTTAGATAAATAGATTTTCCAGACTTATGGGAAACATTAAAAACCCCTAATAAGAAGCCTTATATATAGGCCATATTTGACAAAGTGGGCTCACTCTCATTTTGTAGAATTTCCTTTATCCATGCACCTTTGTCCGAATTTCTCTTAGTTGCGACATCCCATTTTGATAAGGATTTCGAACCGGTAAAATAGGATGACAATAAGGTCGTAATTAGGATAGACATTGATTTATTTGAGGATTTATTTAAACTTCCAGATGTTGAAGGATATGCAACAATTTCACTAGAAGTCGTCATGGAACATTGGGATAAAGAAATTGAACTGTGTACAAAGGTCATAATGAAGAGTTACTTGGCCAAGAGTGTCATCAAGCTTCCTAAAACATTGTTCCACTTAGACTTCATCCAGGAAGTAAGTGATCTTATTATATTGTTGAGTCGAATTTCGGGTCTCGCTTCCACAAAGGAGTTTCAGGAATGGATGTTCCTCTATATTGCTACTATCAAGAAGAATAAAGAATTCATACGATGGGGGAACATATCAACAACTCAATTTGTTTTCAGTTGAGAAATGTTTTAACGTCTAAAAACTTCTTCATGACTTCCTTCCTTGTTTATGTTGCCACTACCATGGGGGAATTCAATGGTTTGAACACAAAAGGTGTCAGAAGTGTGTCACAGATTTATCACTTTTATCCTCAAATCATAATGGAAGAAGACAAAAACATTTTTGTAGAGTCAATGATGCCTTTTTTTTTGTCCTCCTTTATCATTTTGATAAAGATTTGTATAATCAAAGCATTTCGATGAAGATTTTAAAGAGGTACGGGAATGGGGAGCCATCTATCTTCAGTTCCCAACATTTACATACATCAGGATTCTCGGTTTCTTGGGTGCCCCAAGAAAGTTACCGAGATGTCACACTGACAAATGGGTTTTATTATAATTGGTTCAGCAATTGTTGGATTATCACAAAATTCAAAACAAACGACATAAGGTGAGAGTTCAGTTTCCTAGTTCAAAGGAAGGTATACATGTGTTAGTATTTATAAATCAAAGAATGTGCATGGAGAAATGTTGGAAGTTACTTTGCAAAATTTCCATCCCAAAACCAAATTTGATTACTGGGGTAAGTTTAGTGAAACAGGGTTGGCCAGTTCTCACATGCCTCAGCTAAAGGATATTTGGATTCATTTTCAAGATGAGGTTATCATCAGACAACGAGAATATGAAAGGTTGAATTTAAATCAGGTTAGATAATTCAATATTGTGGATATTAGGAAGGGATGGAGGATGATGATGAAGTATTGGATCTAGTGTATAGGAATAATAATGTTGTCGATCAACCTTTTCCATGGATAGATTGGTCCAAGGAAGAACTTTGCAATACTAAGGAAAGGGCGGGGCCCATTCTTCAAAGGACATATGATTGGTTGGCTACCTTGGGAATTTCACCCAAAGGGATAGATCAATCTATAAGAGTAGAAGCCCAACCAACACTGAGTCTCCCTACACCCACGAAAGGTAAAAGGTCTACTCAAAAGGCCAATATAATTCCAAGGAAGATCTCATTTGTTGTTGGGAGTTCCTCTCTTCCAAAAGTTCCCATTGCCAAGGTTGTGTCCTCTACAATACAAGTAACAAAGGTTGTCAAAGTTAGTGATTCTCTAGTTGTGTCACAAGATTTTCCACCCCCTTCTTCATTACCATTGTCACTATCTTCAACTCCACTTTCCCAATCATTATCCACTGCTCCTTCACTCATATCTTATTTTCCATCTCCATCCATGGCCCAAGTATTTTCATCCCTTCATGTCCTCTCAGGGAAATGATAGGGTCTCTAGTTTCCACTCCATTGTCTCATCAACTTTCATTCTCATTGCATCTGCTCCCGAGGCTATTCTCACTTCCACCCCTTCTATCATTACCACCTCCATTTCATTACCAACTGATATTACAAGTGTTATTGTTTTATCTAGTGCTCCAGGTGTTGAATAAACCATGCCACTTTCATCTGCGTCCACTATACCTGAATGGCTATATCGTTAAACCCCAAAGTAGAAGAAGAAGGTGCCTCTTATAGACATGATAGATCTGAGTGTGTTGGATCCTACTCAAGAGACAAACCAAACGTCTAAAGATCATCTCTAGTTTATTAATAAACCGATCAAGAGAAAGGGTCATGGAAATAACTACCCCCATTGAGGGGAAAACTAAAGAAACTATTATAGTAGCAGATTATCATATCTCTAGGTTTTCACTAGGGAAGGCAACACATGAAGGTGCCAAAAAATGTTCAAGTGGCCCTTGGAAATTTGTTAGAGAAGTATGATAAAGATAAATCTTCCAAAGATGAATTGAAGTCAAAGGTTGAACAACTCACTGCTCTATTAAGGAAAGTAACACAACCCACTCCAACTACTAATCCTTCAACTACAACTGCTCTGACAGTTTCTTCTAGTTTGGATGATATTTCATATCATGAAATTGAGAAGATAGGTCAAAAGGGAAGATCAGTGGATGGATGGATAGAATGTATGCTTCAAGAATCTAATCCTTTAGTTAAAATAGTTGTTGAATTGTATAATGATTTACAAACTAAGAGGAATTCTATTCGCAGGATAGATGAAATTCTCTCTAAGGATAACAATAATTTGAATCTAAATTTAACTACATGGAGTGAGATTAGAGATGTGGACCCAGATTTACTCCTTCAAGAAGGATTAATTGATGATGTTTCTAAATTTTTTGAGTTTCAAAAGGCTATGGAATTTAGATCCCAAGTGTTATTGGATTTGAGTAAGAATTGGATGATAAACACGTGGAAATAATGGACGGTCTAAATGATATTTCGGAAGAGTTTGATAATATCAACTGTAAGTTTTTCAATGAGAATATTGATGCTCTTCTAGTGGACCAAATTAAATAAAATTTCAAAAATTTGGTAAGGAAAGATGATGAAATAACTAAAAATTTCAATAGCAATTCAATTGTGAGTTGGTCTCGTATAAAATTTTATAAGTCAGCTGAAGAAAGTGGTGAATAAGTTGAAAAGGTTTCCACCTAAAGTTGCAAGGAGAGATTGACACATTGGACGTGGTGAATCATTATGCTCATGCGGACCAAAGGAGGGAGAGGTACAGGGAATCATCAAACGCGTTTGTTGACTACAACCACCAGATGGCTATGTGGGAAGAAGAAGATCGGGGAAAACCGAACAAGAGAAAGATGATGCAGGTCCAAGCTAAGTCAGGTGGCCATGATTGGTATGGTTCCAAGATTTGAATTAGTCAAAGTTGTAAAATTAACTTAGTCAAATCTTTTGCAACAACTTTACTATTTTTATGGGAGCCTTTTCACTTGAACATACTCTATTTTTAGTAATTTTTTAGTTAAGGTTTAGTTGTAATGGCTCAACCTTTGGAACTTATAAATAGTTGAGTTACATTAAGTTTAGGGATATAAATAGATAATTTTGGAGAAGTTACTCTTCAAGCTTGGAAGAGTGCCTCATATACTTTGAGCCTTTCAATTATATTCGAACAATATTTTTCCATGAAAAGTCTAGTTTATTGTGTTAATAATTGATCAATTTATAGCTTGTGATGTTTAATTCGTTGATATGATTGGTTAATCTACCTTTATCCCAGTTATATTTTTTCAATTCATGGAAAAGGGATATAGTTACCTTGATATCAGTTGTGGAAAATCCATTTCGTTTTTGTTATAAAGTTGCATTGTTATTTATAGTCATGGATAGAGGAAGATTGAAAGACATGTGCATATCATATATTGTTGTGAGGAGTTAATTGTGCATTTAAGTGGGTCTATTTGTTCAATATACTTGGTGCATCACCTTATTATTATTTGTTATCTTAGATTTTAAGCTCATTAGTTGAGTATATTAGAATTATTTTTAAATGTTTTAGCCTTGCATATTGATCTTAAATCAAGTGCTCCAAGTTTTAAAGGAAGTCAGCCTTATCTGGAGGTTCATCCCAAGGTGACAAGGTCCCACACCTTGGGGATGTTCAAACGTTGCACGGGATCACTCAGAGATACAATGGGTGCATGATTCACGTGACAACAGATTTTGGAACGCCGGTGGGATAGAGAGAGGTTGTACCTCTCTTCATACTTGCATGAATCAAAGTACTTGGTGACTCAATATCTCTAGATTTCATTGAAGGTTTGTCCTTATAATTTTGTACTATCATCACATCTCAACTATATAATACACACTAAAGTGGAATTTCACTAGACATCTACATAATAGGGTGCATTTGAAGATCCCAAGTAACACTTTTTGTAACATCTATTTTTGCAACTAGTTGAAATGATCAACTCGTTCAAGATCAATATTGATGCATATAATTATGAAGTTAGTTTGGTACTCACACATCATAGAAAACAAATTTCCTATCACTTATTGATATTGAACCTAATGGTTCAACACTACCCCACATATTGAAAAAAATTACACCACCATTTAAGGACTTAATAAATGGGACTATTACTTATTGGGCAAAGAGACAATGATTCATTTTAATCATAATTTATTTCAATTCCTCTATGTAAAAGGAAATCTAGAGAATGTATGTCACATGAAGTGGATGGCATACTTATAGTAGTTTCACCTCATGAAGTTAAGAACAAGAAGGGTAAATATAAAAATTCAATAGATTTACTCAACTTCCTTTCAATTCAGCTTGCTCATTATAGTGTTTGACACATATGACCACAACTTATATGACAAGGCATCTCTCCTCCTAGTTTACTTAATTTTTTCACAAGACTATATTGAATTTACATATGGTGAACACGTTTGTTATTTCCACACTTGTATGTCAATATTATATAAAAGTTATAAATAATGGGAAATACTAAAACAAATGAAAACATTCCGTTGTACATACCAAACCAACATAGGATTAGATATGACTGAAAGAACATGGTTTAGTGATGTTATTTGTTGGATCTATTTGATTTTTGAGCTTTGTTGATTTTTGGATGATCCAATGATATCTGTGAATGAATGTTGAATCAAGCTATGAGCATGATTGATTGATTTGACATTATGTGGGAAATATAACGATATGAAATGACTGATTTGATTCACCAAGAAAATGCACAAAATGACAACATGAACTCTCAAGATTTTGGTGGATGATTTTCAAAGGAAGGATCATTGATTTATAGCTAAGGAAAGTGAATCCACAAGCTAAGTTTAGATTGATTTGATTTGGAGATAACTAAACATGACTGAGTTATTTAGTTGAGTTTCCAGATTGATTAGAGAGTTAGATTGTTGTTCTAGATTTGCATGAGTGAGTCATCACTGAGTTGGCAAGGGGTTACACATGTTTTTGGTTTTTAATTTCATATATGCTATTTTATTCACCAAAAAGTGTCATGAATAGTTGGATTTTGGAAGAAGGTGGATTGATTTTGGATTGCCATGACTTGGGAGATAGCTTCAATTAACTCAAATGCATGATTTGAGTCAATTTGAACACATCATCTTGATTGTCGACGGGGTGGGAGTGGTGTAGTCAAGTCAAAAGATTGTGTTCTTGCCCACCCATGTTCAAATACCCATGAGACACAATCCTCCTCGAAGTGGTTTCACCACTAGATGCGACATCTTTGCTCATTGTGTGTCATCGCTGATCATTGCTTTTCTCATTGTGTTATCATTGGTCATTGTTGTTGCTAGTGGCTGCTCCTCTCGTTGTCATCATTGGTTATTCCTCTTGATGTCGTGGCATTTGGTGGGTGCTCCTCTTGGTGTTATCGCTGGTGGGTGCTCCTCTCACTCTAATCGCTGGTGGAATCTCCTCTCGCATTTTTGTCATTCGGTGGATGTTCCTCTAGCTATCGTCACCGGTTGTTGTTTCTCTCACCGCCATCACGGTTGTTTCTCCTCTCATTATCATCGTTAGTGGCTACTCTTCTCTTTGTTGTCACTAGTTGTTGTTCCTCTTGCTTTCGTCACTAGTTGCTTCTCCTCTCGATGTTGTCACTTTGGTTGCTTCTCCTCTCGTTGTCATCAATAGTTGATGCTCCACTCGTTGTGGTCATTGTCGTTGGTCGCTCCATCTTCATTATGATTTCATGGTTACTTCAATTGGGTTCCTAATGGTGGTCCCCTTCATTGTAACCTAGGTTGTGGATCCTCTTAAAAATCCTCAATTGTACAAGGTTGTGGGTCATTTCAACACCCTCAAAAATTACCCTAAATTCCAAAAAAACACATCATCTTGATTAAAATAATGATTTTTAACTTTAGTCATGATTTGAGTTAAGGAGGTGGATAGGATATGAGGACTATTTAAATATGGAAGTGGACATGTAGATTTATTTATTTAATTTGATATTAAATTATCTAATAAAATTAGCTAAGAGGGGTGATAAGGTGTAAATAGAATTAATTAAATTAATTTTAGAGAGGGACAATGGATGTAGTGGGATTTTGAACATTTACAATGTGTAGCGGTAATTTGGGGGTGTCTACATTTTCCCCTTTTTAAATTGTTATTACGGAGTAATAGCATTTTAAATATAGTAGATGCATGTAAAATAGTAGATGAATGATAACAACGTGTAAATGACTCGCTTGATTTTTCCCAGTGAAGCATTTGGATGCCTCATAAAGTTTAGATTAGTACCAAGGAAGTACTCCTTGAGCAGTGGGTGACATGACAAAGTGGTGGAAAACCGCTTGATAGGAGAGAGAGAATAGAATTCATGGATAAGGAGTTGAATAAATAGATAATAAAGTTAGTTAATTGGTTGTAAAGGAAAAATAAAGGAATTAGAGTTAGGAGAAGGGTATACGTATATGGGTGGGAGGGGTTCAGTAAATAACATAGTTCATATTTGCTATTAAATTATATTTTCCCTTGAGTGATATTTTTACTCGATTTTGGAGAGAAATGGCTCATTATTCACAGTGTGAACATCGTGTAGATTGTGTCGAGAGTTTGGATGGAAATAAAATGAGAGCGGCGTGATATGTAACCCAAAACTTTACTTTTAAGTGTATTTATTGATTTTTAGGATTAGGTGAAAAGTGAAAAATGATGCTAGCACACAAAATTAGAAGCCCTAACATAATCCGTGATGTGCACTAGTGTAGTAGTGTACACACTAGCATACATGTATGTGCATAGGCATGAAGTGAGAATTATAGTAATGTGTTGAATGCACTAGTGTAAAAGTAAGAGTATGAACGTTGCATAACATATGCGTTATCATACAAATATATGTGCTAGTGTGGATGTGCTACCATGTAATTATATGCGCTAGCGTGGACATAGGTACGCTAGAATAGTTAAGAAGACGTAGAAGAAATTTAGGGATTGAAAGTGAAGAAATGAGAATTGGTTAAGAGTCTAATAATGTGGTTTGATGTTATTATAGGAGAGATTATGTGTTAGACATACAAGAGCATCATGGATGACTATGGTCATTTGAAATAGGTATGACAAAGAGAGAGAGAGGAGATGTTTATGTGCGTTGTTAGAGGAAACAAGCCTTATATATATAGCTCAACTTCTAGACATCGATTAGATCATGCATCGATCACACTTGTCATGCGATATCATAATAAGACCCAAAATGTTTGACTATTGATAGGGGAGATGATAGTGACACTGGAGGACGTATACCAGATCTTGTGGGTGCCGATATAGGGGAGACTTGTAAAGTGGGATGGCGGTGTAATGCGGATTCGAGGACACATATGGTCATTTTTAGACTAGAGGACATTCACAAAGAGGGCACGGTCATGCACTTATATGAGTGCATGGATGATGCGGCAGATGGTGTGATTAATAATTTACCTTATGGCTCTTATCAATGGCTACTTGTTGCCTAATAAGATTCATAGTCATTTCAGTTAGGATTGATTGACATAGTTGTAGATTTGATGGAGATTGTAGACACCCTAAATTATACCCTTGTTCACAATGTTATCCTAATACATCATGTTATTCGCCCATTTGTGATTAATTGATTAAATCAATTAATTCATACACATTGCACCCTTTAGATTAATTAAATTAATCCCTAGTGCCCCTTTAGCTAAGTTAATTATAATTTATTAATTAAATGATTAATTAATTAAGTGTACACATTCAACAAATACTTTAGACCCCACATGGACTCCACTTGGACTCCACTTCCTCATCCTAGTCAACTCCACATGGACTCCACTTCACCAGTCTAGTCAATTGCACTTCTAGAATCCTAGAAATGTGGGGGAAATTGAATTGCATGTACAATCACCTTTTCGATGTAACTTCGTAATAAATTTCCATTATTGCCCCTAAATGCCTCGAAACTGTTGTAACCTCCTCAAATGATATTTTTAGCATGTACATTCACCCGCATGTAACCAATTTTCAAATAATTCTGCCTCTATAAAATGTAGGCCTACTCTCTTTCAAATCCTCTTGGATTTAAGCACAATTACTCACAATTTTGCTCCAATGTTTTCTATTTTGGAAGTAATAATCCAAGGCAAATCTCGTGTTCATAGCATTGGTCAATCCACTTTGAGGTCACTCAAAAACACTCACAATTCCATAAGGTTACACAGCCTTTTAAGCTCTCACAACTTACTCGAGGTTCCATTGAAATCTTCAAGGCGGTTTGCAAGTCATTCTTTGTTTATCTCCATTTTACTGTAGTTTTTCTCTGTCTTCATTTTCCTTTACTATCCTACTTGTTAGGGCATCCACATTCTTCACCAATTTTTACTTGATGGGGCATCCTAATGCTTCATATCTTGCTACTCCGCATATGTCTACTATATTTAAAGCATTATTACTTTGCAATAGCACTTTAAAGAGGGGAAAATGTAGACACCCTAAATTACACGCATGTTCCCAATGTTATCCTAATACATCTTGTTATTCACCCATTTGTGATTAATTGATTAAATTGATTAATTCATATGCATTGCACCCTTTGGATTAATTAAATTAGTCCCTAGTACCCCTTTAACTAAGTTAAAGGTTATTTATTAATTAAAATATTAATTAATTAAGTGTGCACATTCAACATCTATTTTATACCCCACATGGACTCAAGTTGGACTCCACTTCCTCATCCCAGTCAACTCCACATGGACTCCACTTCACAATTCCAGTCAACTACATTTTTAGAATCTTAGAAAGGTGGGGGAAATTGAATTGCACGTACAACCACCTTCCTAGATGCAACTTCTACAATAAATTTTGATTATTGCCCCTAAATGCCCCTGTAATTGTTGCAACCTGCTCAAATGTTATTTTTAAGATGTGCATTCACCCGTTTGTAACCGATTTTTAACTACTTCTACTTCTATAAAAGTCAAGCCTACTCTCTATCAAAACCTCTTGGATTTAAGCATAATTATTCTATCAATTTTGCTCTAACTTTTGTTATTTTGGAAGTAATAATCCAATCCAAATCTCCATGTTCATAGCATTGGTCAATCCACGTTGAGGTCACTCAAGAGCATTCACAATTCCACAAGGTTACACAGCTTCTAAGATCTCACAACCTACTTCAGTTTGCTCGCAAGCTATATGATGGTTTGTAAGTTTTTTTATCTTTCCATTTCGTTAGTTTTTCACTATTCACATTTTAGCATGCCGTATGGGACTACACCCATCCTCGTTTGTTTTTAGTGTTTCAATCTTATTCGGGTGTTTCATTTGTGTTATTGCATTTGTTTCATTCTAACTTTCTGATTTGTGTAGCCTTTTTAGTGTTTAGAGGATTCTAGGTGCAACAATCAGTTTGTTATTTGGATACACAAAAAAAAAAAAGATAACACTTTTAATAGCTTTGTTATTTTTAGTGGAAAATTTAACCATTATGTTGTTTTGTGCTTTACTTGTGTTATTCCCTTGTTTTTACAAGCATAATCTCTCATTGTTTTTCGCACAAAACTATCTCGATTTTTACAAAATACTTGGGTTTGATATCTTCTATTATATAAAAAGAAAACCAATCCTTGTACACACACAAAGCAAAAGTTAGCTTTTATTTTAAAAAGATTAGCAAAAAAAAAAAAAGTTGATTTTTATTTCAAAACAAACTCAAATCTTAAAAAACAAAAAAATTAATAATTTTTAAAACCCTATCCCCACCTCTCCTCTCCTCCCCGTCCAAGTCGGACGAGCTGGTCCTTCCCGCCCCTTACCCCCTATTCTATCTCAGTAACCCCTACGTTGAGCCCGATGTACCGAGTCCCCTACCCTCCTTACCGATTCGGGATCGCCCACCCCGTCGACTCCTTCCCCCTCACATCGAGACACCATTAACTACCCCGTATCACCCTCCCTATTCGGGGAGCTCATCTCGGCAAGCCCACCCCAAATCTTAACCTAACCCCCAACATACCGCAACGTGCCTCCGACATACCCCGTTCCCCCCCCCTAAACTCCTCACGTTCTCACTCCCTTACTATCACTTCCCTTCCCATAGACTCCCCGAGTCCACCCCTCCCTCAACTCCCCATAAATCCCCACCCTATAGGTACCCTCGACAACTCACCATCCCGCATCCCCATTCTAATCCCCTACCGAGTCACCCCGATCCCGCATCCCAAGCAAGACCTCTCGCCTTTGTGCCCCGATCCCGACCCACGGACCTATTTTCCCCCTCGATGGTTGTCACTCCCCGACTCGCTTACACAACACTCCCTCATAGAGCCCGATGTCACCACATCCCAACCTCACACCCACCCCCGCGAACAACACATATCGAGCCTTCCACCCAATATCCCCAATCCCTACCTCCACACAAACAAAACCATCATGAGCTTGCCGTTTAGTTTATATCGTTTTATTTTCATTTTCGGGTTTCTTAAATTACTCTTTGACTTAGATTTATACATCGCTCGTCTCCTAGGTTTAGGTTTTTCGTTTACTTTGCTTTACTTTTTTAATTAAGTTCTTTAATTATTTAGGAACTATTTCATTTCATTCTCTCTAAGTCTTTTACACCGAACGAGCCACAACACACTTTAGGTTTTGCATATGTTCTCAACTTAGGATTTTATTTCATTTATCTCTATTTACTTTATTTTTATTAAGTTTATAAATCTATAGGTTACTTTCTTTATTTAAGTCCTCGCTTTATTTTAATTTGCTTTTATTTTAATGGATGCCCTTGTTATATTTTTCATATTTAGTAAGCTTGTTTTATTTAGTTACTAGTTTAATTCATTACTTCGGTCCTTTTAAAAGTAATTAGGACCCCTTTCATTTTTTTTTTTTCGTCAATTTATCTTAACTCGACTAATTGTTGATTTTTTTTACAGGTGGCAATAGCGGGTGATTCTAATCACCTTTATAGTTATTTCACCGTTTAGGCCCCTTTTCATCATTCTTTTCGTCAATTTTACCCTAGTGAAATAACTATAAAAATTTCTAAACCAGGTTATTGGACGTTTCGATCCATTTTTATTATTTTTTATCCATTTTGCACATGTTTAATCATTCTTGTATATTTGAATAACACTTTGTAATGTATTTTTATTGGGTTTCCTTTGTCATTTTTTTGTTTTTGGTAAGACTAATCATTGTGTAATCACGTGTATGCTCTTCCCTCACGCTTTTCTAAGAGATATTGGGAATAAAAAACATGATCATTTATCATTTTTATTTTTGGGGAATTAACGTTTTTCACTTAATCAAATCTTGTTCACACGTATGCTCTTTCCTTGTGCTTTCTAAGTGATCTAGGAAATCAGAAACATGAACTTGCTTATGTCGTCTTGGCCTCTACCTACCTCAGATGAACATTCTAATCCTTTTTATAGGACCCTTTCTCAAGAAGGTTGTTAAAACATTAAAAACTAGTAACTTCAGGTTTCCTTTGATCATGAGCTACAAACTACTAATTATTGTGTGTAGGGAATTGTTGATAAATAAGATAAAACAAACATTTTTACATTGTATTTGCAGGTTTGGATAAGGGTAAAAACCCATCCACATAATTGTGGGAAGTGCCTTGGCATAAGCCATAAAAATATTTTGAGGATTACCACAGGAACCCCAAAGTAGTCAACACATTGAGGGAATTGGTTGATGAAATGGGCACCTTTTATCCCAACTAACTAGTAAAGCCTTATGAGTTAGAGTCACGGATATCTAGTAGTGGCAACCCTAATACAATTCATTTTGAGCAAGATCTTTGCTTAGGGTTTCAAAGGGGGTAAAGTAAAGCCGATAGCTAGCAATAGCACCATGCTCGCTCAGGTATATTGTTGACACCTAGTTGAGAGAGCCACCTAGAAAGCCACACCTTGTCCAAGCCAATCTAAGGTAGAGGCCAAAAATTTCACTGCATCATTTCTTATTTTTCTCACATGTTACACACGTGTTTCATCCTTGTCATTCACGTATTCTCCGACATCCACTTTGTCATTTTATAAACATGTCTAAGTCTTGGGTTCATGGTCATCTATATCCACACTTGAGTACTTTCATTCCTATTCACTAAGTCTTGACATCGTGATAGTCACTTTATCATGGTCAAGCGCTCTCTTGATAACCTTGATATTTCATTGTCATGAGTCTTATGCTTAACATTATCTTGTTGAACTCTAAGAATTCCATGTTGTTACGTCGTCAAATTGGACATTCACTTTGTTGAATTGATGACATTATTCTATCTCACTTCCATCACTCTTACATTGTCACATTTCATAGTCACTTTGTTGAGTTGATGACATCTTCTCTATCTCTCTTTCATCATCTTACGTTGTCATACTTCGTAATCGTTTTGTTATATTATTGACAACGTTGTTATTTCTTCACCTATCTCTTTAAATCATCCACTTTGCTTTGATTTGAGATCATTAATAAATCACTTCCCCTTTGTTTATTATCTTCATTTTTGTGAGATTTGGACCTTTTCATCATCATTACCTCACTTCTTGTGATGAAATTTACTTTTTTGTTCTCTTTTAGTACTCCCACTTATTTGTTGAGTCTTCCTTTTTAACACACTTTTTTAAGAGTAGACATTTTTCATTGTCTTCTTAAGTCTCTCCTTTTAACATCCATCTTATTAAAAGACGAGCAAACTCATTCACTTTTTTTGAGCCTCTTCCCTTAACATACTTTTTGTTAAGATTTGCACATCATCCATTGTATTTTAACTCTCCTCTTATCACACTTACTTTGTCGCAAGTTGAGCACACTAAGTTTTTTTCATTTCTCCCCTCTTTACACTCACTTTTGTAAAGGGTCGAAAATTATTTTCATGCCTCTTCATATTTATTAACACTCATTTTGTTAAGAATCATCTAAAATAAAATTTCAACCCATCTTACACCTTAACATCACTCATTTTGTTAAGTTTCGTGAAGTCTCACCCTTTTTTCATTTCTCTTAACACTCATTTTGTTAGGAGGCAACATTTTTACATCTCCTCATCACTCTTATTATTCATTTTGATTAAGAGTTGATCATGTCCACCTTGTCAAGTATCTCTTCCCTTAACACCCATTTTTGTTAACAGGTAGAGCACATCTAACCTCATTTATTCCCTTTCCTCTTAACTTTCATTTTGTTAGGAGTTGGGAAATCAACTAACCATTTTCGCTTCTTCCCTCTTAGCACTCATTTCACTAAGGGTCAAGATTTTTCATCTTCTTCCCTCTTCCATCTTAGCATTCACTTTGCTAAGGGTTGAGTTTTCTATCACACATCTTCTTATTCCTCCCCTCTTTCAACAATGGTGGGAACATGACATCATGATTATAGTCCTTTTCGATGGGAGGAAAGAAATCCTTTCCATATCATCTCTAATGAAGAGGACAAAGACAAACTTAAAAACCTTTCCATTGACGCCACTTTATGACAAAAAAATACCAATTCCTTCTTCGTCTCCTTGTAATGGGAGCAATATTTCCCTTAGAATTTGATGAGGATGAATTGAAAGCCTTAAAATGACAACCTAAATCCCCTAAGGGTCCACCATTCAAGTCAAATAAACATGATGATGAAGGACCAAGTAAAACAAATGCTAATGATAAAGGTAAATCTAATGCTTCGTCTTCTAATCCCAACCAAGCCTTGCTTGATCAAATCAATACAATGGCAAACCAGTTGGCTCACATGTCCTCTCTGCAGTCACTAACAATGATACCAAATGTATCAAACACACACATGAAGAAAGTGACCACACATTCAAAAATTATTCGAGACCAATAACGAGAACAAAAATCATACGAATGATAATTCAACATTCATTCCATGGACTAATTCACCATTTTATCAAGAGTGGAAAATGATGAAGGACACTATTTCAGGTATGCAAAAACAATGCAAACAATTCAAATTTGATGAATTTTTCCATACCCTTACGCATACCTTTCCCACGCTCTTTCGAGTTTCCCAAATTTGACAAATACAAGGGAAAACTGATCCTAGAGAGCATGTCAAGGAATTTTTCATGGCATGTCAAGAGGTGGCTTACAATGACATCTTTCTCTTACACCTCTTTCCTAAGAGTCTAGGTGGAAAATCTTTGGACTGGTTCTTACACCTTCTAAAGGGATCTATTTATACCTTCGTGGACCTTTCTAAGAATTTTTCAAACACTTCTCTTTCAATCTTGATTATGAAATAACCATGATGGATTTGTGCAATGCCAAACAACGAAAAAATGAGAGCTATGCATGAATCTTAAAACGTTGGCACAAAATTGCAAGTTGGTTCCCATGTTCAATCCTCGAGAAATGGATGGTTATAGATTTTGTCCCTAACCTTAATGATGAGTTGTTGTTTCACGTGTAGATGCACAATTGCCTCAATAGCTTTGAGGAAGTTATCAAAAAGGGAACTCAAATTGAAAAATACCTTATTTCTAAAGGCTTGATTAAGCCTCATTATAAAGACCATGGGCACAATCATAATCGTCACAACAATAACAATAACCTTAGCGAGCTTATTAAGATAATCGTTGGTACATCAACTACAATTGTAACATTGTCAATGATGGTGTCACAGATAATCGCAACATGTAAAACTTACAGAATAACCAATTAAAATAGATTAATTCTAAACCATCTATCACTATCTCAAAAAGAGAAACTTTTCCTCCTCCTTGTGATTACAATCGAAGACAATATATGTCTTTGGGGGAATCTCTTTCAAACATCTTAAAATAGCTAGCAAGTGCCAATATGGTCACTTATCCTATCACGTAACCCTTCCCTAAAGGTGAACCTAAGTTAGGTTGGTATAGACCTAACACATATTGTGATTTTCATCACATAGATGGTCATCAAATGAAAAATGAAAATAAATTCGTAATTACATCCAAAACCTCATGGAAAATAGAGACATAGTGGCTAGAGACCTACCACTTAACAATGATACAAATGGAAAAGTTTATAAATCCATCATTCCTGTATTGATGACACTCCTTTGTGCACCATTGAATGTCAATTTACACCTCTTAGAGAGAGTCTATCTAGTGTCTTTCAACAATTAGTAAAGGTTAACATGATTGAATATCCACCTACGAAACCCTTTTCTGATGGGGAACACAATCTTACAGGGTACAATGCGTATAAATATTTTGAATACCATCACATGCATGGTCATTCTACTAATAATTGTATACCTCTTTGTCATTATGTCCAAGACTTAATTAACGCCGAAACCATCTCTATCGAGCTCGACGATGAAGCTCTCGCGATCGATGACACGCCAATTTCCACTTCTACTAAAGAGTTAATTGTTGTCCCCACTTTTGTACATATTGAAATTCAACAAGATCATGACAAAGGTCAAGTATCTCCCCCTTCAAAAAAAATATCTTTCTTCTCCAAATTTTCTTCCTATGGTCCCAAAAAAACATTGAACTTATTTCATATAATCTTCTAACACCTAATGAGAGCTTGAATTTTCTCCAAGAATATCTTTAACCTTGGACACTATGAAAAGGGTCCATCATCAAGGAAAGCTAAGCTTGATTCCATTCTTCCCATTCCGGCTCCTACACCTAACATCTCTAGTCTTGTTTTCAAAATACAACCACAACAATCTTGGACACACTGCAAACAACACAACCTTCTATGTCCATTACACCTCAAATGATCAATCTTACAGGCATCTCATCGACAATGATTCCTACTTGTCAAGACATCTTCATGCATACACTTTATGAGGTATGTATACCCAAGAATATCCTTATTCAACCATTTCAAGATTTAATTGCAAATATTTCTTCAAATCAACTAATTTACAACCTAGAAGGAGAAACATTGAATATATCCTCTCTATGGCTTATAAGGAACCTTGGGTATACATCTAGAGATCCATCTTTCTTTCCTCACACTCTTTCACTCACAGGTGAATATGAATCTCAACATATTCCCGTGTCGACAATATTCTTCTAACATTGCATATGTCTTTCGATCTCATCGAAGACTTATCTTGTCACACATCCTTTGACTTGGAACATGTCCACCCAAGTCTAGTACTTTAGGACCCATTGAATCATTTGATTCACTCCTTTAACTTGGAATTTTTCCACCCAAGTCTTATATTGCAAGACTTATCAAATCTTGATTTCCTCCTTTGACTTGGACTTTGTCCACCCAAGTCTTGTATTTTTAAACTTATTGAATCTTTTGATTCCCTCTCTTGACTTGGATTTCATTTGCATAAGTCTCGCATTTTAGGACCATTCAACTTTAATAAACATGGACCTATTTCTTGACGAATCCCTTTCAAATCTTCATCCACAAAATTTTAGAAAACTTAAAAAATCATAAAAACAAAATAAAATTTCGTATTAAAGCATTGTTTGTGAATCGAAAACGGTAAAGTGTGTACAAATAATGTTAAACATTCCATCTATTGGAATATATCTTAATCATAAAATTATCATATATTCTCCTTCTTCACCTATTATGACACAGGTTAACCTTGTCCCTTTTGGGCATTGTGTGTCTCGTCTTTGTTATGGTTTCTACCATTTTAGATCTTTTATCTACGTTTTGTCTCAAGCTTCTTGATGGAAACTCCTTCTTTCAAATATGTTGTCTCTTTAACAAAAGCACTAAAATTCTTTACTCGGTCCTTTTGACCGCCCATATTAATTTATAGTGTTGAACCCTTATGTTCTACTAGTCGCATGAGGGTGACAGCTTGGGACAAAATGTTCCTTCCCAAGAAGCACACTATCAAACATACAAAGCAAATTAAATCAATCTAAAAATATGAAAAAATTATAAAATCATTACACCTTTCATCCTTCATAGTCTTCGATGATAAGCACATACTTCTTCTGCAATGTATGAGACTAGAGAACAGAGAAATCCCTTACGTACCTACGTTTTATCTTTGGTGTTGAGCCCTTTCCTTTTACCGATTGTATGGGGCAAACTGTAGGGGTACTTCAAAAAAATAATCAACCAATAAATCCTTTATGAAATATTAAGTCAAAGTGCTTCATCAAACAATCCTCATAAGTAATTTAGTTGCTCATGTTAAAGAGAGACAATAATTCCTTCACTCGTATTTCACCAATGTTAGGCCATCTATGGATCTAAGTCAATTCAAAATGTATAAAGTGGAATCATCTTAGAAGTGGTCAGATAATTTGGACTAGATATGAGTTACATTTTTCTCATATGAATCATTATTACACCTTGTGTCTTCACATCCATTATCTTAAATGTTCATATCACTATTCACCTCGTTTTCACGTCCTTCTTGGATCTTGGTGATGAGCCCTTACATCTTCCTAGTTGTGTGGAGTCACGAGTGGAGTGAAACACCCTATCATTTTATCATCTACATTTATGCCAATGGAATGGAATGATTCTAATTATTTTCACTTGCTTTCAAGTAGTGCACCCTTTCTACTGAGTTGTAAAATACAAAAACATTCAAAAATGTTTCACAAAACTTCAAAACAATATAAAATTGTTCAAAAATACAAAAAGAATATAAATTGTTCAAAATCCACAAAAAGTATAAAAACTATCACAATCAAAACATTTAGATAATGTTTGACCAACTTTTAGTAATTGGATAATGTAGTTCAACAAATTTCTCCATTTGACGGTACTCCTCATGATTGTTTCAGATCATATTGATTTTCCTTTCCCGTGGTGTATATCTATGCTCAAGGAAATCATTTACCCTTTCGTAAAATAAATTTTCTTGGGGAACACTTGGATTTTACATTTTAATCCAATACAGATCAAACTTCAATATGATCTAACAAGAGTATCTTTTGGAGTATCTAATTTTCAATCCGCTCTTCGTCCCAATCTAATCCTCTCATGTTCTAAGCTATCACTTGAGGGAAAAATATGTTTCTTTCTTTAATGTGGAACACATTTAAAGTGTCTTTAGACGTCTTTTTGCATGTACATTTTTTCAACATTGTGATGATGTTTTTACGTCTTTTAGTTTGTTATTTTTATTACACTTTGTTTACCTTTGTTGTGGACCGATCACATGAAATTTACTCGCATCTTAGTTCACATATAAATTTGGTGTGGTCCCTTCCTATTTATATTGGGTTCATTTGCAATGCTTGTTTCATGTTTTCTTGTTGCTTGTACGTATTGTGTTTTCCTCTTGGTTTATTTAAGCCATGGAATGTTTTCTTATTTATTATGTATACATGTTTGTTTGCATTTGCATTTCAACCTTTTTAAAAATATTTAAAAATTAAAAAAATCAAAATTAAAAAAATCAAATATTTCAAAATCCAAAAAAATAAAATAAAAATCGAACAAACATTCACTTATCATAGGAATCCTACAATTGGAATACCCTTTAAGTGAATCTTTCAACATCTTAATACAATGTTAATAAATGTCATACCTTTATCTATTACCCTAGTGATCGTTCTGATCTTACAACTATCACTTTCTTCCCTTTGCATGATATGCTAACTTTTCTTGGGGCAAGTCACAAAATTGTTTTTCCTTCACGATATAACTTCACCTAGGGCAATTTATTTTTAATCATTCGCACAACAACCCCAAAATGAGTGTCATAAGGAATCGCTTTAGCTCCTCTCTTCTAATATGATCCTAGTCCCACTTGGGAGCATTTTCATCTACTTACTCATCATTGTGGCACACATTGAGGGCATGGTTGATTTTCTTCTTATTCAACTTTATGTTGCATTGTTGATGTTTACTATTTTGGACCACTTATAAGTAGTGTGATTACATCTTGGTTCCTTTATAACCATGATTCATGTACCTACTTTGTATATTGGGTTTGTTTTCCTTTTTTATCTTTTTTTTTTTTGTGTGTGTTTGTTTACGTGCATCTGGGTTAACCATATTGATTCTTTCATAATCATGGTGACAAATCTATTGTGCAATAGCAAAAATAAGGTTTCTCTAAAATTATTCTCCAAATGACGCTCATGTTATGAGCACAATATTTTCCCATCTTGTTCCAATCCCTTATCTTCTTCCTATCAAGTGGTCGTCCACCGCCTTGCTGCGTCATCCACCCACTTGAGGGGGCATTCCTTTACTATCCTACTTATTGGGGCATCTAAATGCTTCACTGCTTTCTACTTGTTAGGGCATCCTAATGCTTCATAGCTTGTTACTTCTGCATATGTCTACCATCTTTAAAGCACTCTTACTTTGCAATAGCACTTTAAAGAGGGACAAATGTAAACACCCTAAATTACATGATTGTTCCCAATGTTATCCTTGTACATCTTATTATTCACCCATTTGTGATTAATTAATTAAATTGATTAATTCATACACATTGCACCCTTTGGATTAATTAAATTAGTCCCTAGTACCCCTTTAGCTAAGTTAATTATCATTTATTAATTAAATGATTAATTAATTAAGTGTGCACATTCAACAACCACTTTAGACCCCACATAGAATCCACTTGGACTCCACTTGGAATCATCCCAATCAACTCCACATGGACTCCACTTCACCATTCCAGTAAAAAGCACTTCCAGAATCCTAGAAAGGTGGGGGCAATTGAATTACACATACAACCACCTTTTCGGATGCAAACACGTGATAAATTTCCATTACTGCACTTAAATGCCCCAAAACTGCTGCAACCTCCTCAAATGTTATTTTTAGCATGTGCATTCACCCACTTGTAACCAATTTTTAACTACTTCTACCTCTATAAAATGCAGGCTTACTCTCTATCAAACCCTCTTGGATTTAAGCACAATTACTCTATCAAATTTTCTCCAACTTCTGCTATTTTGGAAGCAATAATCCAATCCAAATCTCCTTGTTTGTAGCATTGGTCAATATAATTTGGAGGTCACTCAAGAGCACCCACAATTCCACAAGGTTACACAACTTCTAATCTCTCACAACCTACTCGAGGTTGCATTGAAATCTTCAGGAGGTTTACAAGTCATCCTTTGTTTATCTCCATTTTACCATAGTTTTCTCTGTCTTGAGAGACCACAATATTTGCATGGGGGCCTTATATAGATATTTTCATTTAGTCGTGTACATACGTCAAAGAATCCTTGGTCTAGCTACGTTACTTCAGATCTAGTCATGGGATCACATTACTATCTACCAACCATTGGGGATTTTGAGGTATAGACAACCATATGATCCTTTGAAATTTGGATGGGAGATAATAGGTGCTGGTCATAAGGGTCACCTGGGTGAAATTGAGTTTTACATATGTTCCTTTGATGATCTATAGTTACGCATGGTCACTTGGAGACCATATATGCAAAGACAAGTGGATTACGAGATGATATTGATTTGGTCATAGTGGAGGTTGATCATTATATATTTGGGAGTCATGGGAACATTATGGAGAGGTGAATTTTGAATAGGGTCATGAGACAACTAGGGATTACACATGATATACCTTGAGGGGAGCATTGGTAAGCACAAGTTACATGAGAGATAGTGGATTTTGGAGCTCGAATTAGATAGAGGGTTGAAGCACAAGTTCTACAAGAGTGATACCATAGTTACGGGATACACAAGCCTAAGTCATGCATCCAAGGATGATGACCAAGTATGCAACATGGTACACATGCATCATGCCTTGGTGTCTTACTATTCCATATGCAGCCATAACACTAGGGTTATTAGCAACAACCGGGGGTGATTACAACAGAGAGAGGGATGAGGTCAAGGAAAAGTGGGATGGGAAGAGGTCGAGGCTCAATTATAGGGTCAAGGGCCAGTAAATGTTTAAGCTCCAGTAAACATTTAGGCTCTAGTACAAGTTAGACATGTACCACTATTGGTTGTATAGGTTCGATGTATGTATCAAGATAGGTACAAGTTATGATGTAGGTCCCAGTATATGTATAGGTTCCTTTATCACCATTAAGGACACCAAGCTTAGTAGGAGGATTGGGAGATAGAGATGGGTTAAGAAATAGAGATGGTAACCGATGGGAAGACGAGGGAGAGGAGGATGTATGGGAGCAACTTACACATGTACCACCTCTAATACCATTGGTCATAGAGCTATCAATACATGCTCGAGAGAGACATGATTGCAAGGGAAAGAGACGTTATTATGATTATGTCTCACATATAGTTAGAACAGTATGGCCGATCACTATTGAGAGAGACCAGCCTGATACAGTACATCGGTTGACTATGGAGGGATATCATCTTGTTACACGGGTAAAACAACTAACAACGAAGAGAGATGTCACTTATCACGTGACGGAAGCAAGTGGGATGGGTGATGTACTACAAGATTATATTATTGTATCATATAAGGTTGGATACTATAGAGCCCTATATGAGGCAACGGTTCTTGAGGGCCAAAGGGAAGACATCAAATCTACCAGGATAAGCAGATCACATAGGAATTTGAGATCGGTGAGATCAATTCAGATGCTACCACCGAGAGGCAAGGATGAGAGACCGGGTAGTCCAAGTGTTGGAGAGATTCATCCATGACTCAATGTAGGATGGATAGAATTTTTATTTTTCATATATTCCTTATGATGAAGGCACACATTTTTGTATATAGATGCCCTTGATGGAACTTTGATGTATATATAGATGACATTTTGAGATGTAGACATTGGATATGAACATTGATATTATATGTATTATAATGGATGGTTTTTTTTTGTTATTTTCTTCTTTATTGACATAATGGTACACATAGTGTAGATGATGATGTTGTATTTTGATTAGATGTTGATAGATGATAGAGATGACATTTTTTTAGATTAGATTCCATTCAAATATTGTAATTTAGAGTAAGCGTATGCCGGAAAAGTGACAGGCGAGCGTGAGAATCTACAAGTGACTCTTCCACATACCCGACCTCTCGAGGTCGTGCCGAGACAGCCGGTGGGGGTAGAATATGCGTTGGATTCAGACAAACTAGTTAGGCAGTCTAATGTCTTCGACACGCACTAGTGGAATTTGTGAATCTAAGGCAAAGAAGGCCCTTCTAACTTGGACTGGTGTGATAGATCGATTGGCAAGGATGACTGCTCGAAGGCTCCAATCAATATCGAGCTCTGGCGTGATTCGATCTATGGGTTGTGGAATACATGGAAAATGACCTGGGATAGTTTCGTGTATGTCTCCAGATAAGGTCATAGGGTGGATGGTGAAAACAATTGACTCTATGGACGATTCTCTGGCCTAGTCCAGAATTCTCTAGCTTCGTTAGCCGCTATATCTAGTAAGGACAATTGTTCGATGATGATGGGTGGAAGTGGAGTGGATTGGAATACTAGTGTGCGTAAGCCAGCGTCTATATCTGATTGACTTGTGGACTCGTTGGGCTGTGGGATCTGTGGATCACAACCATAGACTCTTGGTTGTTGCGGTCCTATTATGGTCATGCGCGAAATCAAGTTCTAATCCCTAGTATCCAGTAATCGTATGCTTTCTCAGCTTCTATATTTAGGACCAATAACTGTGTGATTTTCTTAGAATATCTCACAGGCGTTCGTGTAACCTGGATCCTTAGATTGGTATCTATATCTGTGAGAGTGTCTCCCGCTTTGTTTGTGGGACCAAAGGATCACAACCAAAGGTTTGTTCTCTTTTGAACCCTTCTACAGTCATGTGAGTGTTTACCTAGGGCAATCTGTAATTTGGTTGGTTTGACCAAAACGTGTGTGCTTGGTCGTCTTCTATGTTTAACCCTCTTAATTGAGAACTGATCAGTTGTAAATCTGTGGTTGTTCGGAATACTTGTATTATGAGATTTTGGTCTATGTCAACTATTGCTGTGACGAGGTTTGGTTGAGGCACGATTGGCTCAAATATATATTCTCTGGGCTCCTGAGGTCCCGTGATTGTCATACAAAATAAAATGTAAATCTAACTGTAACGAAGCAAATTCTAACTACGTGGAATAAATCTAAAACATATATATAACTTCTATTCTTCTAAGAAACCTTTCAAGAATACAATGGAAAGCAAACTATTTTAAGCGTATCTAGAAATAACAACTAAACAATAATTTAAAACAGATAAAATAACCGAGTGTAGTTATCAGCCTGTGCAATTTGTAGATTTATTCTAAATAAATAAAATAGCTCGTCTAATCTATCTGCAAGATTCTCGATCCTACCTCAGAAGTGAGGAGTGAATCATAGTTTCTCAGAAACTATCAATCCTCATAGCTTCCCTGGCAATATCGAGAATAGAAGTCACTGAAATGAAGCAATTATCTACTCTATTTGATATGATTCTAACTAGAACTTTGAAAGTTAAAACCTGGATTCCGCAGAACAGTGGCGAATCCGATGGCGTGTGCGATCTTGTCCCCTCAGTGTGATCTCCTTGTTCTTTCGTGTTCACGTGGATCCAGAAAAGCGTGTAATGCTAGCATTGGCAGGAGTAGATATTGGGACAAGGACAGCTCAGAATGCAGACCGAAAATGCGAGTAGGAGAGGGATAGCGCAAGAGTACAGAGCTTGGCTTATGCGATTCCTAGCGGGATTTTACTGTGAGTCATGCAATATGAAGTGACCAGAACCTGAAACTTTCTGTTTGAAGAGCAAAACCTGCAACTTTAATGGCTTCCTAAGCTATTCTATTCCAATGGATTGGATAAAACAACAACACTGTTTGCACAAGCTGGATATGTGGCTTACCAACAGCTGGACAATGCTAATGAGCATGCAAATGAACTAAAACAAGTATTCTAAGCAAAATAATAGCTAAATCTAATGCAAAGAGAAATTCAGAGACAAACTTCAGACCGGATTGGGTGAAATAACAGCACTGCCTGCACAAGATGGGTATGTGGCTTACCAACAGCTGAACAATACTAACTAAACATGCAAGTGAATTGAAACTATGGCTTCTAAACAAGATAACAAGCTAAAATACTAAAATGAGGAGATGAGAGCAAAGATCAGTCTTCAAAATCAGGCCATTTGTTTGAGCACAAGCCATGCATTTATAGGAATTCAATCACCCAAAATCAAAACCAAACTGAACTCCTAAACAATAAACAAAGGAAAAACACTATTCCAGGGGACCAAAAACATAAATGCATGCTCAAGTCGGCAAGGAAAGCTGGTGAAATGTGATATTTCACGCGAGTCACGTCAAAAGAACGTTCTGGAAAACGCGCACAAGACCGCCACTGGAAAGGCGGCGGTCACGAGACCGCCGCCTGCAGGGCGGCGGTTTCGTCACTGAAGATCAAGAGGCCAAGGAAAGAGGGAAAAAGGGGAAAACAAAGGGTGCAGGGGGCTAAGCGGGGCATGCGGGATGTTAACGCATACTCCGAGGGATTTTCTAGATCCCGAACACCTTGCGAGGAGACCTGTATCATCATTGGGAACTTGTTACACTGCTGTTGCTAAAAGATCTGATACCTTACAATTTTGGGTACGTACAAGTAACCTATTTTGCTATCACAAATTTACATTTAGCACCATGAGTATTAAAAAACATGACGAGCGACCCATATGCACGTAGAAAACACACACAGAGAAAAGAGTAAAACAAACCCAATATACACAAAAAGATGATGTACATTATGGGTATAAATAAACCAAGATGCTTACAAATTTATTGTAATTGGATAAAAATTAAAGATTAAAAAGTGCAAAACAAACCCAATATACACAATAAGATGAATATACACCATGGTTATGAATAAACCAGGATGATAACAAAATACTTGCAATTGGTTAGAAGTGAAAATGAGGAATGAAAAATAAACAACGTCGTACACAATACGATGAATATACACCATGGCTATGATTAAACCAAGATGATGACATAATTCTTGAAATTGTTCCAAAAATGTAAAACAAACATGCAAAACAAACCCAATGTACACAATAAGTTGAATATACACCATGGCTATGAATAAACCAAGATGATAACATAATACTTGCAATTAGTTAGGATTGAAAATGAAGAATGAAAAAAACCAATATACAAAGCAAAATGATTACAACAAGACTAACAATGAGCCAAGTGTAGAAACAAAATTATGCACATATTAATATATAAAGAAAAATGATTACAACAAGACTAACAATGAACCAAGTGTAGACACAAAATTATGCACATATTATTATTTTACTATGTCATCGATATGTTGTTATATGCATGAATCATAAGAAAAGTACTCACCGGTGACATTTTTCTTTGTCCACCTACACTCTTTAATTGATTTATATCATGACTCTCTTCTACATGTCTCATTTCTATATCCACTTCTCGGTCAGTCACATGGATCCTTGTCGTATGTATTTTCACATTTTTCGTTATTTGTGTCAAGCCACTAAAACCTAGGCACTTGTGTCCATTTTGGGTGCTCATGTCCTCTTTGTTCTTTTTACACATTTTTACATTTACATTCGGCCTTGTTACTTTTCTTATCCTTATCCCATATTCATATTCGGCATTTTGTATCACTATTGTCAAAATTCAAGCAAGAGATTTATATATGTACATAACATATTAACCACTATTCCACGTGGTAATTTAAAAGGGGCTATTAATATATATATACTACCACTATTATTCAAAGGGACTACATTTTGGGCTACATACACTACATAAGAAGGGAAGTGTTGAATTCCATACCACACATTTACATCAAAGCTAGCTATAGCCCATTATCTTGGTGTCATTGGCATGAGGGAAAACCTAAGGACACTATTTCACACACAAGCACAAAGAACTACATGGAGTCTAAGATGTAGTGCAATGCTCGATACTAAGTTCACTCAACCTGGTGACTGTCGGGGTCATTCGACTTCACATATTACATATTTTATTCAGCCATAATGTGTTTGTGAGATTGTGTAGATAAATAGGGTTTGCTTTATAGGTTACAAGTGTGATTAAACCCTTAATAGAAAATTTAGAGTGACAAAGAAAATATTGGAGTGAGGACCTTCAAACCCATAAAAATATTAGATCTTGAATATTTACACAAATACTATCACCTGAATGGACACTAGTGCCCGGATGCTCATGTCCTTTTGTGGGAGCTTCATCAACATAGATTTTGAGTCCCAAAACTCTCTGTAAACCACTGTGACATCATTAACAACCAAATCCTTCCTTCTAACAGTTGCAATCACTTCTAGATTACTTGAGATCATATAAGTCATCATTTTTCTCTTGTGTACTTAGGGATTCATATTCCAATAATATAAGTCATCGAATGTTCATTACTTGTATATTGATATTCCAATGATCTCGAGTCATCATATAAGTCATCGAATGCTCATTGCTTGTATATTATTGTGTTTTACTAGTTGAATATAATTTTCTACATTAGTTACTCTAAAAGTGAATTTAATTCAATTTAAATTAAATAATTTAGTGAACCCACTCCTTACTTGAACTCCTTTTCCTATGGATCACATCCCTCATGGCTAAAAAAGGTACCCATCCCTAAATCACCATATGATCTTTATGAGCATGCAACCAATTTTTCTAGCTCCCACACAGAAGCTAAATTTCATGCCCTCATACAAAACCCCGTATATGACCCCCATATCATCCAAAAAATACTTTTATTCCAAGCATCTGCTCCTGAGAATCTCCTATGTCATGATTCTTGCATTGTTTCCCCATACAATCACTTGACAAATTTTCCTCACCACCCACTACCAATATGACCATTGCTCCAACCTCTCCCCTTATACTATAGTAAATGATAACACTAATGTAGATTATTTGTATACTGATGATAGTCTTCATGAAACTATTACTTGTGAAAATATGGATGACTAGTGACTCTGATTATAATAATGATAATACACATGTTAATAATGATGTTTCTTCCATTAAGATGGTTGAATGTGAATCTACACCTCATCTCCCTTCTACTTGTGAAATTATTTCCAATTATGGTTATGTTGACACCAATGCTACTCATAGTTCACCTCTTATTATGCCTAATAATTATACACCTAGTACATTGGTAGAGCTTCGATATTCATTACCTTCTTACACATACCCTCCCCTTTCGTAAGCTCCTACGATCACTCATAATGGAAATATTCAACCCCTCAATGTGCCTCTCACTACCCACACCATTCCTTTACAAGACATCTTATCCCTCATGCATGTTGTTGATGATTTTCAAAACAAAGTCCACACCCTTAGCTTAGAAATAAAATCTTATTATGCTTATGTTGACCATAATACCCTTTCCAACAATCCCATTCCTAAGAATATTCACAATTCCATTTTCCCCAAGGGTTTCATTATGCCTACTTTCTCATGTTTCGATGGCATGGGAAATCCTTATTTACATCTAAAATCTTTCTGATTAGCCATGGATTCATATTCCAATAATAGATTGTTATTAAAATCTTTTCATCATAGTCTTATATATATTTCTCTTCAATGGTACACTCACTTACCTAATGGATCTATTAGTACTTATTATGATATGGAGGATGTTTTCCTTAGACATTTTATTTCTAATAATGGGCCTAAAGTTACATATGAACACTTACCTTCTTTGCATCAAGGAAAAAAAGAACCGATCTTAGATTATATTTTACGCTTTAATTATTGCATGCACCATTTACTATTTCATCCTATTGATCTAGAAATGCAATATATATTTTTTCATGGCTTAATTCCTCCATTAAAAGAAAAGCTATTATATGATACATGTGATTCATTTACTCTTCTTTGTTATAAGGTTATCGATTTAGAAAAATAATTAATTACAAATCATGTTATAATACCTCCTTCTACTTCTTATACTCCTCCCTCACCTACTAAGTCCTCTACTCTCCCATCTATTGACCCCCTTCACGGTTTCCATCTCCTCCTCCACATAAGCATCCTCCTTCTCCACCATCGTGTTGGAATTCACCTACATCTTTACCACCTCCCACCCATGCACCATTATACTTTTCACATGTTGCTAAACCACATGATGTCTTGTGTACATTACTTGATAAGTGAGTGACCCGTTTACCTTCCAACCAACATCATTCATCTCAACAGTTGCACCGCCTTCGTGACCAAGATTTTTGAAAATTTCACCACATTAATGGCCACCATGACAATGATTGTTATGCCCTCCATGATAGAATCCAACAATTAGAAGATAAGGGTGTCATTTCCTTCCATACCCACTCTCTCTTATTCCACGTAGGAGAGACTTTGCAATTGTTAGCTTTTCTCATTCACCCCCTCCTAAGGTTATTATCCATCCACCTCCTAAGGTCATCATTCATCCACCTCCTCCAACTTTCCCACCTCTTGCCACATCCTCTCACCCTACCCACATTGTTACTACATCTCATTGGCTTCCTAAGCAACCCACTTCTGCATTTCCCACTATCACACCTCCCATTGTTGGCACCATCTCCTCTAATATCCAATTTGGCACCTATACACACATTTTTGTTGTTCCACATGATCCTAATGGGAATTTTAGGCATCTTCACCTATGGTATATGATCCCCATATCTATCTCATTACCCGATGTTGCACTCGTGTTCTCAAGGTTCATACATGATTGTTGAGGGAATTATTACTTAAATGAACCTCAATCTCACATTGGGGGAAATTATTCTTTTTCCCTTCATCCTCATCACACTCAATTATATATGTCATTCCACATCTCATTATTATATAATTCTCAAGGCATCATTATTTTATTCTCCTACATTATCTAATCACATTACCATTTCTATTTATCTACCACATTGCATCACATATATACATCTCTATTTACCATATGCTATACTAGTCATTATTATTCAAATGCACTTCCTATTCCATTCCTTGCTTAGCAATTCTTTTCGCATGATCACAAATTTCAAAAATCAACATTATATACCAAATCAACCATACCAACAATGCATATAGAAATCAACAAACTATACAATCACTATCAAGTGAAAATCCCAATCATCACATAGTATACAATACCAAATATGACATCAACACATGCATATATATATATATATATATATATATATAATATATAAAATTCATAGTTGCAAAGACAATCATTTAGGGAAATCCCCATGCCTCAATACATCTTATACAATACATCATATGTCTCATCACTATCACTATCTACAATCATGGGAGCTCTAGAACTCAAAGCTTCACCACTAACCCTACGTCGTTGATCTCGGGCTCTATATCTCTCAAGATGTCTCCGAAATATGGTGTTATCTTTCGTTTGTTCTCGCATATTATCCCTAGAGCTCCACATATTGTGCAAATACATCTTGAGCTAGGCCACCCCTTCCTATAACATGTCTCACTCATTTTGTCTATGTGTGAGCCTCATCACACTCACTCAACAACATTGTACATGTTTATGCTGCTATCACCATAGGTTCAAACAAATGGGCATGCTCGCCACAATCACTTCCACCCACTTTAACATCCCTCCTCCCATGAACACATATGGGGGCATGTTTCGATTCAACATGCATTTGGAGGTATCTACGATCAAAATTCAATAGGCATTACCTACAATCACATAACAAACACTTCATATATTAGTTCTTACACATCGTCATATTCACTAACCAAATTAACAAGTAAACCAAGCATAATATATGATACTTAAATTCCGCTCACGCTACTACTACATCATCTACCTCAAGGGTGGGTGCCTAACCCTCAACTCCTCCAACTTCTGGCCCACTTGCCACATTTATAAGCACTGGAAATAGTAACACCCATCGGTGTATCACCCACCACTAACTATGCACCTCAGTGTACCCCGCATCATCCACATCTGTTGGCCCTATGGACGAGATCTCGCCTCATTTGGACCTAAAGGCACTAGTTGTACTCATGTGGGGCTTGGTCTCGACCCTAGTCACCCCACAACCCTAGTAGATTGACACCATATATGTGGCTCTAGGGGCACGTCCTGAGCAATACAAAATTGTCGAGATACCCTCTCACCATAGAATAACTCTGCTACTCCTTGAAATCAATCCTCTAACCAAACATTGCACCAAAACTCGACATTTTCCTCTACCCATCCTCCATAATATCTATACAACCTCCATATAATGGCCCTTGGGCCTATCTAATATAAAATCGACCTATATGTGGTCATTTTAATCCTCATCCTTTGGGTCCCCACCCACCGCACTATAAATATCTAATGCCAATCCCACTTGGCTCATGGTCCATTAAGCGGCCTCACTATATATATATGCTTATACACCCATACTTGTACAAGAGTGGTATCTCTTACTCCACCTCCATGGTCCTCCTGTGTGAATTGATACAAATCCATGTATGAATAGGCATACATCATACCCATGCATATCTAGTACCATGCTCCTCTATACTCTAACAAATGTCATGCATCCTAACTCTATAATGAATTTCACAACCATGGAACCCTAGATCTCACAATCACATCCAGATGCATATATGTCTCGGCCACTACCTGAGATCCTGTAAAATACTTTTTGTCTGCCTCATCTCGACTACAGGAATCTAACACAGACATAACATGTACTCTATCTCAAATGATAGGAAACCAAAATATCCTATATACATCCTCCAATGTCACTATCATCTCTTGAAACAAAAATTTACAAGAATCATGCACTATCTCTCTCATAAAGTTGTCAATAATGGCATATTATGGGGTATCTCCCCCAATCTAGTAATGTGTCGCAAGCCAACATGGTCCAATATATCCCACTCATAATCGACGACCCTAAACCAAGAAATGTACTCAAATGACATCTCATATGGAAATCCCTTGAATGTATATATCCATGCATAGCACAAACATGAAACACAACACAATATCAACACACATCCATGATTTAAACTCAATACTAACAACATCAAGATTAACTTCATTACTCAAACATTAGCAAAACTCGTCCCCTAGACACTAGTGCCCCATAACAGGTCACTAACACCAAGAACTGGGCACTAGTGTCTTGAAGGATAGAAACACCTTGTTTTCTTTCGTCTTGTTTAGAAACGTCAAATTATACAAAATGTCAAATTTTGCTAAAACTGATAAAAACAAGCATATTTGACAAAAAAATTCAAATTTGGTTATACATACCAGCTTTGGTCATCTGCTAGCTCGACCATCATTATCCTCTTGAATCTCATTTGAATATCCTCCCGACACATGGCATCCTCACAGCTCAGAGCTCAAAATTACAATCACTCTCGATTCAAATGAAGTTACTATTCACCTATTTCATATTACTATATATAGTAATTCAAATTTCCTCTATATTATAGTCGCTACAGCTACCATTCTTACAACTAATACAAACACATGGTTCGACTCATATCTAGAGCCTCGCTACTCCATTTTCCTCCCCATTTGCTTCATCTAGACCAGGTTCTTGTCTACCACCTTACTATACAATTCTAATCATTCCATTTCAAAATCTATCACATGTACTAGTCAATACCTACACATACTTTTTCAATACTACTACCTCTCCTATACTATCTCTCGGTTACTATTACAACCCTTCACAACCTCACTTTCGGCCCACTTCTCATTTCTCCATACCTCTCCCTTTCGTTGAAAGGGGGGCATATAATCAAGATCATCTTATAATCCCTCTCAGGATATAATGCAATCAATGCCACTCCTAATATGTTACTATCACATTTTCTCTAATCTCATTCAAACATGGTTACATTTATTCTATACGACAATCAATACTTTTTGCTATTTCAAATCTATTCCCCGAAATGATCTAATTTGGGGAAAAACAAAATCTCTTTATGATTAATCTTCCAAATACATCTTATTCAATCAACTCCTATCACTCAAATCAATCAATCAATACAATAATCATAATCACCGTCAATCCTAGATGACCTAACTTTGTAGCCATATTACATCACCATCGCTCTAGATGACCTAATGTGGGATCCATTTAATACTAATAAAATCGAACACTCATCACTATAGGAGTGGGGCTAGTGAGATGTCATTTCCTTTCCTATATTGCTCCTACATGGGTTCTTTAATTAGAACAAACAAGTTGTAATCAGAACTAAATAGGTAACGATTCGGTTCTTATTTGTCTACAAAGCAATTGGACCTTTTTGGGAAGTATCATGGAAGGAGATAAAAAAATATCTCTCCCCAAAACTCTTCCTCTGGGAGCAGGATGCCCAAATCCTTCAATTATTAACAAATCAGGTTGGGAGTTGATCACTCTCTACCTCATCTATCACCTTTGAAAAAATATGAAATCTCCAATATTATCACAATTATTTATCCAAGATGCTCCTAACGACATTTTTTCGTCTCCAATTATGCCACATGGGTCAAAACACTAATCTATGGTTCACCACGCTACAAGTTTATATATTTTACATGCACTCGCAATATGGATTCTTTGGACCCTATATTGGTATGTTCCTTAATTCCTTTACACTACTTCCATTCCCTTCAAATATCATAAAGGGGGCCAAATGTAGACACAAAATTATGCACATATCATTATTTTACTATTTCGTTGGTATGTTGTTATATGCATGAATCTTAAGTAAGAAAAGTTCTTACTTATTGACATTGTTCTTTGTCCACATATGCTCTTTGATTGATTTATATTGTGAATCTTTTCTACATCTCTCATTTCTATGTCCACTTTTATTTAGGTCACAAGGATCCATGTATTTATATCTTTTCACATGTTTCATTATTTGTCTTAGAAAATGTAGAGTTCTTTTTGTATAAGATTCTTTAACGGCCACCATCTTTTGTTGCTCTGGCCTTAGTTTATTTTGTTCGCTTGGGCCTAAAATTGACTAAGTATGAAGTTGAATGTGGAAGGTGTCCACACATCCCTTTGGCACACTTGGTGCATGGAGCAGAGAAGGGATGTTCTCAAACTTGTGCCACATCATCCACATGTCCCAAGCCCAATGAATTTGCCCCAACGGGTTAAAAATTCAAAAGCATAACAAAGACACATAGGGTCTCCACGTGTTGCCTGAGTGCAATTTCAAATTGAGAAAAAGAAGAAGGATCCCAAACAAGCGTGTAACCTCCACATGTATCTCAGGAGAATTTTGGGAGACAAAGTCCCGGGAAGACCCCTGCAGACAAGTGTGCAACCTCCATGTGGTAACAAGGAACCATCACCGGCGAAGGAGCGCAAGTTGGATGAATTGAAGGCAATATGAAATATCAACAACATACAGTTGAGATATTGACCCAAAAATGAAAGATCTTGTAAGAAAATTGAATGTTTTTGGTGAAAGGTCTAATTCCAGACATTAAAACAAGAGCCAAGAAGATCTATAAAGGAACATTTCAATCCAGGAGAAAAGGAGGAGAAAATTTAGGAACAAAAATAGAATGGAGTGTGAAAAGAGATTTTAGACTTAGTAATTGTATTGGCTAGCCTTAGTAAGACTCTGTCATAGAAAGAATTTGTAATTTGTGTCGTATCAACCTTATGTATGATTTTCTCTATGAATAAAGGGTTCTTGTTCTGTGCATCTTAGCTTTTAATATTTTTTATCTTTCTTATTTCACTGCTAGTAGATTTTAGATAATTTTTAAGATGTATCATGTTATACGCCCTTGGGTTTTATTTATGTATCTATTATTTGCATATTGTTATGTTTTATACCTCCTCGGCCTCTGATAATCTAAGATACTTATGAAAATAGTAGATCATGCTAAAACGCTCTTCGAAATATTCTAAGTAGTTTCCCAGGATCAATCTCTGTGTCTTTTAAGATTTGTTCCAGTGCATCACCTTAGTTAATTTTTGCATATTATTTCATTTTCTTCTAACCTTATCTCACACTATTGAGAAGAGCCAATTTCTTTAAAATCTGGAGGTTATCTTAGGATGCATTTCACACTTTTCTAAGGTATCCAACGACTATGATGGTTCATCCATAAAGCTAATTGTCAAAACAAATCCTAGCATGCCCAAAGGGGACAAACATCCACACATCTTGATACTCCATCAATAGAAATCTACTTATTTTAGTAACACTAAGTTGGTCTTCTCTAGTTTACAAGAAAATGGAAACAAAGATGAGGATGATAGAATAAGGCATGCTTGAATACTTGCAGATTATCTCCACCATGCAACAGAAGAGGTAGACAGATCCAGAGGTCTCCGTCTCCTCCGAACTAGACTCTCTCAACACCTCCACTAGGTAGGCCCTTCTTACAGTCAACTAGAACCCTCAAACCTATTTTAATGGCCCACCTCCAAGCTCAACCTACAAGGTATTTTTTTCATGGAATCAAGGGAGTCCACTCATCCTACCCACACCCTCGGTGGTGTGGAATCCTATTCTAGCTAATGTGCTAAAAGCGTTACCCAAATTTTGATGAGAAGAATTCAAAAATCCGGAGGAACACCTCCAAGACATAGCAAAAATATGTGCGGTACATTATATCAGGGAACAAGATGTCACCTTACGGTTGCTAGTTATTTCCTTTAAGGGAAAGGCTCTAGATTGGTACCGATCCCTTGACCCCTAATACTATCGACACTTGGGACCAACTAGAAAATGTATTGGTGGTGAGATTCAAAGTGAGAAAGGGGATATATCTTCACTCCTACAATAACTTATCAACATTAAGAAGGGATTACAAGAGCTTATAACTGATTTTAACACGTGTTTCACAAAACATTCGTAAAGGTTTCACACCTAAATATTGTTTTTACTTAAAACCTATGAATTGGGATATTTTTGTGATGATTCCTACTCTACCACCACGAGGCCACACGTGCGTTCGAAGGGTATTATAATTCTAGGTTATATTATTAGAATGAAAATACCCCTATTTTATGGATATATATTTTTACAATTTTTTTAATAAAACCTTATATATGAATTGGGATATTTTTGTTCTTGATGATTAAATCATTGTTGAAAAAGGGGCTCTAGTTTTTACCATCTTAGCTTGGTTAAGAATATGATATTGCGATCTAAGAATATAACAATCTAATAGATCGATGCTCAAAGCATCTTCTCCCCGAGATCCCGGTATATTGAATTTAATTTTATTAATTTTAATTACCTCAATATGAACCCACGTGCTAGGATATGCCCCTAATGAAATTAGCTCCTCTCCCGATCTAAGAATATAACAATCACGAGTCCCGCCAATATCTCTACAAGCAAGTCCCGATCTCCAAGCCCCTTCATCTTCAGTATAGTTACCCATCTGCTCAACCAACACCAATTCCCGGTACATATTCATCATCATATTCTTATGAAATGGAGGAAGTCAAAAGTGTCCATAGAAACTTCTCTAATAAGATAGTAAATCTTAAAAGGAATCGGAGCACTTACCGAAGATAAAATTATCAAAGATATCAAGATGGCAGCCTCACTATCCCTCTCAACATCAGAATACTTAGACACCACCATTTGTATAGTCATCTAACCAGCCCATCTCGGTGCCAACACCACTCCAAACTATCCTAACCAATAGCGAGAAGAGAAATGGTACCTGGGCAAAACAATTTGGTAGAAGATCCCAATGTATGGTGTTTTCCCGTAATACATCCCACATGCCAAGAGATTGTCCACAAGGAAATTTGCAAAAAAGGTAGCTAAACAAAGAACAAGAGAAGGCTATGATGTTAACGCATCAAGACCTTATTAGTCCGCATGAGTCCAAGTGCGGCCTTTGTTGCATGATTCAAGGAATGTCCCTAGAAAAGAAGCGGAGCTCACACCGTAACATGCACTTTTCTCTTAGATAGAAGGAGAAGAATTTGTATTCATGAATGAGGCAGCTGATTTAAAACTTGTTTAATTTAATTACAACACTCGCTTTAAAAAAGGATGATAGAGACGGACGCTCATATCTCAAGCACAACTAAGAAGATGTAAAAGGAGTCTCCAACCATCACGGTTTCATCAGTAACCGATCGTAAACGAATCCCCAAGAACTGTCCAAAATTAGGATGTCCCCCACGCTACGGTTGAAGGAATAAAACACCAGTCATTATCCAAGGCATCATCACCTGGACTCAATTAACGTGGTTTAACAACATAAGAAAGCGTCGGCTAATGCATCCTTGTGGAATCTTCTGGGCATTCCAAAGTAAAAGGAGTTTCTCCAAGAAGTAACTAAATCAAATGATGACCCAACTACCTCCAGGAAATAGAAGGAACAGGTAAAATTTATTCGAGCCCCAACATAATTAGTGATGTTAAATCAAAATGGAGAAGTAAGTAAACCAAGGGCCAACTCCTTTTTTATGACACTTATCATAGGTAAGAAACTATTGCATAATTCCATGATAGATTCGTGCAATCACTACAGTCATGCCCAAAGTGATTGCAGATGCCTTGGGAATTAAATACGAGCCCTTAAAGAGAGGAGTCATGCAAGTAGATGGAAAATCAGTCTAAAATATAGGAGCTATTAAGGGACTCCCGTTGTAGCTCTATCCCTGCTCGAACATAACCGTTCCATAGGACATAGTAGTAATCGACATTCGCCAAGTATTCGACTGTGTCTCTCCCACGATTTCACAGCTAAAATAGGAGGTTATATGTCTCTTGATTGGTCCCATCTGATTATGTGGATGAAATATGGGTCTAAGATGAAGGTATTATCGGAACCCCTTGCCAAAGAACATATAACAGACCAAGTGGCCTCAAGCTTTAAGGCTTCCCACACTATGATCACTAGAGAAGAGGAATCATATACAGAGGAGGATAATCTTCAAAGCGGCAGTCATCTAGCCAACCTTCCCCAGGTGATCCCTTTAAAATCTTTGATTCCACTGGTTTGGGTACTTACGTCATCTTTGATGAAGACTTTATGATTCCAAAGGTGGTAGAAGGAAAGGATAAAATAGAAAGGAATCCCATCAGAGATTCCTAGATATGGACCCTAAATTTTGATGGGGCTAAAATAAAAAATGGCTCAGGAGTTGGAATATGCTTGTTATCCCCAAGAAAAAGAAGATACTCTAGGATTTCCACTTCCAGTTCTCCTGTACCAGTAATGAAGTAGAGTATGAGGCCTTAGTACATGGCTTGGCCACGACACGAAAGGAAGGCATCAAATAGTTAAGAGTCTTTGGTAACTCATAATTGGTGATGACACAGGTAAGGAACAATGCCACCACAAAAAACCCAAGGATGAGTTCCTATCGACATAGGGTGTGAGATCTCATAAAATATTTCGAAGCCTTTGATATCAAAGTGATCCCTAGAGACCAAAATATAGAGGCTGACAAGATGACCTTAATCGGGTCACAATTCAACCCACTACAGGATTTGATAGCAAATGAAAGTACCATAAAATTGATCATCCACCCTTCTATACCTAATAACATCAACCATTGGAAAATTTGTAATAGTGTCTAGTAGATTATACACTTCCTCCAACAATCCGACCAATTTTCAAACCAACTCCAACCCAAGATCGAAGAAGCATATGGAGACCATATCATTCAATTAAGGACAAACAAACTTCTAAAAGGGTTAATAACCCTAGAAATTCTTTTTGATTTGAATGATGCTAGTACAGATCGAAGGAAGTTTACAGTGATAAAGGAGGATTATGTCAAGTTGGAAGTGACTAAAGAGAGAAAGCTGAAAGTTGGGAGATTAGTTACTCAAAGAGAAAGGGAAAGACTTGTGGCTCTATGCCATAAGTATGATAAGGTGATGGCTTGGATGTACGATGATTTGCATGGTTACAACAAGGATATCATCCAACACACCATCAACCTTGAAGAAGGGACTAAGCCTCGTGTGCTAGAAACAAAGGCCTGTGAACCCAAAAATAGAATCCCTCATGGCCGAGGAATTGAGAAAACTCTTAGAGGCCCACATAATCTTTCCTATCAAGCACACAACATGGGTCTCTAACTTAGTCCCGGTAAGGAAGAAAACCTATGAAATTCAGCTTTGTGTAGATTTCAAAGACCTAAATAGAGCATCCCTAAAGGATCACTACCCCTTACCTTCCATGGAGAAGATATTACAGATAGTTACTGGCTCAAAAAGGTTCTCTCTACTAGATGGTTTTTTAGGTTATAACCAGATATGGCTCATGCAGAAAGGGACCAACATAAGACCACTTTCATGACAAAATGGGGAACCTTTGCGTATGCAAAAATTCCATTTGGACTCACGAACATTGGAGTTACCTTTCGAGAGAGCCATGGGCTCCGCATTTAGTGAGCTAATCAATAAGGTAATTCTCATATACCTTGATGATCTCATGGTGTTTACCAAGACAATGGAGGATCATTTTGATGCCTTGGAATCTGTGTTCAAGAGATGCCAAGAATTCAAGATCTCTCTAAACCCAAAGAAATGTGTTTTTGGAGTACCCCAAGGCAAACTCTTGGGACACATTGTTTCAAAGGAAGGGATCTCTATTGATCTAGAAAGGGTTGAAGCCATTCTGGGACTGCCCTTACCAGTCAATAAGAAAGCGGTCCAATCTTTCTTAGGAAAGATCAATTTTGTTAGCAAGTTCATTTTGGACTTTGCCAGACAATCCACTTGATCATAATGATGCTCAATAAGGACCTTGAATTCAAATGGACCATTGAAATTTTCGGGCATTTGAGTTAATTAAAGGGACTATCACGTCTACCCCAAGATCGCTCAACCCCAAATTCTCAAAGCATTTCATCATGTATGTATACGGGGTAAACATAGCATAGCATTTGTATTGACATGGAAGGGAGATTCTCAAGGAGAAGAACATATAATTGCCTTCTTCTAAAAAAATATCGGGACTATGAAACAAGTTATAACTTTGTTGAAAGACAACCTTATGTTATAGTTAAGGGTATGAAGAAATTTAGACATGTTGTCATGCATAGTAAAATCCAGTTATGGTAGCACACTCTAACATCAAATAATATATAACAGAGGGTGAAATAAGCGATAAAAGAGCCAACTGGATTACTAAGATCCTCAAATATGACATTGAGGTAAAACTTACCAAGCTAGTATGGGGAAGGGGCCTATGTCAATATTTAACTCAAGACCCCATGCCCCTGATTAACGAAGATCCCAAAGCGATCCTCTATATCCAAGAAAGCAACTTAGGTAGTTGGGTTGTAGATAGGATCTACTTCATACGACATGGAGATACTTAGGCCATCTCCCCATAAAAAGAGGAGGTACTATAGGCATCAAGGATCCCATTTCACCGTGATTGACGATTTCCTTTTTAAAATGAATTTTAATGGTATCCTGCTAAGGTGCCTAAAGAATGAAGAAGTCGAAAGAATCTTACGTGAGTTGCACCATGAGAGCTCAGGAGGCCATTTAACTTTTGGCCCAGTCTGTTTCCCGACAATCAAGCAGAGACAAACAGATGTAAAGTTTGTCAAGTTTGTACGATTTTTCGAAGAAATGTGACATTTCCTCTTAATCCCATCCTAATAGAGTAACCATTTGCACAATGGGGTATAGACTTCACTGGAATGGTCAATCTGACTTCTAGCACCGGACACAAATGGTTCCTCACCACGAAAAATTACTTCACCTGATGGGCAAAGGTAATTCCACTGAAAGAGGCCACAAAGAATGTGATCCTAGGACTCCTACATGATATCACTACTCACTTTGGACTTGCATTGTTATATCCGATGCAAAGGATTTTTGTGAGCCAAGGTATCTAATTTCACTGTAAAGCATGGAATCTATTTGAAAATGTCCTCCAACTATCACACACAGGGAAATGGTTTGGCAGAGTCCACTAACAAAAATGTGATCAAGCTCATAAAAAGAATGGGAAATAAGCATAAGTAGTTATGGCATGAACATATTAAAAAAACCTTATGGGTTGATCGGATCACACCCAAACAAATTCCGAAAGCCTCGCCATATGAGATATTCTATGGGAAAAGCACTGTGATGCCGATTTCCCTAGAAATCCCTATGTTACAACTGTTAAAGAAAATCAAGATAGAAGAAAATGGGGTGATGTAAGTGAGACCCACTAAGCTAGTAGAGCTGCAAGAGAAGCGAGATGCCACTCATGAGGCCATGATTAGCCATCGCAGTAGTGAAAGCTTGGTTTGATCAAAAGACATCCAAACCAAAATTCTAAGTTGGTGTTACGGTTTTGAAATGGGATGCAAGGGCTGCCAAGCTTGGAAATCATGGGAAGTTTGACCCCTTATGGATGGGACCCTTCAAAATCAGTGCGTGTAAGCAACACAATGCTTTCAATCTTGAAACAATGGAAGGTGACCCCTTGGCAATTCCGGTAAACGAGATTCACTTGAAACCTTTCATGTAAGTCTCTTCATTAAATATTGTATCATATGTATAGTTTATTTGTTCCTTGTTATGTTGCTTTGTTTATTTTTCCCTTTTTATAAGTGTCTCGGACATGTGTCCCTCACAGAACCCCCTTGCCTCTTTTTGAAATTTTGGAGGGAGTGTACCTTCTTAATTTTCCATGAAATTAATGATCCAACAACTTCTTGGGACACTTGAGAGAAAAATATTTAGAATTGATACAAAATATCTCTAAAAGCACTGATTTTTGCGCTTAGGGTCATTAATTAAAAATGGGTCGTTATGTGAAGTGACTCTATGAACACATGAGCCATTACTATCCAAGTTGGAGTGACTATTTAAGATATCAAGGAGCATTTAGTAGAATCATCTCAAACACTAGAGTCTTCGGATGGGTTGTCAACCGTCAAGTAAAAGAATCAAAGCCTTCTCCTAGTTCTTAAAACCACCATGGAAAATTCTAGCTCCACGCCACCAATAAAGTCTTTCGTAGGACAACTGATACCCCCATGCTCTCTTTAACCAAAGTTAAGATTCCCTAGTGGGGGTCTCAATCCAAAGTGAGCCTTCTATGGTTTTAGATTTCAAAGATGACATATATGACCTTGTTCTTAACAAGAAACCAAAATCTCTAAGAGAGGCAACCTTTTCCAGGTTTCTTAACCTAGAAATTCCCAAATCTTCGGCTCGAGAATCTAGATCATGACACTCGCCAAATATATGGTGCCTCTTGTTCACCCATACCTGTGAGCTCATACGATGATGTGTGTGGGTTGTTTTGACTTTAGCACCAACACCATCTATGGTAGGAACATAACATTGCTGATTACACCTCAATCTTTCGGGGACATGTTGGCTCTAACCTACGACCCAACGGCCAGTTTGTATGATATGGTCAAACTCCAAAGCGTCTGGGCTTAGTGCTAGAACAAAGATTCATTCCTTAATAGGGAATAGAGATAGAATAATTCAAGAGGTTCGGGAACCATATGACTCCCCATTCCCTTGAAGTTACTCTTTGAATATTCTTAAAATTCTGCTCAATGTTGATGTTCATTTTCAAGAAAGATTCAGACAGGAACATCCATGATTGGTAGATGATGGCCTTGTTTAGAATGAGGTCTATAAAGAAGGAGAAGGCATACCGCTTTGACTTCACCAAAGTCATTGCAGAATCTATCTATGAACAACTCATCGTGTTCTTGGTAAACTCCACCTTCAATTACTCCTCATATATGTTCCACATTATTCAGTATCGAATTCTCACTTGATTTCGATTCATGACTCGACTCTCTGGGATGCAGAGGTTGATCCCAAAAAGATCATTCCAATGTCCTCTTGGACTCATATATTTTCCTACTCATCAGACATATATGAATTTTGTAATTCTTTTTGGAGCCCCTCCTACTTGAACTTGACCCTGAAGAGGTTAACAATATAATGAATGACTCTATGTAATCCATCCTTGTAGAACCCCTGCACTCTTGTGATTATTTCTTCGCATCGGGACGTTACATGATTTAGTTACATGGTTTTAGATATGGATCCTTTATGCTCCCGAGGGTCCTCACGGCATGGGTAGTGGGTCTCAAAATAGCTAGGTAGTTAGTACTCTTGAATATTGAGTTCGCCTCTGATTGAAAAAGAAGGCACTTTTTGACCTCCCCTTGAGCAAGGGAGGAGGAATCATTGTAAGTAAGATGAAGATGAAGCATATCCTCACACGTGAAGTTGGCCTCCTACGGATTCACCTTGATTCACAAGACTCATGGAGATATGACCTGGATGGGATAATTTCTAAGAATCTAGTTTATAACAAGGATCCAGACTCCTGCAAGCAAGAGACTAGGGAATTTTTTGATGCAACCTGGTCCCCTCGGGTAGAGTCTCCCTGACATATTCATCGAGCTCAGTGACATTCCAATTCCAGACTGGGAGTCATTCCACCTAGTTAAGGATAGGTAAAATCCCACCCTAACCATGAAAAAGGACTCCGAGAAGCCTTGCGCAACAAAGACTGGAGCACAGAGAAAATTGAAGCCTATTGGAAGTATAGGCAAGAGATTGGCTAGACACCCCTCAATTTTGAGTCTGTCTCTAATGATGAGTAATGAGAGGAGTTATGGGATGCAGATCATGGGTCTCGACGTAGAAAGCGAGGATATGGTAACAATCATCTTAGAACAGCCCGTGGGATCGACCACTTAATCCTCTCTGCTCCCTCCCAACAAAATTACTAGTTCCTCCTCGCCTCCCTTCCTCGTGCCAAGGTCTTCCAATTCGACACCCACGCTAGAGCCTCGTATCAATTCCCTCGGGAAATATACCTATGGAGGGATCAACATCGAGCTCCCCACATAAAAATTTAAAGATGGTCACGACTCCTTTCTCCTCCCCATCTACGTCCTCCTGAGGGCTCCATTTCAATCTCCTCCTCCGCCACCATTTTCCCCTTCTGGAGGTATCCCCTTGTCAGTCATCCCATCACAGACTCTCCCTCCGTCTCAGAGTCACCGTAATACCTCAACTTCCCTCCACCATCCCAAATTTCTCCCCATGTGCCGACATGCCCTTCTTTCGCCCTGTGTAACTCCAATTCGAGCCAAAAGTTACATTTCCTTATAGTTTTCCCCTAGGTTCCCATTCACAATTGGGGTGGTCCCTTCTCCCTCTGAATTTTTGAGTCAATCTGAAACCGCTAAGGCCGCCCGAGACAACAAAAGGGAAAAAAAGAAGAAATAAATATAGGCATGAGAAAAGAGCGCAGATGCGGTCATTGTATGACCATCAACAAAGCTCCTTGACTATCGTGTGACTCGTCCCTCAAGTATCCAAACTTGCGGAGTAGATGTAACCCAATGACTACTCTATCGTGTTATCGCAGATCAACCTCTCGGAGTTCCACCCCCAAGATAAGGTCAAGTTGATTAATGAAATGAAACTACGGCGGTAGTCACAACAGACTACCTTAAGCTCAACAACTAGCTGAGAAAGGAACAATCTATCCTTCACAGGGTAGAAGCCATTGTGGCCAACCAATAAGCTGAAATTAAAGGAAATTGCAAAGAGATTGAACAACTCGTAAGGAATTGAAGGAAGCTTCGTCATAAGAAGTCCTTGTGGATTCTCAGGTAGAAGCTAAGACTCTAATAGAAAAACTTTCCACATTCTAAGCCTCCACCAATTCACTCTCATAGGAAAAAGGAGCCCTTCAAAAGGAGGTTGATTCAAGAAAGGTGGAGGTGGCTATGCTCCTAGGCCAAGTTGTGTGTCATCGAGGAAGAAAAGGGTAGACTCCAAATGAGGTTAAAATCATCGAGGACACGGTCAAGGATATGACTGTAAATTGGGACAATAAACCTAGAAAGGGGGAATTGTAACATTAGTGCAAGAGTTATATGCTTCTTGTTGTGACCGAATTGCCACCATGACAATAAATTTATCCCCCACACTTGGATTTATATCCAATGTATAAGGATTGTGCTCAAATGTAGAAAACCAAATACTCCACCATCAACAATGTAGTATCGCAAGGTCCTTAAATCATTACTCGTTGATTGAAAATTTACGATGCTTCCGAATCCGCCTATAAGGGGTAGGAATCACATGTCGGAAGATGATCACTACAAAGATCAACAAGATTCTGAGCTACAATAAATCCTCCATCAAATTCCGAATCTCTTGACACAACTCCAACGAGGGGGATAAAATAGCAAACGTAGAGAATCAATGAATTAGTTCAGTTAGGCTTCCCCTCCCCCTTCCCTGATGACTCTAGAGTCTATAAAAGGACCAAATTCAACAACTGTTAATCATCAAATGACAAGACAAGACTGTTTTTCAGTCTTTAAAAGAGAGCTCCAGTGTCACCGAGGTGGAAGCTATCTTGAACCCCATCATGCAATTGGAGTTTTTCTTGCATGTAGTATTGCAGAGTCTCCAAAACTTTTCCCATAAGGAGATAATCAAATGGACCGAGCCTTTCGGGCCTTGTAGAGAAGGACCTATCCTACAGAGGCCGAATGTCTCGTATATCGACTATGTTGCAACATGCTCACGAGTGGCATTTTGTGAGCCACATTTTGATTTTTAAGGCTAAGGATATTGTCAGATCCTTCCATGGTGGCATGAAATTCCTTGGTGAGTCGCCATAACTGTAGAGTTCTTTTTGTATAAGACTCTTTAACGACCACCATCTTTTGTCACTCTAGCCTTAGTTTCTTTTGTTCACTTGGGCCTAAAATCAAATAAGTATGAAGTTGAATGTGGAAGGTGTCCATGTGTCCCTTTGGCACACTTGGGGCATGGAGCAGAGAAAGGGTGTTCTCAAACTCGCGCCACATCATCTATGTGTCCTAGGCCCAATGAAGTTTCCTCGGCGGGTTGAAAAGTAAAAAACATAGTAGAGACGCCCCAAATTTTCTTGTTCTATGCATCTTAGCTTTCAATATTCGGTGTCTTTCTTCTTTCACTGCTAGTAGTTTTTAGATAAGTTTGAAGATCTATCATGCTATACGCCCTTGGGTTTTATTTACATATCTATTATCTGCATATTGTTATGTTTTATACCTCCTCTACCTATGATGATCTAAGATACTTCAAAATAGTATATCATATTAAAACACTCTTTGAACTATTCTAAGTAGTTTCCAGGATCAATCTCTATGTTTTTAAAGATTTTTTTGACACATTGCCTTAATTAATTTTTTACATTTTATTTCGGTTTCCTCCGACCTTATCTCACACCATAGAGAAGATCTAGCTTCTTTAAAATCTAGAGGTTATCTTAGGGTGCATGTCCCACTTACCTAAGGTATCCAATGACTCTGATGGTTCATCCACAAAGATAATCGTCAATAGGACACTAACACCCACTCTGGACACTAGCGACCTGTGTGCTTTGTGTCCATTATGGGCGCTCCTATCCTCTTTATTATTTTTACACATTTTTGACATTTTTGGTTGGCCTTGTTACTTTTCTTATCCTTATCCCGCATTCTTATTTGGCCTTTGGTGTCACTAGTGTCGAAATTCAAGCAAGAGATTCATATATATACACAACATACTAACTATTATTTTTGTGGCAATTCAAAAGGGGATATCATATATACATATTACCACTACTATTCAAAGGGACTATATTTTGGGTTGCATACACTGCATAGGAAGGGAAGTGTTGAATTCCATACCACACATTTGCATCAAATCTAGTTATAGCCGGTATCTTAGCATAATTGGCACAAGGGAAAACCTAAGGAAACTATTTCACACACACGCAAAAATAACTACATGGAGTTTGAGATGTAGTATAGTGCTCTGTACTAAGTTCACTCATCGTGTGATCATTAGGTCGATCGACTTTACATATTGCTTATTTTATTAATATCTAATGTGTTTGTGAGCTTGTGTTAATAACTAGGTTTTTTTTTCATGTTATAGGTGTGATTGAAACCTTAATAGTGAAGTCGAGTGAAAAATAAAATATTTGATCGAGGACCTTCGACCGACCTTAGAAAATATCAGATCCTAAATATTCACACAGATCATCGACACCTGAACGGACACTAGTGCCTCAGGTGCTCCTGTCCTACTATGGGTGCTTATGTCCAACACATATTTAGAGTCCCATAACTCTTTGCAAGCCATTACGACATCATATCTATCCAGATCTAGCCTTCTAACAATTGTAGTTACTTCTAGACTACTCGAGATAAGCTAAGTCATCATTTTTCTCTTGTGTATTGAGGGATTTCACATTTATAGAATGTTCATTACTTGTATATTGATGTGTTTTACCTTTTTAATATAATTTGATTTATTAATTACTCTAGAATTAGATTTAATTCAATTTAAATTAAATCACCAAGATGGTAAAAAATACTAGCAATCAATCGGAAAAAAATAATGAAATTTAAAAACAAACCCAATATACAAAGCGAAATGATTACGCCAAGGTTTTGAATGAACCAAAATGATAGCAAGTTGTTTGTAATTGGTCACAAACAAAATATTAAAAATGTAAAACAAATCCTACGTATACAAAGAATCTGAGACACACCAAGGTTATATACAAACTAGAATGCTAACAAAATTACTTACAATAGGTCAAAAAATAGCAATAATGCAACACAACTTGAAATAACGATATCTAACTATGCCCCTAATGTGTTCCATAGTGAAGAGTAAGTAGATTTGAATTCCCTCAAGCAAGGATACATGCAAGGGGATTGGATTGGACCGAAGAGTGGAGTTAAGAAACTCCTAATGAAACTCTTATTGGATCCAATTGAAGATTGATCTGAAATTTGATTGGGTCAGCACTTCCAAGAAAGGATACATGCAAGGAAGAACATGAGAGTTGAGATTGCCCCAAACAATGATACACACAAGGATTAGATTGATTGGATTTCCCCAAGCAAGTATACATGTAAGAGGTGATAAAAGTGATAATCGTAGGATATTCGGGAATGATGACTATGATTGTGGTCAAAATTTTAATATTGTTTAATTGTGTTGAGAATTGCTGATTTTTTTAGAACATTTTCATGTTTTTGGATTTTGGCGAATTTTCAATTTTTTTGGGAATTTTGACATTTTGTATTGTTTTTAGATTTTTGAAATATAGAAATTCCAATGAGAAATACAAGGTGGCCTTATACCATATTAAGCATTGAATGATTTAATATCAAGGGATGGAATATAATGGATGTGGCCAAACATGGTTGTTGTAACATGGGATACACATCCTAACTATAATGAACACATGACAAAAGGTGGTTAGGGATGAAACAATAAGCAAAATAGATTGAAGGTATGAGACAAGTGGTTATGTCAATATGCCCCCAACATGAGGTATACTCATAGAGGATTCAAGAATAGAACTTATTCAAATGAACCACATTCATGGGTTCTTTGAGCTCTTTATCATCTTCATAGGATAGCTTGTATGTACCAGGATACAAATTTAGTAGTAATAATGTAAGGTCCCAACCAATTAGGTTCAAATTTTCCTTATTTTTCATGCTCCTTGGTTGTATTCTTTTTTATTTTCCTTGAGTACAAGATCATTGATTTCAAACTCTCTTGGTTTTATTCTTTTGTTGTAGTTGTGGTAGAGTCAATTCTAATACACTTTTAAATGATCCAAGGCATGAACTTGCTTCTCATCTAAGAGTTATAGTTCTGCAAGGTGCAGTTTTACTGTAATCATCTTCATGAACCAGGTGTTGTAATGATATGTGAAGGGATGGGATCTTGACTTATATGGGTAATATAGATTTATAGTCATATACAAGGGAGAAAGAAGTGCCTCCGGTTGGAGTACGATACGAGGTTCGATAAGCCCTAAGGGTGGGATATAGCTATATATGTAAATTTTGACTGTGCTTATCAATAATCTTTTCCAATATTGATTTGATCATTTTATTGGATGCTTTGGCTTGGCCATTACACTCGTGGATAATATGGAGTTTCCCATTTGAGTTGGATATGAAACCGTTTGTCTAACTCTTTGAAATTTTTATTTTTAGAAGATGTGTCGTTATATGTGACAAAGGAGATAAGGATCCTAAAACGATATATGATATGGTTAAAAATAAACTTAGATATATTTGACCCAATGACATAGGTTAAAGGTGTGGCCTCTATCCACTTAGTATGTAGTGATTTGAAGGTATGACAATCAGAAGATAAGGGATTTATTTTTCCTACTAAGTTGAGCCTCCATCAGGAAAACTATTAGGGTAAGGTGATAGGTTGAAGGGCTTGTGATGGTGTATGAATAAGATTACCATGCCTCTAGTAGCCTTGACACTTATTGATGAGGCTACATGCATCAGACTTCATAGTGGGCCAATAATAACCCATGTGTAATATATTTTGGATAATACCATGTTGCTTGTGTGTGCACCACAAATACCTACATGTACTTCGACTAGTATTTGGTTCGCTTCATCCTGATTGAGACATATTAAGAGAGTCCCATCATAGCCTCTTTTATATAGGTTGTTAATGAGGATGGTGTAGTGTTAAACATGTTGTGCTAAGGATATTTTGTTATGGAAATTCATATTTGGAGGGTGGATTTTATCTTGGATAAAGGTTTATATGTCATGGTACGAGGGATTATCAAGACCAACTATCTCACATACCATTGTTGACTCCAAAAAATTGTATGCAAGAACCAAAATATGTTCCACAAGAAAATGTTGTATTTGATTAATATAAAATTCAAGAAGGGATGTAATAGTATCCATCGCATCTCGCTAATTTGTTTTGAAGATGAGGAACATGTTTGAAGGTGATGAAACAAAAGTAACCATTGATACTATCACCATACGCTCAGTAGGAAAAAATTTGTCATACTTAACCTAATATTATCCATTGACTTTCTTAATGATCGAAATATAATCGCCATAAATTTTGAATTCTTTGAGCCTCCAAGATATAGTGAATTTTAAACTAGTTATAAGGGATTCATATTTAGTGATGTTTATTGTATAAGGGAAACCAATGCAATAATAATTTGGGATAACATTACCATCTAGTGTGTGTAATATAATACCATATCTTTCCCTATGAATGTCAGTAAGAGCCATCAATAAACAAATTCCATGAAGGAACTGCATCCATATACTATATTTCTTCATTGGGAAATCAAAAGGAAGCAGATTCGAACCTAGAAAGGTGTTGTGGCAAGTTGATTTGTGAGAAATTTCCTTTTGATTGAAAAATTATATATCTAACTCATCGAGGAGAAAACCCTGACTAGACATTCATCCTATTAAAACATTTTTGGACAATAGATATTTAAGAGGATCTACTTTAGCAATGAGCTTAGTCGTATGATTGAGCAAGTAGTGGCGTAACTTGTGAAATGTGAATGTTACTACCAAACATACTTTTTCAACCTATGAATACTAGATTTTGTGAGCTATAAGAGTTCTACTAAGATAGTAGATTGCTTGTTCCTACCCTTTTTCATTGTGTTGTGCAAGCAATGCCCCTATGACATGTTCTGTAGTGGATGTATAAAGAAGCATGGGCTTATCCTGAATAGGTGAAATTAGTACTAATAGAGTTGATAAATATTCTTTCAACTTGGTGAAATAATATTTACATTCCTTGGTCCATTTGAACTAGACATATTTCATGAGTAATTGATTGAAATGGTGACATTTATCTGCTAGTTGAGAGATAAAATGCCTAAAGAGATTGATGTTTTCCTCAAGACCTTACAACTAACATAGATTCTATGGAGGGAATATCCATGATTACTTTGACTTTATTGTGGTCAACTTCAATTCCCTCTCTGTGAGACTATGAATACACATTTCTTAGGGTTAAGTCATACCTTATATTCTCGCAATCACTCAAATATGTGTTCAAAATGGCTAGGTGATTTACATTGATTTTTTATTTGGTAAGGATGTCATCTACATAGTATTCCATGATTTCATGAAGAAAATCATGGAAGATGATAGTCATTGCGCATTTTTATGTTGCTATTGCAATTTTAAGGCCAAAAGGCATGACCTTATAAAAAATGTGCCCCAAGGTGTTGTAAACGTTATTTTATGTTGGTCTTCTTTGGCAATTTAAATATGATTATAACCCAAGAAGCCATCCATTAGAGATAAAATTTCATGGCCCATTATAGAATCAACAATCATGTCAATATTAGGTAAGGGAAAATCATCCTTTGGACAAGCCTTGTTGATATCCCAGAATTTTGTGCGGCACTGGATCTTGGGTGTCTTTTTTTGAATGGTACTATATTAGATATCTATTTTGATCAGTTTATTGATCGATGAAACTAAATTCTAACATTTTCTAAAGTTCTTCTTTAACCAACAATGCCACTTTAGGGTGCATTTTCTGAGTTTCGCTTGGTTGGTTTCACTTCTAGGCGAACCACAAGATTGTGCACTACAAGGAAGGATCTAGACCTGGCATGTCTTTGTATGACCATGTGAAAACATCTTAAAACTCAATAAGTAATGTTTTTAATTCTTTTATATATTTTTTTTATAAACTTGCACCAAGTTATAACATGGTTTGGTATTCTCACTTGTACCGATGTTAATTGTGATAGTCTCTTCTAATTGCATTTTTGATGTATTTGTGTCCTGAAAGGATGTTGTAGGTTGATGTAGGTCACATGTTTGATCCAGTGAGTCTCCTTGATGCAGCCTAGAATTTACTAGATAACACCCTAGTCGCACCGCACATCACTCACCTCGATTGAGCACTCACCGAAGCGCGCAAGAGGTACCATGTCCCTATTTAGGGTTCTTTATAGCAGGATGTTATCATGATGAAGGAAGAAACATATAGATTCATAACTAATCCATCATTCTACAATGCATGCTACATGCAGATCTATGAAAGAGCAAGCTTTAAACAATAATCATGATTGACTTGATAACATGCACTACTCAATTACACACAGAATGACACTTAGGTTTAGCCAATATCTTCCATCTATTAATAAGAACAAAATCTCCTTAGAATAATTTCAATCTATACCAATGCACACATGGATCCGATATGATAATTCAGTCATATGTGTATATATCTATACCTCCATACATCCATCACACACACACACACATACACACACACACACACTTTTTTTAGCTTCCGAATTTGGGACTTGTGTCTCCATGTCCTGAACATTCTCTGCAGCTGTCTCCTCTGGTATTTTCTCATCCTCTTATTTTTCCTTTGATTCCTCACCATGTTCTTCTATGTTCTTTGGAAGTGTAGGAGAATTAGGTGCGCTTTCCTCTGACTCTTCTGCCTCCTCATTCAAATTCAGTTTCCTCCTCTTTCGCACGGGTTGCTTCTTACGTGGAGAGAGTTTGGGTGATTTACACACCGTGGTTGTAGTAGCACCTTGGGTCCTTGATCTCCTAAATACCCTCTTAAACATGTGCTCCCCTTGGACTACATTCAAGTCCTCATCATCCCCCTCTTATGGCTGAGGTGGTGTAATGGTGCACTCAACTTCACCCTTATTTGTAGGATGTCTCCTACCCCTATGCTCCAAACCACCACTATCTTCGCACTCCTCCTCATCCTCCACTTCAATTGGATCTATGGGTTTACACACTAGGATGTTCTCCATTGTATGCTTTCCCTTTGGTGGTGTTGGAAGTGTGAACTCACCTTCCACATATTTGTTATTCTCCATCTTTGGCTTCACTGGAGATACACCAATGTTGCCCCCACATCCTGCTACTGGCCAGACTTATTGGCTTAATATTCAACACCTCCAAAATGATCCTCTCTGTATAAGCACTTCTGCCATGATACACATACTTCTTCCTCAACATATGGTAATCACAGTCTACCTTATCTGCATTGAATACCCGGTCCAATACGCGTGTCTCAGTAAATCTATGAACAGCTTGCTTTGAAATACCTTGCGGTGAATACGTAAGGCAATTTACACCAAGGGGTCTAGACTCCATCTTTCATTGAGAAGTGCATGATGAAGAAATCTTGATATACAACAAACTGGACTTGTTTCCCTACCACTACTGGTAGGTCCTTTGGGATGCGCCACTCTTCCCCAAATTTCACGCGAGCCTGTCATACCATTTCTCTACCCTTTACTTTATGGCATTTGTCATGGTCCCTTTCAAGCATAGGTACTTGCTGAATCTTTCAGCTAGTGACTTGTTCTCCATGGGGTATTCTCATACTTTTTCCTTTGGTCTATCTGGTACTCCAATCTCCATGAATACCAGTGATAGTAGAATAACCCTAAAGATGATCTTCCCTCTTGTGCATGCTTCTTCGACTATTTTCTACAATATAGCCTACAATGTTGTAGATTGTCCCTTCTGACATCTTATGTGCCACATGTAACCATATAGTATTTACTTGTGACCACCGCTCCTGATCATTCAACTTGGCAACAAGGTGTGTTGCGCAGTACTTGCACTGGATAGTTCTTCAATTTTTCTATATCCATTCTGCGCGGACCCTTTAGGTACCCCAACTCCTGTCTAGTCTTTAAAATTACGGCTTTATCTATGAGGTCACTTTTTATGTCCTCTTTTTGACCTTCAAACCTATAATTGATGAGACAAGCACATATGAGATTCTAACTCTGCATCCTGCAAAGTAGAAGAAGTCTTCATGCACCCTACTCATGAGTCATTGATATAAGGGATCATACTTCTTGAAATAAGGAAGCTCATATAATTGGTAGACCCAAATTCTCTTCAGAAGCTTCTCACCTACATCATCATAAACTGGCATGTCATCCATCGTGTGCTTGTTTGTCCTAGAAAGTGAACAAGGAATTGAGATCCTTCTTGTTCTCTGAAGTCCTATGATTGTATTCACTTACTTTTCTCTTTCTGATGGGTGAATCCCATTCCTGACTAACAATGACTCCTTCTGGATATTGCATTTCTAAAAAATGGCTTTTAGGTGCCATCTCTTCCTTGTCAATGACCACCTTCTTCTTTCCTTTTACTTACAGATGCCTTCTTAGGTGCCATTTTTATCTTGCAAATGTCTCCTCTTCAACTTTGTAACCTTGCAAACCAAACCCTAGCTCGATTCAATCATGCCCTAGGTGGAAACTTTGTAACCTAACTCTTTTATGTCTCCCTGCTTCACTCAAACCCTTCACCACCAAGGACGCAAGATTCTTGTCACATAGATATGGTTGTCACGCTTGGTTTCACACCCTTCGCACCTTAACTCGATCACTTGGCTCTTTCCTCAAATACTCTTAGTTGCAATGGTAAAAATGAATCTGCATTCCATCCTTATATAATTTTTTCAAATTTTGATGCATTTATTACTCCTTCACCTACCAAATATCCCCTCATTCATTGACCAAATTCATTCGTTCTACGCGGTACATTTCCGTTCCTAGCTATAACCTTTTAAAGAGGCCTTCCTACCCTTTGGTCACAGACTTCTCTTCAACACATGCCCTTGTGCTCGAGCACCTCATCACCAGTAACTTCTCCTAGTAGCTATCACGGCCTCTGCTTACCTCGCGTTATACTATTTCTTCATTCATCTCCATCCTTGGTCAATTTTGAGAAGCAATCTTCTCTTGAATTAAAGCACACCCATAACAACTTATTCCTTTCACCTTTCAATTCCCACAATCTTTTTCTTGGATAACTACAACCACCCCACACTAAAAGTATGTGCAGTCCTCTACGCATAAACATTCTTCATATAGTAATTAGCTTCATGCGCGCAAGCATGCTTATTACACAAAAACAACAACTAAATTGAAAAAGCATAGCGACAATGAAGGAAATACATAATTAAAAACCTAATCTAAATGGCAATATTGCCTTATTACAAACACCAAGAAGACTTATTTATAGTAGGGCTTCAACCTACTCCTATTAAAGTAACTAGGTAGCCATGTTCCATCAAGTGCTTCTAACTAGAAAGCACCTGATTCAAGTATAGAAGTGATGACATACAACCCCAACCAATGTACTTTGAGATTGCCTAGATGGCGCAAGAACTTTAAGTCATAAAGAAGTACCATTTTTCCAATCTCAAACTTCTTATCCCTTATGTTTTTGTCATGTCATGCCTTCTACCTAGCCTTTTCCTACTTCTAACTCCATCGTGTTATGGCTCGGTGCTCATCTAGTTGAATCATCTTTTCGATACGCTCTTCTAAAGCATGTTCATTAGCTAGACCTCTTGCACACGTAATGCGCAAAGAAGGTAACATAAATTCTATAGGAGAACAGATTCCATGCCAAACACCAATTGAAATGGTGTGGCTTTGTTCAATCTCTTGTAAGTTGTTCTGTATGCCTAAAGAATAGCGACACTTTGTCATCCCAATCCTTTCTTCCAACATCACAAATTTTTGTCAAATTCTAGCTCAAAATCTTGTTGAAGGCCTCAAGCAATTCCATTTTCCTGAGGATGGTAAGGTGTAGTTTTATGGTGTGCAACCATAAACTCATCTAATAGGATCCTAATTGTCTCATTCAAAAAGTGTGTACCTCTATCACTTTTCAAGCTTAAGGGACATCCATATCTTGTAAGAACATTCTCCCATAGAAACCTAGCTATTGTAGCTGCCGTACAGTCCTTGGTAGGTGTTGCTTCTACCCACCGTGTGAGATAATCTATGCAAGTAATGATATAGCGCGATCTAGTCCTACGTGTGGCTGACAAAATAGGTCCTATAAATTCAATGGCCCATTTCTCAAATGGTTCGCACCTGTAATTGGTCTCAAAAGCATCTCATCTCTTTGCCCTAGTTTTCCTCCTAGGTCTTTGCAATGATCACATGCCTTAAAATATTCTTTACAGTCCTTATACAATGTCTCCTACCATAATCCAGCAAGTAGGATCTTTTGGGCAGTCGCATCACCTGCATAATGGCCTCCTACAATACCACCATGAGCTTCTTCCATGATATCCTTATGCTCATGCTCTAATACACAACAACGTAATACTTCATCTCTACCTAGCTTGTAAAGGTCACCACTACTTAACATAAACGGTGTCGCACGTATAACAAGCTACTTCTTTTATAATGCTTTCATTCCTTCTGGTGCCATACATGTTCATGGAAAGACAGTAATGTCTTCTAATTCTATGGGTGCGTGTTGTAACCTATATAACTGTGCATCCGACATTGTTTCTTTAATTGTCTGTGCATCCTCTCTTGAATTGATTCTAGATAAATGGTCTGGTCCAGAATTGATTTTCCTTGGCTTCACCACAATTGTGAAGTCAAACTCTTGAAATAGGAGCACCCATCTGCATATGTGCCCCTGTAAGACAGGCTTGTTTACCAAGTACTTTAATGTCATGTGATCTATATAAAAAAAATGGTGTTGCTAATAAGTACTATCAAAACTTGTGCAATGCATAGATCATCATTGACAAAGCTTCACGCTATGTAGTTATATAATTACATTCAGCAGGAGTTAGCTTCCTACTAGTAAAACAAATTGGATGATCTACAATACATTTGCTAGGTTGAGCTAACACATTGCCAATGGCCATGCCAAAAGTGTCCACATGCACATGAAATGGTTTATCCCATGAGGGAAAGCACAGAATGGGCATGGTAGTAAGTTTGTCTTCTAATATCGCAAACATGTGCTATTGTGGTTCTCCCCAATAAAATGCATCTTGATGAATTCGATAAGGGTACAACAATTTTGGCATACCCTTTGATGAATTTTCTATAATATCTGTATGACCTAAATATTCACACACCTCACTTTGAATGGTAGGTGCTTTCACGCCTAAAATGATCGCAACCTTGGTTGGATCAACCAACAAACCTTCCTCGCAGATTATATGTCCTAACAAAGTATCCCAAAAGGTGTAGCAAATATGCACTTCTTGATGTTCAAAGAGATACTCAATTGTCTGCATCATTCAAACATTAAGTGCAGGTTGTTACAATGATCTTTCACAAGCCCATATACTGTCCAATCATCTAGGTAGACCTGTAAGAAGTTATGAATAAAATCTTTAAATTCCTAAACAACTATGCACAAAAATACAACAGGCACATTTTTCAATCCAAAAGGCATCACAATATAGGAAAAACTACCCCATTCAGTAGTAAATGTTGTCTTTTCTTGATCCTCTTGAGCAATCCTAACCTGATGATACCTAGAAAACCCATATGTGAAGGAATATATTTCATGCCTTGCAACTCCTAGTATTTCCTTAGTGAATGGCGTAGGGAATGGATCTGTGATGCATGCAGCATTCAGCTCTCTATATTCCACACATATTCTAATTTGTTCATCCTTCTTGATATTGATCACCATTGGGCTAACCCATTTTGACTCATCAAGGGGCTTGATAATTCCAGATTTCAACATTTTATCAATTTCTTCTTTTACCTTTTCGCGTAAATTAGGATTCATTCTGTAAGGTCTCTTTCTAATTGGTCATACATTGTCCTTAAGTTTTATCTTCATTTCCCCAAGTGATTCATGCACACCTTTAAGTTCATGATACCCTCGAGGGAATAAGTCCTGATAATCCCTAAGTAACTCGATGATCTTTTCTACCTCCGAGTCTGACCAGTAGTCTCCAATTATGGCCTCCTTAGGCTCAGCCTCCGAACCTATATTCACCTTCTTTATCTTCATGGGTTCATGGTAGGTATGTATATCCTTGTCTGCATTGTTCAAGACCTCACGCACCCCTTGTGAATGTTCAATATCCAGGTTCTCAACTTCCTCGTCATCCACGACGTAAACCATCTTTCCTTTCTCTTTCTCAAGGCAAGCACGTTCAAGTAGTATGGAGTCCATTTCTTCTTCCTTTTCAAAACATGCTCCGAACTTTGCCTCACCAAATAATTCCTGAATATGCTCTTCTAATTTTGCACTATCTCCCATAGTTAAGTGCTTGAAAATTTTTAATGCCTCTTCTACAAGAGGTTTAGTTGAGAAGTAGTTGAAAGTTTGGATCATTCCTGCAGTCAAATCTTGCCAGTTTCAATATCTTGATGTAGTTTCGCATATACATACTGGCACGTGTGCATCACAGAAAGTATATAATACGGTCGATACACCCAGAGTGAAGGTGGTAATTCCTCTTGTCCTACCATTGATGTATTTGATCCCCGACTTTACCCTCGCTCTCTTACTTCCCAAGTTAGTTTGTTGGTTACTTGTCGTACTAGATACTTAAAACCAAGCATAAGGGCTAGGTCACCAAGTGGATTAAGATGTGCACCCGCATCCAGCGGTCTCTGCTAGCGCACTTTTGTGTGAGGCCAAGGGGTATCTCTATCATGCTTTCCAAGATGGAGGAGTTCCCGATGCTCGGCTCCATGTCTTCTACGTGAGCTATATACCTTCACGAGTCATCTCTCTCCTCCACGCCATACTTTTCGCAACGAAACGCTACTTCTCTATCTCTCTCGCGCGCCTCATTATACTTAAGCCACATTTCCTCTCTTTGCCTCTCTGTCGCTAGGTCTTCCATCTTAAACCAAACCTATTCCCGCCTCACGCATGACAAAGTTTAGTTAGCCATTGGTTTACTCTCCGGGTTCAATGTTACCATCAAGATCTTGATCACCGGTGGAATACCTTGCAAATATGTTCCTCTTAGATACCACAAAATCGGAATTCAGCTACCTTTGGGAAAGAGTATGTGGTAATTGAATAATCTAGAATATAACTATTTAGAACACCATGGAACCATGTATCCACAAAGACAAGTCCAGATCATATTAGCATCATATAGGGTTTAAAATTCTTCTCTTGTGTCAGACAAGTGTACGATACCTCCAATTCCACCGAGATGCATAAGCGAGAAGCCACTCATATAGTTCTACTCTTTGGAAAGATAGCAAAAATCTCTCATATAAGTTGTCATACATATTCTATTCTACCTAAGTGCGTGTGTTAAACTCGGATCCACCGCTAAACCGCCTTGCATATTCTTCCTCCAGTTATTGTATCCATTCCTCAATACTTTCTAGAGTTAACTGTAAGTCTTCATCGCAAACCATCCTAAAACAACTAAAAAGAGGTCCCGGCAACATAACCAATTATGCAGTCTAGAATTTACCCAGATAACACCCTATTCACACTGGCACATCACTCGGCCTTGACCGAGCTCACCCAAGTGCACAAAGTACGGGTCCTCGTTAGGGTTCTATGGTACGATATTAGCATGATGAAGGAAGAAACATATATATTCATAACTAATCCATCATTATACAATGCATGCTACCCTCAAATCTATGAAATAACAAGTTTAAACAATGATCATGATTGAATTAATAACATGCATTAATCAACTACTCGTAGAATGACACTTAGATTTAGCCAATATCTTTCATCTATTAATAAATACGAAGCTCCTTACAAAAGATTGTCAATCTATACCAATGTGCGTATGGAACTGATACAATAATTCAGCCATATGTGTATATCTCACATACACACACTCTGTATATTCTCTGTTACACTTACACACACTCTGTATATTCTCTATTAGACTTACGCACACTTCTACTATGTACCTAACATCATATATATAGGGTGGGGACTTTCCCTTCACCGCTTATCTATTCCAAAAATAGGTTGCATGCTATTGATAGCCACACATCATTTACAAGCATAGCCACACATACAAGTGTGTTATCTATAGTCCTCTTGTAGTTAACTGAAGTGTCAATTCTATTCTTAGCTTGTCTCCATGTAAAATGCTTTGATCCACTCCTCTAAAGATAGACAATGCATGGTGCGCACGTCTCTGCATCGTTGGTGTGTTCTCGCATGCCATCTTCTAAAATAGGTCTTCATGCTCAAAATCAGCTAAGTCTTGAAAGTTGAACTTGCCTTCGCGCTGGGAATGGTCTGTCTCTGTCATTCCGCACCCTTGGTTCCGGACCTTCTATCCCGCATGGAATCCTTATTTGATCTTTGCCAAGTATTCTTTTATCAACACTCCTCTCGGGTGCCTCATAAATTTTTTCACTAGGAGATGCATCCTTTTCCTTTTTCTTATTTTTTTACTTCTCAAATAGTGCCTCGGTGAGGTTTCCATTATAAGAGATTATGTTTTTATTTTTCTTGATTTTTATTTGTTTACTTGACGGGACTAGAATACTTGAGTTTTTTTGGCAAAATAAATTCAAGCGCCAAGGTTTATATCAAATCCCTTCTTGTGATCTAATAGGGGTAGATGGTCTCGACTCTCGATAAACTCTTTTATAGCCTCATCATTCTAAAATATATCCATGAATATTTGATTTAGTTGGTCCTGATGGTTGAGGCTCAGATAGATGATGTAAAATTCAAGGGTGCGAAAGGAAAGGTTTTTAATGAACATATTTTTTAAAGAACATCTTCAAAGATGTTATGTTTGGAACCTCTCTCAACATTGGAATCATAACCCTCCTCATTAGTTCTTATATCAAATATTAGCGTCTTATTTTCAAAAATTTCAAAACCTAGACCATGAAGATATATATTTTCTTTGTATAGCATAGGTTCGAGATGACCTTGTTCTTGTGTACCAAGTCCTCTACCTTTCCATTGCATGTTCTTCATCATTTTATGAGCCTTGTTATAGTTAGAGGATTCATAACAACTAGCCATTTGATCATCATATAACCAAGAGCCTGAAGATCCATGAATGTGTTCATATTCTAAATATCCATACCATTTCCATAAATTATTTTCAAGATGGTAAACAAGAGCTTCTTTTAGATGGGGAGCGTTAGGTCTTTTGTAACTATGCGAAGATAGTGGAAACTTACCAACATGAAAGGAATTTTCAAGATCATACTCACCAATATATCTATGAGAGATGTTTACTTTAGGTGGTGGATTGGACGTAGAAGGTTGATATTGGAAGAGTGGTTTAGGATCTATACAGCTTATCAACTTTAATGGGTATAACATGAGGTGTGGTAGATATGTCTAAGGAAGGATAATAGTTTGTATGATTATACCTTTCCTCCAAGAGTTTACAATATTCAAATGGTTTGGCATCTGTAAGCAAGGTAAACTCTTTTTCATTATGAGGGAATTTTATACATTGGTGAAAGGTGGAAGGCATAGCTGCATGACATGTATCCATGGCCGACCTAGAAGGATGTTGTATGAGGTCTTAACATCGAAAACATGAAAAAGGGTGTCCAACATCCACGACCAACTTGTATAGATAAGGTGATTATTCTAGAAGATTTTCATTTATTGTTATCATAACCGTGAATAGTTATAACATTATCTCCCAAACTTTCTTCGGTATGACCAAGACATCTCAACAACTTCATAGAGAAGATATTTAAGGTAGCTCCATTGTCAATAAGAACTCTTTTAATTTTATGATTGGTGATATTAAGATTCAATGTATAATGAGTTGTTATTTTGAAGGTTAGGGTTTAAGAGGTCTTGAGGACCAAATGACAATATAGGACTACTAGGTAAAAGATTGGCAATGAGTGCTTGAAATTGTTGTGTGTTGATATCCTTAGGAACACGTGCTTCATGAAGAGCACGAGTAAGGATTTCTTGAAGTGCGGGTGACATTTTGAGTAACTCCATGAGGGAGATATGTGTGGGTATCGTCTCTAACTATTTGACAAGGTCATAAGCACTAGATGAGGAAGATTTAGCATTAGATGTTGGTTTTGGATTGTTTTTAGCTGTAAGATTTGAAACTTGAGGCATGGTTGATGTGGATGGTTGTTTAGTGTAGGAACCCAAACCTTTTTTGTCACGTGGCCACTGCATAATTAGGAGTATGAAACTTGATTGTGGTAATTGAGTTAGGTATTTCTTTGATAAATGAAATGATTGAATTAAAATCAACATGGTTTGAATATTAGCCTTTATTTGGAGCTTTATCATTTTTACTATGCTTTGAAAAAGGTTTTGAAACACCTTTAATTTATCATTTGGCATTTTGGTAGATGATGGATTTTCAATCACGATGTCTCCACTATCAATGAGATCTTGGATATAATGGTGGAGTCTCATACAATGATCCATACTATGGTTGTCAATGCGATGATAATCACAATATTTTTTGTTTTATACCATGACAATTTCACTTTTCCTTCTTCAAAGGGTCTTGTGATTGGGTAAGTAACCATGTTGGCACTTTCTAGTTGAGACGTAGAACACTCAAAAAATTTCTCCCAATGGTGTGAATTTTCTTCATTTATAATCACGAGGAGTAGTCTATTTGCTTGGAACAACAATTGTTTGTTTTGATTTAGATGTTTTTGTTTGATTATTTTGAACATTATGCACATTACGATTGTTATGACCCCATCGTTGACAACATTATGGTTCTAATTGATATACTTGGATTTGTCCTAAGAATGATTGTTGTTATTTGTTTGATCCTTGGAAGGAGTTTTGATTAACCCTTTTATGATGAGATATTTTTCAATTTGATTCCCCTTCTCAATGACTTCCTCAAAATTAGTAAGACAATACATCTGCATTTGAAAGGATAGTTTATTATTGAGGTTAGGAATGAAGATGCTAACAAATTATTTCTATGGTATAGAGCATGGGAATCGAATCGTGATTCCTCACCATCATTGAAGGAATTGAGAAAAGTTTTCATTTGTCTTTTATTTGGTGTTAAAAAGGTCAATCATTGTAATCTTAGAGTCTAAATTAAAAGATAAATGTTTAACGAAATTCTTTGAGAGGTATGTGAATTTTTTGACTGATCCTTCTGGAAGATGAAGGAACCAATATAAGGCTTGTGTACCCAAACTCTTTTGGAATAATCACAAGAGATACACGTCATTATAGGCCACCTCTTGGCATGCCATAAATAATTATTTAACGTGTTCTCTAGGGTCGTGTTTTCCTTTGTACTTATCAAATTTGGGAATTTTGAAATATTTTGGAAAGGGTAAGCATAATATGTCCTTATCAAATGGATAAGGATGCAATTCCTCAAAATTGAAATATTTTCATTGTTTTTGCATCCCTAAGATGGTTTCTTTCATGTTTTTCCATTCTTGTGTGAATGGGGAATTGGTTTGTGGGATACTCGAGACATCATCAAATTTTTAATCATATTTCTCTATTTATTTTTCATTGGAATTATTAGTGACTTTTGAAGCCATGGAAGCTATTTGTTTTGTCATTTCGTTGATTTTATCTAGCAAAGCTTGGTTTGACTTACTTGTGAAAGCACTATATTTTTCTTTTTTTGTCTTTTTTTTACTTGATTTAGGTTGGTCTATAAGGTGTTTCAAATTTTCATCACCAAAATCTAAAGGTAATTTTGCTCCCATCTCAAAGAGGCGAAGAAGAAATTGATCTTTGTTTTTTTGTAAAGGGAATCAAGTTGTGCTTGTTCTACTTCTGAAACCTCAAGTTTTTAGTTTCTTCCTCTTCATCGGAACTATCGATATGAAAAGGGTTTCTATCTTTTTTGCCAAAGATATCATAATCTTGATGTCATGTTTCCACCATTTTGTATAAAGAAGTGGTAATGTAGAATTTTCTTGATAACATAGTGTGGATTTGCTTAGAGTTTGGATAAAGTGAATATCCAATTACCTAAGACTTGAGATTGAAAATTGATTGCACTTGAAATTGACAAAGTGAATGTCAAAATATAAGACACAAGCGTTAAGATTGGTTTTTCTTAGACTTGATAATATGAATATCAAAGTATAATTTTTAGATAAGAAGAGTGATTGTGCTTAAACTTGACAAAGTGGATATCAAAGTACAATACATAAATATATAAAGGATAACACTTACACTTTGACAAAGTGAATGTCAAAATATAATATATGGAATTTGAAAATGATTTTGCTTAAGTGTGATAAAGTGAGAATCAAAGGATAATGAGGAAATGATTTGGCTTAAAATTTTGAAAAAGTGAATGTCAAAGTATAAGACTTAGGAAGGGAATGATTTGACTTAAACTTTGACAATGTGAATGTCAAAATATAAGATTTAGAAAGGGAATATATTACGTAACATTTGAAAAAGTGAATGTCAAGGTAGATGACTTAGATAAGAATGGTTGTGCTTAAAATTTGACAAAGTGAATGTCAAAATATAAGACTTAGAGATAGAATGGATTGATGAAATGTTGACAAAGTGAATGTCAAAATATGAGATGTGGAGAAAGAGAATGATTTCACTTACACTTTGACAAAGTGAATGTCAAAATATAAGATATAGTGATGAAATGGATTGCTTGGATTTTGACAAAGTGAATGTCAAAATAGAAGACTTAGAAATGAAAGAGGTGTTAGCAAATTCCAGGTTTGGAGCATGGATTAGCTTTGATTTCTTCTTCTATTAACTCTACTACATTGCCCATAGCTATGCACTCCATTATATAGGAGCTGCATAGTAACAACTCTCATAACAATGTCTTTGTCTTTACCTGCAACCTTCTCAACAATCTTTGGTTGCATATGAAACCAATCTACCCAAATGGTTTCAACCATTAATTATAACATTGATAATAAAACAATATCTCATTGTTTTATTATCTAACTTACTAACTTACTAATTTACTAATTACCATATAGTAAATACTATTTACTATATGTAATATTACATTCACATTATAATAATATTATCCATGATAATATTATATTCATCATATCTAATGTTCACACTATACAATATCTCTAACAAGAGGTTGCTTAAAGTTTAACAAAGTGAATGTTAAAATATAAGACTTAGGGATGAAATGGATTTCTTAAATTTTAACAAAATGGATGTTAAAATAGAAGACTTAGAGATGAAAAGGTAACACTTAAATTTTAACAAAGTCAACGTTAAAATAGAAGGCTTAGAAATGAAAAGGTAACGCTTAAATTTTAACAAAGTGAATGTTAAAATAGAAGACTTAGAGAATGAAAGGGAGTGCTTAAATTTTAACAAAGTGAATGTTAAAATATAATACTTAGAGATGAAAAGGGATTGCTTAAATTTTAACAAAGTGAATGTTAAAATATTATACTTTACAGGTTGAAAAGGGATTGCTTAAATTTTAACAAAGAGTATGTAAAAATAGAAGACTTAAACAATGAAAGGGGAATGCTTAAATTTTAACAGAGTGAATGTTAAAATAGAAGAATTAGAGAATGAAAGGGGAATGCTTAATTTTAACAAAGTGAATGTTCAAATATAAGAATCGAGAGAATGAAATAGGAATCCAAATGAATTTGCAAAGTTTGAGAAGATATTTTTGATGTTGATGGTTGATAAGAATGTGGAACACAAACTATTTAACTCAGTAACTTGGATGAAAACAATGATAGTAGGAAGAAATTTCAAGTAACTTGGTTTTATTAGTCAAGCTTCCTAAATATTAGATCTCTCCCTAAGTACCAAGTATTATCTCGAACAATCGTTGTGACCTAGAAAATTTCTAGTTTTCGGATTTAATTTATCCCCTTGATTAAGTTAGATTTACTATGCTCAAAGAATCAAACCGGGGTCATCACTAAGGATAAAATTGGATTTAAATCTCATGGTGTACTAGTCAAGTAGGTGGGATACCCACTTTTTTGGCTAGTTCCCTCAAGTACCAAGTACTTTTGGTTCCTATGGTACTCCTCACAATGGGTTTTTGGACCCTTTCCATGCACTTCCCACAGTTAAAATGGATGGAAATAAACCATTATCTGAACCTACAATACACGTTTACAAAGTTTAATAATAAACTTTGGTTAGTTTTCTCGATCAAGGAAACCTATAATTAGTGTTAGTATGAGTAATTTTCCACATCACTTTATGAGTCATCTCACTTAGGTGAGGTCATATGTCTAGGTGTTGTAGGGTTCATCATTAGATTTCATGTGTCATTGTGCATAAGTGCATCATATGGGAGTTGCTTTCCATTATGGGAATGTAACTCCCCTTCTCTACTAAAGGAGTCATGATTGCATGCATTAGGGGTTACACAACACCCCTATTTATACCCTTTCCCTTTTTCAGATCTATGTGAAACGAGAAGACTTAGATATTTTCCCCTTTCCTTTCATTCTATGCACATTTCATGGTTAATGTTCACTCCCCCATAGAACCTCGCATATGCCGCGAGTGAAACGTGGTTGATGTTCGTGTTATCCCATAGATCCTCATGTTGTTGCATTTTCACTTTCTTCATCATGGTATCAAGTATACGTTTTTAGGATTTGTGTTACTCACCATCTACTATTTCCTTACCGATCTCGGATCTCTGTTTGTGATTTTTCGGTTTTGTGTACAAGTGTCGTAACGGCTATTCCATTTTTGCTCTAATTACATTAATTTGGTCTTATTTTCAAGCTCAATCTTGTTCTTGGTTTATGTTCATGTTTTTTGAGGCTTTTAGCCTTGCATGTGTTTTCTCGGGGTTTTTAGGTTTTTACAAGTTACAGGTTACCGATTTGAGGTTCAAGTGTGTCATTTTTTAGGTTTTGTGCTTTGAGGTTTTAATGCCGAAAGACTATTTTTTTCCCTAACTCGGCTCCAACTTGCAAAGCTAGAACCGAGTTGGCTCCTTCAGCTCACTCGTATTTCTTTTCATGCATTGTTTCTACCTCAGCCATGACTCGGTTCCGTATTACATCAAGTTTTTATCCAACTCTTTGATCACTCGCCTCGTGTTTGTCAACTACTCATCTCTCTGGTGTGGCTCAACCAAACCCCCGCACCGCATTCCGTGCTCCACCTATACTTCCTTGTTTTTTTACATTATTGTTTTTGGCACATGCGATCTCATTTCCTAGTTCACGTTCATCCCTGCACCTTCAGCTCTATCCATCCATGCACGTAGTGGCCTTTCCTCACTCATTCCTTGTTTAGCTTGTCCGACATGTGTGTGGTTCTATGTTTTCGCCCCAAGATCATGATTTGATCATGCGTTAATGTGTTCATCCATTGGCTTTGCACCCTACATTATCCCCGCATTCCATATTCTATGCCATCTCTCTGCGGTTACGCTCGCCATCTCGTGCAAACTCTCTATGCATCAACCATTTAAGTTATTACTCTAGGAATCATTTCATTCAACACTCCGAGCCTAACAACTCGGTGGTTTTCTCACTCAGAGACAAACCTTCCTATCAATGGTTATCTCACCAACCCCACATGAGCTCCTCTAGAATCTCCATCCTAGTGCACACAATCAACTTGGTGTCACTTCCGCCAACGCATCGAGCTAACTCGGCTTCAACTCTACCTCGATTGGCACACGGCTCACTCCTTAATGCGGTGTAAATCTCTTTGAAGAGCTCACCCAAAAAATTTCGAGTCACCTCCTGCACACTTGCCACAAGCTCCCTAAGCTAGCTCACCCAAGCTCACCGAGTAAGCTCGGTCCGAGTCACTGCCCTTCTACTCCTCTTGAGCCCAGGTTTCCCCTTACACCTCCTTTTGAATTTTTGTATTTTTCCCATTTTTTCAAATTAGTAAAACCTAATTAAGGGAAAAACAATAAAATTCATCATTTATAGAGGGGGATACATTTTTTCCATGCTTCTATATAGGGTTATTAGGATCTTAGCCTTTTTCTCGGCTCATCTATTGTAGTGCTCCTCTTTCTGTAGCTAGCTATTGAGTGTGTCTGCCACAACCTTGTGGAAAGAGAGCCTCTCTTTTTACGATGTGAGATGCCTTCTCTCACATTAAGTAGTGTTGTACCCTTGTTTTTTTATTCCCTTTTGTGCTTGATTGCATGTCATTCCTCTACTTTTGACTAGGACTTATTGTGGCCTCCACTCTTATGTGATTCATCACCTACTGCAAGGTGAGTGGTAAATTGTCCCATGTCGCATGAACACACATTATTGTAATCACACACTACTTATAAAGTGCTGCAAACATGGGGTTATCATTGTTCTTAGGTGTTATATTACACAAGATGCATTCTTGGTTGTGTTTGACATCTTGCCACCTTCTTTACATCCACACACCCTCTTCTCATGCACCATGTACTTCTTGCTTCCAAATCATAGAGGATGTTCATTCTAGACTTGAGCATCACAGGATGGTTTACATCCTTTGCTACTTTTTCTTAGGAGAGAGAATTACACATCATGGCATGCTTCTATGGAACTCTAGTTTTCTCACGAGAGCCTTACTTTCTTTCTACATGGGCTAGTTCTTGCACCCACTAATTCTTGTCGTCTTGAGGAATATTTTGACACAAGCGACCATTTTATTGGTCACTTGATTTTTATGTCTCTAGAATTCTCTCGCCTTCACGTGGAAAACTAAAATCCTCCCCACACCATTTGGAGCATCTTTCACCCTTGTTTGGAGACCCCGCACATACTATAGATGTTGTTGTTTTTGATCAAGTTGTCTCCTCTTCTTCTTCATGTGATAACAATTCCACTAACTCGGACTTTCTTGGTTCCATCCCCGATTAAGAGGATTATGCTTATAGTTCGATGATGAGGATTACGCTTCTAGTTTTGATGAGGGGACTACTTCGAGGACTCTTCTCCTCCTTCTCTCACCTTTCTAGAGTATTTCAACACTCCTCACTTCTCATCAGACATCAAGAAGTCTTGTTCCTAACCTCATACAGTCATTACATCTGCCTCCTTTACACTTTTAGTGTGTAATTCTCTTTCCACTCCTCCTTTAGTTGATGATTCATACATGTCTAACATTTCTCTTCTATTTTTCGAGCCCCCTCTTTGGGATGAGTATTTTCCTATTTATGATGTAGTACAGGGAGTTCCTCATCCTTCTATAATTTTTTGGAGGATTCCTTCATCTCCTTTTTTGGAAGTTCCCCTTCTGGGACTCTTATCAATTCCACCTTCTCAAAGATCATCACTAATCCACCCTTGCTTTTGGATCCTCTTTCTGTTGTGGGGGTTTTTGCATTGCATTCACTGTTAAAGTAGGTATTTACCTTAGCCCATATTCACCTAGGTACTTTATTTACCTTTATTGTATTTATCCTCACCCACTTATGTGTGTGGATATTTATTTTTATTTATTTAGATATTAGGGGGATATTATCTAGTTGTTATATATAGTTCTTTCCTTGATCTATAATATTGACTAGTTCTTTCCTTGATCTATGGTGACTAGATCCTTGATTTCTAGTTCTCTCATAAATATATGGACTTAACTAGTTCTTTGATGACTAGTTCTTTCCATGATTTATGGTTTGATCTATGACCTTGACTGCTTCTTAGATTGTTATTCCTTACCTATATAAGCAAGGCCCATTCTCATTGTATTTCATTAAGTTCCATAATAATATATGATATTGCTACTCATTTGTTTGCAAAGGTTTTATGTAAAGTTATTCGCGGTGAATTGCTTTCATCTTATAGATTGTGTAGTTTGATTAGCATATGTGTTCTTGGCTTAGTATGATCTTGGTTATCATTTCTCTTATGGTATCAGAGTAGGAGATTGTTGTTGACATCCATCTATAAGTTTCATTTTGCAAGCATTTTTTAAAATATTCATATATTTAGGATTTGTCTGTATTTTTTCTATGTGTATTTTTATGCAAAACAGAGGTGACCATTGGATCAAGAAGGTGGGAAAACCCTAAGATCAACTGTAAACTTGGCCATTTCTGGAGGCAATCATTTGTTTGGTTTTTTTGTTGTTACTGAGAGAAACCTATTGGTTCACCTTGGGATTCATGCTAGATAACAAAGAAAACCAGAAATTATTTTTTTGGGTTTTGTTGGGTTTTTCAAGATATGATCTAGGTATTTTTTGTTGTGGCATAGCATTTTTTTGCGCCAGGAGGTCTTTTTTAGGAGACGTTTCTTTCCTTTGGGCAGTGGGTCCATGGGTGGTTGTGCACAATTTGCTATTTCCGGAAATTTCGTGAGCTACTATTTTGCCGTGAAGAAGCGGTTGGATGTGGCAACTAAAATAAATTGCAGACCATAATATTGAAAAGCTTTTAACTTTTGATCGGTAACTTAGTTTTGAGTACCGTTTTTGCAAAAGCTTATTTTTCCGTGCTCTTTCCATTGGAAATATTTATTTTGAGAATCACACTATAATTATGAAGTGCCATAATGTAACACGCACTCATTATAAAGTGTAAAAATCGGGGGCTCTTGTTGCATTACTTGGGGTCTTGTTGCATTGCTTGGTTCTTGCATTTTTTTGGTGATTTTTTGAGGATGGCATCTACTTCTGCATTAGATCATGTTGAACCATTAACAACACATAATTACCACACATGGAAACCAAGAATGGAAACAATAATTAAGTGGAAAGGATTATGGGCTTTAACTTCTTCAGAACAACCAGTGTTCACTAGAGAATATGATAAATTTCATGGTGCAAATTTGATGAGTGTATGGGTTTGATAGGAACTTATGTAAGTGACAGTCTTTTATTTCATTTGGAAAAATGTGAATCTCCTTTCAAAATTTGGGAGAAATTGGAGGATTTATTTGGTAAGGTGGATCATATGGGATCCATGCAACTTGACATTGAAATCACCTCTCTTAATCCTGAAGATTTTCCAACAATTATAGACTATCTTACCAAGTTCAAGAATTTGTTAACACAGTTGAAGGGGAGTGGAAGAGATAAGAAAGATGAAGAGTATGTTTACTTTATTTTATCCAAGTTGAGAGAACCATTCCAAATTTTTGCTTCTACCTTTTTCTCTAGTATGGATGCCTTAGGTGACACATTCAAAATGCCTAACTTAGAAACATTTTGTGAAAGACTTACTAGGGAAGAATCCAAATTGTCTCACCTTGAGTCTTCTACCTCTCAAAAGGCATTATTTTCATCTAATCCTAAGAGAAAGGGAAAACCAAAAAGTAAAATCAAATCCACACCACCTCCATCTCAAAATGCTCCTAAACCCAAAGAAAACAACTCAAAACCTAATGAGTCTTCTAAATCCAAGAATAAGTTTACTCTGCTCATGATATTTTGTGGGGGTAGTAATCGTGAAGAACATAGGTGTTATAAGTGAATGCAAACCTTAGAGGATGCAGTCAAAAACACAAAAATTTTATCTCCACACCACCTCCTTCTAATCAGCATGGTAAAGCACTTAATTTTGTTGGGAGATCTTAGTCACCACTTGTAGACGAGATGGATTATAGATTTTGGTGCTTCTCATCACATGACTTCTTCCAAGGAGTCTTTTATTTCTCTAGATTTGAGTTCTACTTCCAAAATTAAGGTTGGATATTCTTCCTTTCTTTTCGTTAAAGGAAAAGGTGATATACAACTTGATGGTGGCAAAGATATCAAGATGCACTATATGTTCCTAACATCACTACAAATTTGTTTTTGTATATCAAATTTGTCATTTAGGTAAAGGAAAATTAGTGACTTTTACACCACATGGAGTAGAAGTACGAAGTTTGTTGGAGCCTCATTCTTTGGTTGCTCACAAGGTATTGTTGATCATAGTTCTATACTATATCACTTTGAGGGTTTTGATGACACTTCTTCTATAGGGACAGGATTGGTTTCTCATGCAGATTCAAAGAGTAAGCTTTGGTATAAAAGATTTGGACATCTCAATTACAGATATTTAAGGAATTGAGCACTCATGTTATGGTAGATGGTCTTCCTAGAGTTTCTTGTCTTGAGCTAGTTTGTCATGGTTGTGAATTAGGGAAACAACACCAAGATCTTTTTCCTAAGAATTTTTCTAAGAGAGCTTCTTCACCACTTGAGCTTGTGCATAGTGATTTGATGGTTTTTCCTACCCCATCTTTCAATGGAGCTAAGTATGCACTTACGTTTATTAATAATTTCTCAAGGTGTACTTGGGTTTATTTTCTCAAGTAAAAAGTGATGTTTTTTCACACTTCAAATTCTTCAAGGCTTTGGTCGAGAAACAATCTTCTAGTAGCATAAAGAACCTTCATACTGATAATGGGGGAGTACTTCAGCAATGAGTTTTCTGACTTTTTGGCAACTCAAGGTATTATTCACTAGCATTTTGTTCCTCATACTCCACAACAGAATGGCTTAGCAGAAAGGAAGAATAGAACTTTGAAGGAAATGGCTAATTGTATGATGCATTCTAGAGATATACCTCCTATCTATTGGGCGAAGTAGTTAATTGTGCTAACTACATTCAAAATCACACACCACACTAGAGAACTTGAGCATTTGACTCTAGAGGAAGCTTGGTCCAACACTAAGCTAGATGTCTCATTTTTTTGAGTCTTTGGGATCTATGTTTGGGCCTTTGTGCCAAAGAAGAAAAGGAAAGCTTTGGATAAGAAGAGTAAACCCTTGATATTTGTAGGGTATTGTGAGGACATGAGAGTTTATCATCTTTTCAGATCTCGATACACATGATTTTCTTTTTTGAACACATGTTCAGTTTGATGAGAGCTTCACTCCTCATGATTCTTCATCTTCTTCCATGCATCCTTATTCTTGTTCATCTCATCTTGAGGATCCTTTCTTTGAGGAGATTGATGAGGAGGTTATAAATGTTATTGAGGATCCTATTCCCACTGATGTTGTCACTATGCCTAAGTGGTCTCGTACTATAGTTTCTGAGGCAGCACCTTTCATAGAGTATCTTCCACCCATTAGGCATCATCACGCACATTCTACGGTTTGTGGACTTTTGTGTCAGGAAGTTTCTGAGGATCCACAGTCCTTTTCAAAGGCTCATGGGATACAGGAGTGGGATGATGTGATGGCAGCTGAGTATTCTTCTTTGATGAAGAATCATACTTGGGATTTGGTATCTCTTCCTAAAGGAAGAAATATGGTTAGGTTTAAGTGGGTATACCAAACCAAATATGCAGTTGATGGGTCCATTGACAAGTATAAGGCTCATCTTGTTGCAAAGGGTTTTTCACAAGTTGAAGGTATTGATTACTCTGAGAATTTTGCACCCGTTGCCAAGATGGATTATGTATGCCTTGTACTTATTATTGCTACATCACAGGGGTGGCTTGTATACCAGATGGATGTGAAGAGTGCCTTCTTACATAGAGATCTACAAGAGGAAATATACATGGAGCAACCAGCTAGATTTTTTAGGATTCTTCTCTTGTTTTTAGGCTCGAAGGTCTCTCTACGGTCTCAAACAAGCCCCTCGGGCTTGGTATGAGAAGATGGATTCTTTTCTTCTATCTACTGGTTTTGTTTATTGCCACTTTGATCATATAGTGTATCTCTAACATGTTGGTGAGGATATTGTGATACTTTTCTTGTATGTTGATGATCTGTTACTTATTGGCATCTCTTCTTCCCACATTCAGAGTATTCAGAGGGCTCTTTCTACACATTTTGACATGACAAATCTTGGGCTATTGCATTATTTCCTTGGTTTACAGATTTCTCAGACAGATTTAGGGATTCATTTGAGTCAGCAAAATTACACCCATGATCTTCTTAGGTGCTTTGATATGGCTGATTGCAAGCCAAGTCCATCTCCTTTTCAGTTTGGAGTTACTCTTACTTCCACATGTACCACACCACTTTGTGATCCTACGTTGTATAGGAAGTTGGTTGGGAGTCTCATGTACTTGACCCATACTCACCCTAATATTTCATTTACAGTAGGGCTTGTATCTCGGTTTGCACATTCTCCTCATAGTAGTCACTGGAAGGCTGCTAAAAGGATTTTGTGTTATTTATAGGGAACTTCCCACTTTGGCCTACACTACACTAGGGGTTTTACTCAGTTGGTTGGTATACAGATTCAGATTGGGTAGGTTCTATTGATGACAGGTGTTACAATTCTAGATATCTTTTTGTCTTGGTTCTTCTCCAGTTGTTTAGGCATGTAAAAAGTAATAGGCTATTACACTTTCATCTTCAGAGGTAGAGTACAGGGTAGCAGTTACAATGAGTCAGCAGATTCTTTGGATTCGCCAGTTATTGACATCTTTGGATTCCCATAGGATTCACTGACTGTACTTTGGTGTGACAACCAAAGTGTAATTCACATTTCTCGCAACCCATTTGAGCACCAATGACCAAGCATATTGAGATACACATCCACTTCATTCATCAACACATTCAGGATGGAGTTCTTTTCTTGGATTACATTCCAAATCAGCAAAGGTTGCAAACATCTTTATGAAGCCTTTTGCATCACCTCACTACCTTGAGTTGCATGGAATTCTTAGGATTTTGGAAGTTGTTCTTGGGGGGTATTCGTGAGAACATCTTCCTTCTTCTTCTTTCTCTTTCCTTCTAGCAAGATTCTTTCCTTCTTTTGGTTTGATATTTCTTCATGGATATATTGTACATGAGTACCTCATCAGGCCTAGTTGTCGGGACTCATACTATGGACATGCCACTTCTATTTTGGCCCCTAGCTTCACTTGAGGGGGGATTTAGAGTAGGTATTTACCTTAGCTCATGTTCACATAGGTAATTTATTTACCTTTATTGTATTTATCCTCACCCACTTATGTGTGTGGATATTTCTTTTTATTTATTTAGATATTAGGGGGATATTATCTAGTTGTTAGGTATAGTTCTTTCCTTGATCTATGGTATTGACTAGTTCTTTCCTTGATCTATGGTATTGACTAGATCCTTGATGTCTATTTCTCTCATAAATCTATGGACTTAACTAGTTCTTTGATGACTAGTTCTTTCCACGATTTATGTCTTGATTTACAACTTTGACCGGTTCTTAGATTGTTATTCTTTGCCTATATAAGCAAGGCCAATTCTCATTGTAGTTCATTGAGTTCCATAATAATATATCATATTGTTGCTCATTTTTTTGCAAAGGTTTTATGTAAAGTTATTTTGGTGAATTTCTTTCATCTTATATATCATGGTGTTTTATTAGAATACGTGTTCTTGGCTTGGTACGATCCGGTATTGTTCCTTTTATTCACTTCACTTGGAAATACTTTTAGCGGATGTTCCTCTTTCTCAATCTGACATTTCTATGCTCATGGAATTACCTTCGGTTCCTTGGAACTCATTTTCTATACCTATGTCACATTTTCATGGACAAAATTCAGAGTTCTTCATATTTCTACCTTCGGCTTCCTTCACTAAGTGGACAGACTTCTAGTGCTCCTTTTCTTTCCTTCCCAAGTGTAGGCACGTAGTTCTATGGCAGTGATTCTTCTTCATTCCATAGGATGAGGATCATGCCATCAACACTCTTCTCGGAGACTTCCTAGAGTTGTAGAGTTCAGATCCGTCTATGGATTCTTCTGCATTCCTTTTGTCTCTTTTCTCTCTCTCTTCTTCTTCTTCTAGAGATATTTCCCTTTTGTACATGGGTACCTTATCAGGATCCTCAATTACCGGGACCCATTTATGGCATCTTTCTTAGATTGTCTAGAGAGTGTTTGTATCTCTTGTTGTGGATGTTTTTCCCACTGGGTTTTCCTCCATTTCTTGAGATCCTTGTGTGCATGGGTACCTCATCAGAATTTTTTCCAAGACCCATTTCTCATTTCTGACTTGCCACCTCATCCTAAGTTATGATGAAGGGGGTGTTAGTGTGATTCATTTTCCACAACACGTGGCAAGTCATCTCATGTAGCTGAGGTCATATGTCTAGGTTTTATAGGGTTCATCATTATATTTTGTGTGTCAGTGCGTCATATGGGAGTTACTTTCCATTCTAGGAATGTAACTCCCCTTCTCCACTTAAAGAGTCATGATTGCATGCACTTGGGGTTACACAAAACCCCTATTTGTACCCCTTCTCTTTTTATATCTATGTGGAATGATAGGACTTTGATATTTTCCCTTTCCTTTCCTTGCATGCACATTTCATGGTTGATGCTCACTCACCCATAGAACCTCATCACGCTAACAGAGTGTAACTCTACTGATGTTTGCATTATTCCATAGATCCTTGTGTTATTGCATTTTCATTTTCTTCGTCAATTAGATGTTTGATTTAACATTCAAGGTAATCTTCTTATAATGTAGTCTTGCAATCAATACATTAGTAGTTTTCCTGCAATGAAATCATGATATTAAACAAAAAGGCAAAATTCATTGTTTCTAATTTTCAAGATCACCCAAGAGGGTGTGAAAAGAGCATACGTGGTTGGTTTGTCTTGATTAGATTAAATGAAAATTAAAAGCAAATTAAACACTTAGATTGATTATTTATGAAAACCTGCGATAAAGTGAATAAAAATAGCATTAAAATAGTGATTAGAAAATATTTAACACACTGGAAAATGAAGAAAATGGTAAAAAGATAGACACAAAATGCTAGCGCATGCACTTAAGTGTGCTAATGTAATGTTAATGATAGCACATTCAATTAGATGTGCTAGCGTAACAAAGGGTTTTCCTTTTAACAGATCGACAATAAGTAGCGCGTGTAAATTTATGTAAGCGCATAAAGAGACAAGTAGGCATGTGCGAGACAAATTTGAGTGTTACAAAGAGCGCGTATAAGACTATGCTAGCATGTGCAGGGTACAATAAGAAAAAATAAAGTTTTACATAAATGCATGAATGACTACGCTAGCATGTGTACTTTGACACTAAAGACGTGCAAAGTGATATATGCTAGTTCAAATTACGTTGACACTAATGCGTATAACTTGTAGATGGACATATTTGAAGAAATACAGCCAAAGGACTTGGTTTTTTATTTTTCCTTGTTTTCAAGACTACTGACCTTGAAATTTTAACAGTTAATCTTAAACAACACAAAAACAACAAGGAAAAATTAGATTAGTGAAAGACAATCTAAAAGTGATAAAATATGCGTAGGAGTCCCACCAAGAGCTAGAATGTAAACCATGGAAAATACAACATAATAGGAAAATTAATTATAAAAAAATGCAAACCTTCCATCAGAGATCCCAAAGCAACCTCGAATTAGATTTGACTAAAAGAGCATGGTTTTGTGATGCTCTTTGTTGGATCTGTTTGATTTGTGAGCTTTGTTGATTTTTGGATGCTCCAATGATACTTTGAATGGACGTTGGATCAAGCTACAAACATGATTGATTGATTTGATATTATGTGGGCATCATAACGGTATCAAATGATTGATTTTATTCACCAAGAAAATACACAAAATGACAACATGAACTCTCAAGATTTTGGTGGATGACTTGCAAAGGGATGATCATTGATTTATAGCTGAGGAAAGTGAATCCAAATGCTAAGTTTAGACTGGCTAAGTTGTTTAGTTGAGTTTCCATGTTGATTGGATATTTAGACTATTGTTCTAGATTTGCATGAGCAAGTCATCACTTACTTGGCAAGGGGTTGCACATGTTTTTGGTTTTAATTTCATATCTTCTATTTTATTCACCCAAAAAAATCATAAATAGTTGTCTTTTGGAAGAAGGTGGATTGATTTTAGATTTCCATGACTTGGGAGATAGCTTCAATTAACTCAAATGCATGATTTGAGTCAATTTGAACACATCCTCTTGATTAAAATAATGATTTTTAGCTTTAGTCATGACTTGAGTTAAGGAGGTGGATAGGATATGAGGATTATTTAATTTATTTAAATATGGAAGTGGACATGTGGATTTATTTATTTAATTTGATATTAAATTAGCTAAGAGGGGTGTTATAGGTGTAAATAGAATTAATTAAATTAATTCTAGAGTGGGAAAATGGATGTAGTGGTATTTTTAGCATTTACAATGAGTAGCGGTAATTTGGGGTGTTTACTCAAACTTAGAAATATTTGTGTTCATAATGGAATATCTTGACACACACTCATCTAGGATATGTACTACCTAAGAACACTAGTAGATTTTGATGAACTTTCAACACTTTTTGTGTGCTGCTACTCAACTTTTATGAATATTGAAGCAAAATTTGCATCCATGTTTTACGTTGATGCGAATTTCATCAATATGGATAATTCCACTAATTTAGGCAAAAATCCTGTAAAATTGGTCTTGGTTATTTCCATGATTTTTTTCGACCTCATATCTTGTGTCACTACTAAAATCTTAAAACATGTCATGTATCCTCTACTAACAAAAACATGTTTATATGTGACCACCAATTTTGAGAAACAACCTTGCGTTTTTTATATATCTATATTTTACTTCATCAACATGTATGAAAGTTGGTTTAGATTTTTCTACCTTATTTTTCATATCACTTTTAAAAAATAGTATGTAAGACATATATACCAAGAGTAGAATGAGCCTACCATAAACATCTAGAGAGATATTTGGGATATTGAAGGATTACCATTTGTAATTTTTTGAGTTTTTTAGCAACAAAATTTCATTGAAAAAATATTGATTATGTAAGATTAAAGTAAATATATTAAATATTAAGTTCATAAATTGTTTACAGGATCAAAATTTTTAATTTAAGATATGTTTGAACTTAAATTTTTCAATTTTTTTATTTCTAGGACTCCATCTACCCTAGCCTTGATTTTTTAGAAACGTTATTTTATCATATTCATAATTAAATAATACTTATTATTTAGTGTTAAAATAAATATAATGAAATTTATAATTTCATACATTGTTTTTAGGATTAAATAATTATTTTAAGAGAAATTTAGACTTAAACGTTTTATTTTTATTTTGTTTTTAGGACTCCATTTACCCTAAAATGTTTTAAAGTGATTTTAAAAGTGTTACAATATGCAATGTTGCTTCATCTATGTCGTGGTATACATCTAATGAATCTGATTTTGGTGAGTTGGAGATTTCTCGCATGGGGGTGAAACTTATGGTTTTTGATAAAAATGTATTTGAAAAGGATAAAAATAAATAGTACAAGGATTATTGTTTCAAAAGTGAGGGAGATAATGAGTTAGCATATGATCTCAAACATTTGTACAAAGATACTTATAATTATAAGGCATATGGAGCTTGGTTGTTACATGAGAATCTTCCTAAAGTTAATAATCCATTTCTTTTGGGGTTAGAAGTATGTGATACATTCATCCTATATATATATGTATATATATATATATATATATATATATATATATATATTGAAAATTTGGGCATTTTCATATTAAGTAATTTAAAGGTTGTTTCAAAGAATAGTTAATGATGGAGTACATATTATGCTATTTTTTAGTCCCGAGAATTCATTTGTAAATGGAAACATTTGGTGTATTAAAAATATAACATGTCCATATAAAATATATGTGCAAGTGTAACATCTCTTGAGTCTAATATATATGCAAGGAAAGATGTGATAAATATAACATGTCCATATAAAATATATGTGCAAGTGTAACATCTCTTAAGTCTAATACATACGCAAGGAAAGATGTGAGAAATGTGTATGCTTGTATATTTATGGATGGTCATCCATATCCATTTAAGAACATGACATGGTTTATTAATAGCTCTCATATAGGATGTAATATTACTACTAATTTTTAGTTTATGGAGTGCATTGAGAAATGTGAAGTAGAATATGTGCCCAAGATATTTAAAAGATATATAATGGTTCAATCTATAAAAGGGTGAGTGTAATAAGTTGAGGGGCCAAATAATGGAAACTCATAAAGTCTATTTGAAATTGAAAAAGTGTTAATAAAAACACATCCATTAATTTTAATAGGTTTAGATATATGAACATAAAATGAAAATCCATTTCAAATGGATATCCATTTTGAAACCCTAAAATGTCTTATCCCTTTCAAAGGCCATAACTTTTGCAGACATTTTTGAAATTGGGTATGATTTTAAAAGTATATATTTTTTCACATGGATCTCAACTAAGTAATCAAAATTTACTTTTGATGAATTCAATATGAAATTTTATCATTTATATTAGAACCTATATGTTTTCATGATTAGGCCTCAATCAAGTGCAATCACCATAGATGAAGAGAATTCGATCTAATAAATAAATATGAGAGAAACAATACTTCACAAAATATTTAAGATAAATAGAAATAAATAAATGACATACACAAAATAACATAATATACACAAGATATATATTGGGAAAACCTTTTGAGAAAAAACCCAATGCAATAACTTATTTCCTTATTGTATTGACTCAATTGTTTTACCATACAATAATGTACTTCTCAATTCTTCTCTATCCTACCACATGTCTAGATATATGTAATAACATAAATAGGTAAGCATTGTAATGGTCTTATAAAACAATGGGTACCAAAACCATCAACCAAGAATACAACTGTAATGGATCCCCATAAACATGAGTGATCTAACCACCCACAATAACATAGATTAAAATTGCCTAGATGGGACAAAAATCCTATAAAGGGGACCCCGTATATTTTTCTCAAGGGCTAGCCCTCAAACCCTCGATTAGGGGATGCTACCCCCAAACCCTAGCCATGGCAATGTCTCAAACCCCTCGGTCATGTTGGGTTTTATAGTCTAGAAGAGTGTAACTCATGGAAAATATGCAAAACATTTCCAACTATAGATGTACGATTTAGGAAAACTTGGACATTTATGAGAACCCTTTTTCGGTATTTACTATACTTAAATAAGTCCCAATTAGATGATATCATGTACATAAGTGTACATTTTAAGAAAATCATGCATTTTTAACATCATTTGTTGTCATTTTTGTGATCAAATGTCATTATTTGTGGATAATTGACTAATTTATCTCTTGATTAGGTGTTATCAATCGTGCATGAATATTTAGGGAAAATCATGCACATTTGAGGACCATTTATCATTATTTCACGATTAACTCGCCATTATTTGAGAATATGTACCATAGTAGGCCCTTAATACATGAGATCAAATGGATGTAGGGAAATTTATTGGAAATTGGGCTCATATGAGCACCATTTATCATTTATTTGTGATCAAATGATGTTATTTGAGAAAAATAAGTGAATTAGGCCTTGATTAATTTCTATTGGGTACATGAAGTAGATTTGTGGAAAATCGAGTATGTTTAAGCATTATTTATCATTGTTTCATGGCTAAACAAAGTTAATTGAGAAAATTTGACTAGATTAGTCCATGATTGGGTATGATCAATAATACGATGCTAAATGTGGAAGAAATCACGAGTATATGAGGTTCATTTATCATTATTTTGTAATCAAATGTAATTATTTTAGAAATTTTGATTGAATTAAGCTTGGAAATTAGGCATTATCAGGTACATGAGGAAATATTTGGGGAAATGAAGCATGTTTGAGAATAATTTGCTATTATTCCATGATTTAGCATCATTATGTGATTAAATTTTATCAATATTTTAGTGAATCTGAGAGAGAACACTCTAGATGAGGACATAGATGTGTTGTGTGTGTGTATTCCTAAGCTTTAATATTGAGTGAAAAAAGTAGAGAGATAAAGAGTTGAATAATAAACTTATTTGACTTATTTGTGTGTTATGTACACGACATACTATCTGGAAAATGTATGAATAATTATATTCTACTTGTTTTCTTCATGTTTATGGTTATAAATGTGCACAAATATACAAAGCCATGAAGCCAAGAAATATTATGAAAGATATTGGGTTTAAGCTTGTGAATCTCCAACTTTTGATCATTACAAAATATAGTTTGGTAGGTGTACATACGATTATGCTATATGTTTAAATGTATCACTTTCCTTTAATTCACACTTATCATGTCACAAAATATCCATGTCTCCAGAATGCTTTTTAAACTACTACAAAAGAGTTTTGTTGTACAATGTTTGGAAATGTTATGCAGAGGTTGGGCATGGGGTATGGTATTGTGTATCATTAACTATTTTGTGTAGAGCATGCATGTGTGCATATGCGATTTAGAATTTATGGATTTTTTTGCATGATTTATAGTGTTGCATAGAGTGCATAAGCAAAAATGGGCTATATAGGTAAGATTAAAGAGTGGAGTTATTCAAAGCTCAACTACATGGTTCATTACATTATATAGAGTGTGTAGGGCATGAAAGGTTGTGTGCACGATTTTAAAGTGTAGGGTTGTGAAATTATCCTTCCTTGGAAAGAAAATATCTCACTTACATTAAGTCTTTAACAAGATTGGGGTGCAATATTATTGAGAGTTAGCATGAAATGTTTTGAGTGCAGAATTACTTCAATAGTCTAATATATCTTATTATCCATATAGATGATACTTTGAGGACTGGTTGTGTACACTCCATAATGAAAATGCATGTATGCATACCCTAGATGATATCACATGATTAAATTGGAATTACATAACAAAATAATTCCTCTCTAAAATGATGGATAAAATGTGTGAAGTGAAATTATTGTGTAAATGTTAAGTGTGGGACATAGTATTATATATTGTATAGTCATATGTGTACAACACAAATTATATGTCTATGAGTTAGAATATTTGTAGCTATTTAGCATGATTTGTTAAATTTCATAGAGTGCAAGTGGTAAATGGATATGTATGTGATCTCAAAGCATAAAGGGTGTCTTCAAAGCTAAATAATGTAATTTCTTACATTATGAAGAGAGACAATGGATACATAAAAGACTTAAAGAATGAAAAATCTAAATTCTAGTGATAATCATTGCATAGAGTGCACAAGGAAAAACAAACATGTATGTGATCTTAAAGCATAAACGGTATTTATGAAGCTAAACAATACAGCTTCCTTATATTTGGAAGGGTGCGAAGAGATGCATGCAAGACTTAAAGAATGACATTTTTAAAGTCTAGTGGCATGGTTCCTCATGTTTTATAGAGTATGCAAGGTGATCATGGATGTTCGTAATAGTTTGAAGTGTGGTATTAAATAAAGATGCACCATTTTAAAAGGTACACAAAAGTTGAGAATACATGGTTCTACAACTCGCATGCTCAAAATTTAGTTCCATATGAGGCCTTGATTAGGTGCAATATAATTAAATACATTAAGGTATATTTGGGAAAATTTAGGAATATATGAGAATCATTAGTTGTTATTTCATGATCTAATATTGTCATTTAATACAAATTTGATCAAATTAGGCCCCAATTAGATTCAATAAAATATATGTATATAGATTTAGGAAAACTTAGGCATATATGAGAAGATTTTTATTTATTTCATGATAAATTTTCATTATTTAAGATGAATTTATTGAAATAGTACCTAATTAGGTGATATCATGTACGTGAAGATAGATTTGGGAAAAACAACCATGTTTTAGCATCATTAGTCATTATTTCATAGTTAAATGTCATTGTTGAGTAAATTTGAGCGGACTACGTTTCAATTGGATGTAAATGACTATTTGATCACACCATATTAGGGATTATTTTACACCCTAGTTATATTTTAGAATGTTATTATATAACAACTAAGAAGGATGTAAGGGTTAGAAACAAGTAGACTATTTTGATCTAATTTACTTCCAACATCAATTATACATAACTACAATAATGCATTCAAACTTGAAATTATTGATAAACGATAAGAAAATAGCTCAAAACATGAGAGGAGAGATAAACATAGCTATTCAAGATGATTCAAGAATGACCTTGATGTGTAGCGTAGTGGAAAAGTAAGATGTGGGACTGTGGATTCTATACTAGAGATTACAGAATCGGATACTAAGGAGATGTAAGATTGTTTGTATTTTGTACAATCTATACATGAGATGTACGGTCACCGTACGGTCCAAGATAGGAGTTGTATAGTTTCATACCTTGTGATTGTCTATATATGTAACTTCCTCTATACTTCACTTGGATATAAATGGTTCTCTCTATATGTCACTCTTACTCACACAACTTTGAGATGACTGCAATAAAGTGGAAACCATAGCAATCTGTACAACCATAAAAAGGGAGAAATACATGTGTATGGATTTGAGGTTGGACCACCATTGGCATTCACACTCCTAATTGTTGACCAATCCAAGTGTTGCACTACATATCCTCTTTGTGGAAAGTAATCATCATATAGTTATCATAGGTGCTTGCACAATTGTGTATAACTAACCAAATCCCTAGGGTTCCCTCATGTCTTTTAAAACCAAGATAGTAGGCTAATTGCATAGTAAATAATGCATCCAATGTGGTAATAATGAGATTTTGTGTGCCTCAACTACATGACATAACCCTTTTGTTGATTGAAACCCTTGGCAATGGTTAGAATGACTTTACTATTGTTAAGACTTGGCTCTATGATTTTTGCATGCTTGTAGATGGTTGAAGCTAGACTCTTTGAATTATTTGAATAATTTATAATTGTAGTAGGGATTGACCTAGATGATATATGACTGAATTAATAATATTTAGGAACCCTTTGAGTTCTTTTGGAATGATATTTGTAATAGTAGCTTGTGAGAATGTCAAGTGAGTTACAAGGTGATAAAAAGTTGATTATATAGTCTTATGTATGTGATAGATTCTAATTATGTGAACCCTAGGAAGATGAAATGGTATAAAGAATGATTTTAAATTAAAAATAGAGTTGATGATTATGAAGGGTGAGACCATACAAGGGTTCACTTTAAGACCCCCTCCAAAAAATTATTATATAATGGGTGGCGAATGTGTCGAAAAATATATTTGCATTGTTGGCGAATATTGGGAAGGAGGGTTTTAGGATTGTGGTGAATTTGGTGTTTTTAGCATTGTTACCATATAGTAAAAAATATTGGTTGTCGATTAGTAACAACCTTTTGGTTATCGGTCAAGAATGACCTTTGGTTTTCATCCGACAACAACCTCTAGTTGTTAGTCGATAACAACCTTTAGTTGTTAGTCAGTAACAACCTTTAGTTGTCATCCAACAACAACCTTTTAGTTGTTAGCCGATAATAGCCTACCGTTTGACATTGCATACCGTTTGACATTGCATAATCACCTTACCGAGTGGCATCATGTATTTAGATTTCCATCCAGTAACAGATATGATTCTACCAAAAAAACCTTGACAAACCGATAGTTCAAAAAAAATCACTTACCTCTTTTCCTTATTCCTTCAATTTTTGGCTTATACTTTCAGCTTTTTCATAGGCTTATTCACTTTTACCTTCGGCTTTGACTCCATATCTCAAAATTAACAAATTTTAAAATTATATTGTATTACTATATTATGGTGAATTAATCATATATATAATAGTATATTATAACATGAAGGTGAATATACTAACATTGGTCGACCCTTAGTGGAAACACTAAGGTGAAATTATGGTCAAATTTATTTAGGACCCGTAAAATTTTGGTAGACGTGCTACTCGTACGATAGTAAAAATTCACCAATTTCTAATTTCAAAATCCTAATATTCACCATTTCATGAATATTCACCCCTAAAATGAACCCTGGACTATACAAATCAACCAAGACCAAACTCTACATCCCGAACCTTCTATAAGGTTTTGGATGGGAGAGAGTAACATCAAATTTGAAATTTGTGTCAAGAATATTATATGTTTTATGTTTCTTTGATTAAATTAAATTTATAGATTTAATGATAGAGAATAGTGTAAAGATAAGAAAGTTGTATAATAACTATAGAGATGATGATATTAGATTATAAATATGATCATTTGTCTTAGAAAGGATACAAGGTCAAACTTGGCATTGCACAATGAAAAGTTACCAAATTTTAGTGCAGTATATCCCCCTTTAATTTGGTAATTGAAAATTGTATTCTTAAAGGAAAAATATCCCTAAGTGTTTGCACACACTTTTTTTCTTCACCCAAAGGGACTTTGGGATGTGTTGTTATTTACACGCTTCATGATGAAACTTGCAAGACAAAATGTAGTCAATGTCTATGATAGAAATTGAACTTTCACTCAAAAATGTAGATAATGTTTTTAACTTTGAACATTTCAAACAAGTACATAAAGGAGAATCAAAACATGGAAGGAATACCATCGCTTGCTTTATAGAGGAGGATCTCCAATGTTTTCCATGCCTTAGAGAATTGGGACTTGCTTTGGATATGTCAAAGGATTGGGGATGACCAGGCTCCAATATTGTGCCATAGAGATACTAGAGAGGGGGAATGATTAGAATACAAAGAAACCTATGCTTTGATGCCCTCCCCATTTGACAATTCAAAGTGAGAGAGAATGAAACATTAGTATAGACACCCCAAAAATGCATGCTTCTTTCCAGTTTATCCCCATTTATTCACATTCTTTAGAATCAATTAATTAAATTAATTGATTCATACTTTGCATTATAACCCTTAGAATTTATTAAGTTAATTATATTACCCTTTGAATTAATTAAATTAATTCCTAACACACTTTAGCTAGTTTAATTAAATATTTATTAAATAAATGGTTAATTATATTCTCCACTTCATAGCTAATTAAATTAGTTATTAAATTGAAAAATAAATCTATTTTCCTATTTGGACTCCACTTGGACTCCATTTCAATATCCTAGACAACTCCACTCTTAACTCTACTTTTATAATTCTACAAATATGGGGGCAATAAAATTACACATACAACCACCTTCCCAAATAAAATCCAAACATTCATTGCCCCTGCAAAGTTGCAACTGCACAAACCAAATCCAATGGCTATTTCAAGAAATTACAATTATGAACATGTAACCCATTCAAACCTTGATCCAATATTCATGGCCTCTCCCTCCATTATAAATAACAAGCCAATCCTTTGTAAATCATCCTTGGAAGCTTTGTGTAATTGCAACCAACTTCTGCCAAAATTTCCATCTATGTGTTCGTGTCTATTTTCTTGTAGCATTGCCATTTCGAATTTGGAGATCGATTTCAATAAAGATCCATAATCTAATAACTACAAGATCCTACAAGTTTAATGCTTTCACAATCATGCTTGAGGTTTGTAAGGAATTTTGAAACATCTAATAAAATGATTAAATAAATATTGAAGAAGACCATTGACAAACGTGGTTGCAATTAGTACACGCAATTGTATCACATCATCTAGGCCTATCACACCTCATTCCACACTCCAACTAGAGCCACTCCCTTCTCCCTAGTATATGGATATGAATTCATATTACCCATTGAAGTTGATCTCCCTTCCCTCTGTGTATCATTACAACACCTAGTGCATGAAGAGGATTACTGCCAAGCATGCCTTGCAGAATTAGAGCTCTTGGATGAGAAAATAATTCATGCCTTGGACCATCTAAAGGTATATCAGAATTGACTTCATCGCAATTATAAAAACAAATATATCCTAGACAGGTTTGATATTGGTGACCTTATGCTTAAAGAAAATCATAAAAATACTACAAAATAACATGAGAAACAGGGAAAGTTCAACCTAATTGGTTAGGACCATATATTTTTATTGTTAAATCCATACATGGAGCATATAAGTTATCCAAAAAATATGGCAAAGAGCTTAAGGATCCCATGAACGTGGTTCATTTAAAATATATATATTCTTAATCCTCTAAGAGTATCCCCTGGTGTAAGGGGGTATATCAAAGTGTAATCAATTGCTTTGCCCTTTCACCTTGTCCCATTTTTGTGTCGTTCCATCCCACCTTGTGTCACATGTTTTTCTTGGTTAGGTTGTCATTTCCATGCTTCTCTAGTCTTTAAAACCCTATTCCTTTGTGTCTCGTCCCTTGATTCCATTGGACTTGTTCACTTTCACCATGTTTGATATGGTTTGGGAACACCTTTTCCTTCTTCATTGTACAAAAAAGTACAAAAAAACATTCAAATATGTTCAAAAATCCAAAATAAATAAATATGTTTAACAATATTGAAAGCACCCTAAACTTTACAAAGCAAATTGCATGACTAACTAAGGAAGGCTAACACCATTGCCACCTCTAGTCAAGGTTCTAAGTCTAGGAATGTAACATTAAGATAGAATCTTAAAGGAATGCTTAACTAACATGAATACAATTCAAAATCTAACTAAACATGCCTACTAATATGTTCAATTACCTAACATGGGCCTAAATAGACCTAAGAGGGCAATCAAATTGGTATGGTTGCTACTCCAAACAAGGTGAAATGGCCTCTCCAAATGACTACTTGGTCATTTTGGATATCCATCTACTAACCCCATTGAAGGCTTTAGGCAAGGATTGAGCTTGGCTATAAATCATATTTATTATATGAGATGCAAATCAAAGCATGGTGTAAAGTATAAAGGAATGAGGTGCACTCTTTTTATAGTTTTCCTTTTGGGAGAAATTTATATTTTGGTGCATGTGGGACTAAAAGCCCCAAATTAGATTAGAATTTATAATCATGATTAGGCCTTTCTAATCACAATTAGTGAATTATTAAGTGATTAATATGTGAGAGCCTTAATCAACAGCTTAGGGTCAACTAGGAGGTTGGGATAAGCTTTTTAAGCTTGTTGCGACATTGTGGAGGAAAGTGGAGTGATTTTGAGTGGTCGAAGAGGGGTTTGAGTCAATGCTAGGGCATATTGACCAAATCAAGGGCAAAATAGGCTTAATTAGCCTATAATCACTAATTGTTTGTTTCAAAGAGAATTTTGACTTAGGATTTGTCATAAAGTGGCATCTTGAATATTAAAGGAGTTACGTAATCAACAAGATGGTGTTAATTGGATAATTTAGTAAAGAACATTAGTTAATTAGTGAAAACCACTAATTATAATGGATTAGGAAATGATGAGAGTGATTTGCATGTGTTTTGGCAATAAGATTGCAAAATCTGAATTTAGGTGTCTACATTCACACCTATGAGGTGAAGTTTGTGACTTCACTTCAAATATAGGACAAACATAAACATGTAAATTTTGAAGAAAAATTAGTGGAATGAAGCATGCCCCCTCGAGTGTCGACGGGGTGATAGAAGAAGTCAATCAATGATCAAAAATCTAATTGAAATGGATAGAAGAAAATAGGTTAGAACGGGCAAAACCCTTAGGTATTGAGGATGAATGAGGATAGGGATAAACATGGTTTTTATTGTCCAGGTGATTTTTAGAAGAAAAATTAGTAATGGTAATAAATTATAATGGAGAAGAAATGATTAATGTAGAAATATAAGACAAGCCCAACCTTTGCATCCAGCCTTTCCATAAATAACCTAGTTATATCATTTTGCCCCTAGGTCTACATCATCACTTTTATTGAAATGAAAAAAATGTAAAATAACATGAAAAGCTAAATTACGTAACATTTTTCCATTCTACATAACTCCATCCATTTTTGCAACATACATAATGCAATGTAATACAATAAATTAAAACGATATCTAACTCAAATGCAACATACACAATCCAATGCACTACGAGAAAGTAAACCAACTAACCTAACAGATAAACTAGTACAATCACACGCACTCAAATAACCAATGGTTAAGACAACTACACCAATGTTTTTGTTATCAAGTTTCAGTTCCCAAATATTTGTGTTGTAGTGACAAGGGTGCAAGAGTGCAAGAAAAACGAAGGACACAAGTAGTCTCATGGAAAGCATTCATGCATTATGACATAGTACCTAGCAAATCATTATTGCACAAGAGTATCAACATAATAAGTAGACCCATATTTGTTAATGGAGGTAGATCACAATGATTTGCATGTCGTTTGATACAAGAAAAAACAAGAACTTGAAAATATGGTTTTGTAGGACCAATTTCGATGTTGAGGATAATGCAGATGATACAGGTTTAACTATATGCAATCCATTTAATTAAAAACATAATTTTTGGTAAATCTAAATAAAAATTAGAGTTACCATTGCGTAGTTTTCTTCGATATATTTTCAACGCCAAAAAAATGGAGTCGTTTGAGGTCCAGAGAAAAGTTTTTTTACTATTGGCAAATAGTTTTTTGAAAGGGACTATACCCTTGAGTACAAAAGATGGCCTAGGATCAGAATAGGAATGAAAACCAGAGAGAAAAGGATCAGAATCCAAATGTGACAATGAAGCCCAAAGTAGCCAAAAAACAGCTACCCAAACAAGACAAAACAATAAAAACACTGCAAAAAAGCAATAGAGAGACCGCAAAAAAATAGCATAAAAACAGACAAGAACAACTAAAGCATCTACAACTACTTTTTGATTTGTCTATGTTGGTCTTGATATTCTTTCAGGAATGGAACATACCCAAAGTTGTCATGTGGGTAGCGTCACCTTATCCAATTTGCTCAAAGGTCCTTTTGTTTTCCTTATCATTACCCCAAAGTGTTGCCAAAACTCCGCTGAGGTTGGAGAAACTTTTGACATGTTGCTCGATGAACTCCTCAATCACCCTAAGGATGGTCCGGAGCAAAAGTTATGGCCTCTGGAAGATAGGTAATGCTTTCGGTGTTCGCACAAGCACCAGTGCCGATGCTAAACACTACTAACATAGGCACCCAGTGCCCATGTTGAACATTTCCAACGCCCAAGTGCCCATGTTATAGTCAAAAATTCAAAAATGAGCAAAACATCACAACACATGCGCTTAAGCGCCCATATCATGATCAAAAAAATCAAAAATGATAAAAGCACCCTAATCTTTACAAAGCAAATTACATGACTAACTAAGAAAGGCTAACTAGTCAAGGTTCTAAGTCTATGAATGAAACATTAAGATAGCAGCTTAAAGGAATGTTTAACTAATATGAATACAATTCAAAATCTAACTAAACATGCCTACTAATATGTTCAATTACCTAACATGGGCCTAAATAGACCTGAGAGGGCAATCACATTGGTATGGTTGCTACTCCAAACAAGGTGAAATAGCATCTCCAAATGACTACTTGGTCATTTTGGATATCCATCTACTAACCCCATTGAAGGCTTTAGGCAAAGATTGAGCTTGGCTATAAATCATATTTATTATATGAGATGTATATCAAAGCATGGTGTAAAGTATAAAGGAATGAGGTGCACTCTTTTTATAGTTACCCTTTTGGGAGAAACTTGTATTTTGGTGCATGTGAGACTAAAATCCCCAAATTAGATTAGAATTGTTAATCATGATTAGGCCTTGTTAATCACAATTAGTGAATTATCAAGTGATTAAGATGTTGGGGCCTTAATCAACCGCTTAGGGTCAACTAGGAGGCTAGGATAAGCTTTTAAGCTTGTTGAGACATTGTGGAGGAAAGTGGGGTGATTTTGAGTGGTCAGAAGAGGGGTTTGAGTTAATACTAGGGCATATTAACCAAATCAAAGGAAAAATAGGCTTAATTAGCCTATAATCACTCATTCTCTGTTTTGAAGAGGATTTTGACTTACGATTCGTCGTAAAGTGGCATCCTGAATGCAAAAGGGGTTATGCAATCAACAGTGTGGTGTTAATTGGCTAATTTGGTAAGGAAATTTAGTTAATTAGCGAAAAACCACTAATTATAACGGATTGGGTAAGGATGAGAGTGATTTTCGTGTGTTTTGGCAATAAGATTACAAACATGGAATTTAGGTGTCTACAAATATAAAAACATTCAAATATGTTTCAAAACCCAAAAACATTCAAATATCTTTCAAAAAAACATTCAAATATGTTTCAAAACTCAAAAACATTCAAATATGTTTCAAAAAAACATTCAAATATGTTCAAAAATCCAAAAACATTCAAATATGTTTTAAAATACAAAAAATATTTAGGTGTCTACAAATATAAAAACATTCAAATATGTTTCAAAACTCAAAAACATTCAAATATGTTTCAAAAAAAAAAATTCAAATATGTTCAAAAATTCAAAAACATTCAAATATGTTCAAATATTTTTAAAAACATCAAAAATACTAATTCTAACGGATTAGGCAAGGATAAAGTGATTTTCGTGTGTTTTGGAAATAAGATTGCAAAAGTGGATTTTAGGTGTCTACAATTATTAAAATATTCAAATATGTTTCAAAACTCAAAAATATTCAAATATGTTTCCAAAAAAAACATTCAAATATGTTCAAAAATCCAAAAACATTCAAATATGTTTAAAAATACAAAAACATTCAAATATGTTTAAAAATCCAAAAAGAATATAAAAGCTGGAAAAAAAAATAACTAAAACAATATTAAGAATGGTAAAAAGCAAAACATTCAGAAAATGTTTGACAAAATCTTAGCAACTACGTAGCACAATTCACCAATATTTCCATTTGGTGATATCCTACTATTTATTCCAGTTCTTCTTTCTTATAATCATTTTATTGCACTGTGGTGTGTATCTATTCTCGAGGAAAAACAATTAATTAACCCTTCTCAATATAACTTTGCTTAGGCGCATTTGGATTAAATTCACTACATATCAATTCAATCCTCTTGTGTTTCTAAGGCATCGCTTGGGGCATTCATATCTATCTATTCTTCATTGTAGAACACATTAGGGATGTCATTAGACGTCGTTTTTTCACATTGGGTTATACATTTGCAGCTTTTTCAACATTGTGATAATTCTTTTATTAGCATGTTAATTTGTTATTTTGTTGTATTTTGTTATTGTAGACCAATTATAAGAAAGTTGTTAGCATCTTAATTCACATATAAATTTTGTGTAGTTAATTCTTGTTCATATTGGGTTTGTTTGACATGCTTTTTTGTCTTTGAACCTCTTGTACATACTATTTTATCAAACTGGTTTATTAAATGAGTCATGGTGTGTTTTCCTTTTTTATAGTTTGGTTTGTTTGCATTTCTTTGTATTTGTATCATCATACATCATGAATAAAAGCTAAGCTATGAACATGGAAACTAAGCTCCATCTCACATCATCATATCTCCATAATAAATCCGGTGTAACAATCACGCCACTCCCTTTCTTCACTCTTCACCAAAATCATAAATTTCAAAAAAAAAAAAATATTCACAAAATAATAAAAAATTGCAAACACATGAAAATATTTCAGCAATTCAACACAATCTTGACAAAATCAAACTTTTAACTACTACTACCCTAGTGATTGTTCCAATCTTACGACTATCACAATATATCATCTTCCCTTTATATGTTAATAAATTTTCTTGGGGCAAGTCAAATCAATTTTTTCCTTCGCAATATAACTTTGCTTGGGGCAATTTTGGCTGTCATTCCCAAAGCATTTCATGAGTTTAATGCTTGCGGGAAATGACCATTTTCAACTCTCAGATAAATTTTCAATGCGGATCCACCAAGAGTGTCTTTTAGAGTATCTAATATTAATCCCTGGGGCATTTGCATCTGCTTACCCATCATTGTGGCACGTATTAGGGGCATAACTAATTGTATTCTTTTCAAATTTGTGTTGTATTGTTGATCTTACTTTTTGGACCAATTACACATATTTTGTTTTCATATTGGCTTCCTTATAGCCACGGTGCATACTTATACGATGTATATTGAGTTGTTTTTCCTTTTAACTTTTCTTTGTTGCATATGTGTTTGTTTACGCACATAACGGGTTAAACATCATGATTCTTTCATAATCATGGTGACAACTCTATTGTGCAACATAAAAATAAGGTTGCTCTAACTTTCACTCTTTAAATGTTGCTCATGCTACGAGCACAATCCCTCCCATCCTCCTTCAAATTTCTTGTCTTCTTCTTATCAAGCAGTTGTCCACTGCTTTGTTGCATCACCCATCTGTTTGAGGGGGCATTCCCTTACCATTATACTCATTGGGGCATCCAAATGCTTCACCGGGGCATATCAAAAAAGCCCACCATGCTTCCTTTCCTTCCACTCGCTAATATGCATGTGTTTACTATCTTTAAAATGTTATTACTTTGTAATAACACTTTAAAGAGGGGAAAATATAGACACCCTAAAGAACGTGCTTATTCCTTTTTATCCTCAAGTTGTTCACATCCCCTTTAAAATTAATTAAATAAATTAATTTATAATTTAAGTATTTATCCCTTTTAGATTTGATTCAATTAAAGCTATCATATTCCTTTATAATTAATCAAATTAATTCTATCATGTTTACATTCATTTTGGAATTAATTCTAATTACACTTGAGTTATACTCCTACCACCTTTACCTAATTTAATCAAACATTTATTTAATTAAATGGTCAATTATCCTCTCACAACTCATAACTAATTAATTATTTATTTAAATATAAATAATTCTATTTATCTACTCATACTCCACTCAACTCTACTTCTAGAATCCTACAAAGGTGGGGGCAACAAATTTGCATGTAAAACCACCTTCCCAAACAAAATTTAAACATGCATTGCCCCGCAAAACCGTAGCTACTACAGACCAAATATAATTCCTATTTTAGGAAATTACAATTATGAACTTGTAACCCATTCAAACCTTGATCCAATATTCATGGCCTCACCCTCGGCTATAAAAAGTAGGTCATTCCTTTGTAAATTATCCTTGGAAGCTTTGTGTAATTGTAGCCAACTTCTGCCAAAATTTTCATATGCATCCTCATGTCTATCTACTTGTAGAATTGTCATTTTTACATTTGGAGATCGATTTCAAGAGCATCCACAATTTAACTTGAGGTGTTGTACAGAAACCATGTTCTCGTGTGATTAAATGTCCATACTTTGGAAGCCACTAGCAAATTCAAATGATGGAAGGCTATGACCTCAAATACGGATGCAACAAAGATAGATCTGTGGCAAAAGATGATAGATCTACAAAACTAAAATAGATATGATTAGATAACAATATGCGGGGTTTCCCAGGATAATGTTGGTTCCAAGAGGCTATGAACTCCCTTGAAGGATTTCAACCCCGTGTGATAAAGAATAATGATAAAATACAATACAAACATATAACATACAAGCTGATGAACAAAGAAATCTGCAGATGCTTTGGTATGTAGATGGTGCTACCGAAATGATCCAAACACAACATGTAACATGAACTGTGCTAAGTGAACCACCAAATCATGAACAAAGTATTATGGGGATCCCAATGTCATTACAAGGACATTATGAGGGTACTATGATAAACAAGAGGCTAAAAATTCAAAACAATATTTTCCCAAATTTTTCAACTTATTCTTCCCCCTCTTCAAAGAGGGGGGAAGACCCATATTTATAGCTTGAGGGAGGTTAGATTGGGGTTAACGGGTAACCGGGGTTTGATAAATTAACCTGGTTAAGAGACATGATGTGATCACGCAGGGCTCATGATTTGAATTATGAGGTTAAAGAGATAAGGATGTGATAAGGAGTGGGGAGCATGATTGACATGGTTAGGTGCAATAATGCATCCCATTTTTGAATTTAGGAGTGGGATGTCGATGGGTATATTATTTCCCATGAATTGAATAAATTTAGGATATGTGAGATAATGTCAAATTCTAATTATCAAATGGGTCCACATGGAGCCCATTTGATAATTAATTAATTAAGGGTGAGTAAATAAATGGAATTTACTCAAATTTAAGAAAAAGAAAAGCAAGGGGAAAGTTGAATGAAGGAGAATGAATTCGGGATGAACAAGAGGATTTGCATAAAAAATTGGTGTCTACATTTGCCCCTTTTTATTGAGTGGTTTACGATAGCAAGCCACGAGACAAAAACAAAAAGGGTTAGATGAAATATGTGTCTGAGGATGGATGAAAACATGACCAAAGGTGAGATGCCCCACGTGAAAAAGGATCGCAATAACAATGAAAAATATGGTGGTGACTCCAATATCACATCAGTAGAGGACAATTGCGGCCTCAACAGAGATGGGCGAAAACATTCTATGTACCAGTGAGTAGGTGGAGACCACTGCAATATGGATGTAAACTATGATGACTAATGGGTCACAGGAAAACATCAAATATACGCAATCGAATGCGAAGAGCATGCAAAATATTTTATATGCGTGGAATCGAACGAAAAATCATGCATCCGCAAAAGGGAGGAGGATGAAAATAATGATGCCCCAACACAAGGCACGATATAGAAGGTGGATATGTAAGTAAAAATTCCCCAGGGGGAATAATCATAAATGTGGACATGATGAGTAGAAATGATATAAGGGTGAGATAGAATTCCCTAAAAGGGTGATAAATATGATGGTAATCATGTTTCATAGGAAAGATGCATAAGTGATGAAAAATTAGTTGGTGAAAAAAGTAGTCCCACTCTTCGGTAAGTAGGATAAGAAGTCAAGATACTTTTGTGATTAAACAAAAGCAGGGAAAACATTTATGGAAGAGAACAAGATCATATAGGGGGGGTGCATTGTGGTATCTGCCAAGACAAAAATTCCATAGGAAGATGTGATGAGGGATATAAATGATGATATCTCCTTGAGAGGTTTGAAAAGAATGGAAGATATAACACCGCTCCCAAAAGGAGAAGAGATAAACCTCATAGAGAAGAGAAAGAGGTCATTTAATGAAGTAGAGAAGACATGGTGAAGGGGGAGAAAAAATATGAAAGAGGATATTTAGGGGATGATGTGTAATAGGATAGAGAAACCCTTGTCAAGTGGATAATGAGGAGTGTTAAGCGTGTTTGATTGTGATGGAAGGAAGAGGAAGAAAATAATAGAGAAGATAAGAGAGGAGAGAAGATAGATGAAAGCACAAAAGAGAGAGAATGATAGTTAATATGAAGGTAGTGGGAAAAGATTAGGGGGAAAGAAATAGATAAGGCATGATGGGCCGGAGAAAAAGAAAATAGAGAAAGAGAATAGGAAAATAAGGGAAGGGGGAAGAACAAACAAGAAGAAGATGAGAAGAGAAGAGAGAAGAGATTCGAGGATATAGTGAACGATACAAAGATGTGCCATAGTAAAGAAGCAACAAATATAATAAAGAGAGGAGATGGCGGAAGGAAGAAATGATGAAGGAAAAAGAGGAAGAAGATAGGAAAAGGATAGAGTAAATGGTGAAGGAGCAAGGAAAAGGAAATGGGAAAGAGAAGAGATTAAAGGGTGAAAATGGAAGGAAGACGTGTAATATGAAAGCAAAGGAAACCAAGAAATAAACAATATGATTATGAGAAGAGCAAGAAAATTCAAGAGTGAAGGAGACAAAGGATGAAATATGGAGAAGGATATAAGAGATAGGGATGATAGGGGAAGAAGGAAAAAACAAGAAGAAGACAATAAAATGACAGAAGAGAGGGAAAGGGAGATGGAGATCAAAAATGAAGGGAGAGAAAGAATGGATCACGAAAGAGATGATGAGTGAGAAAAGGAAGAGGTCAATGCTGCAGAGAGAAGAACGAGAATGGGATGTAATGAAATGGATCAACGATGGTGCATAAACAGAGAAATATTGGAATTGATTGTGAATGCTAGGTGTGAGGGATGTGTTAAAGGATATAATGAGAAATAGAAAAGGGAATGGAAAGGAGGAGTGGTTGATTATGAGAAGAGAAAGAAAGGTCGAAGGTGAAGGCGACATGGATATGGAATAGAGTGATGGAGACAAAGGAGGAGAAAAGAAGTAATGAAAGGGGAGGAAGAAGATAAAAAAGAAGGATTATAGAGGAAGGGGGAAATGATGAAGAACAAGAAAGGAGAGGAAAATAAAATTATAGAGAAGAGGGTGAAATTATGAAAAAGGGAGAGAGTTATTTAAAACAAAAGGCGTGAAGGAGGGTGAAGTAGATGAAGGTAAAGAGGTAATGAAAAATGAAAGAGATGATAGAGCAAAGAAAATTGAAGGAACCAAATCATAGTGAGGAAATCCAAGGAAAAAAATATGGAACTGACCACACGGAAATGCATGTGGATGGTGGGATGATAAAAAATATGGGACAATGCTGAAGATTCAGGTTATCGATGAGGAAGTAAGAAGGAAGTGCAAGGTAAAATGGTGAAGAAAACGATATAAAGGAAGTGAAATACGACAAGGATCAGAAATGAGGATAGGACAATAGAGAAAATTATGATGCATGAAGGGAACCAAGGACAAAGATATTTGATAAAGAGTGAGAAGCATAAAGAACGTAAAGAGAATCTAGAGGGGAGGAATGACATAGATTGGAAAAGATGCGAATATGTGTGAGATGAGGATAAGTTGATGACTAGAAAATAGAGAGAGTATGTATGATGAAGACGGTGAATAAATTGGCAAGGAAGAATGAAAGATGGCGAGGTGGAAAATAAAAAGAGAGGAAGGGATATGAGAAGCAATGTCGGTGAATAGATGTTAGGATAAATCCACCGATAATGATCAAGTAGGGAAGGATGGGACAAAAGGTGAGAAGAGGGGGAAAAGTAAACGAGGAATGTAAGGGGAACACCAATGAAGAGACGTTATGAGAATTCCCCGATAATGAATAGAGGACACAAAGGAAGGAAGGCATGAATATAGAATGGGGGAAATCAAAGAGAAGGATCCAGTCGCATGTGCATAATGAGGATGAGTGATTTTAGGAGAATTCCACCAATAATTATTAGCATAGAAATGGAAGATGATGATGAAAGAATGTTAGGAGATGAACAATGATAATGACGGATAAGTATGGGGGTAGATATGTGGGATAACTCTAGAAGATGGAGTGGAAAGAGTAAAGAAAGGAGGGATAATGCTGTGTGTGAAGATGAAGGCGAGGAGAGAACTTCGTAGATGATAATGAATGAAATAAAGATGATTAAACAAGACATGAAATGAATGGGGAAGCAATAGTTAAGTAAGATTACCAATCAAGGGATGATGGAGATGAACAGGGGCAAGTAGGAAGTGGTGTTTGTGAGAATGGAATAGGAGGTGAGAGGATGTGATGATGGGGAATGACGAGAAAATGTAGATGGTGAGAATGTGGAGTGGTGGGCAAGTACAAGATGATATATCATCTTAAGAGGTATTCTTAAGTAAGATCGCTATGCCACAAGAGGAGTTAAGTAAGATTACCAAACCGGCGGTGATGATATGGAAGGAGAAAGACAACATTATATTGCGTACAGTGTGGAATAGTTAGTTGGAGCGAGACGATTACGATGAGAGACAGGAGATAGAAGATGAGGGAAATATGATGGGATGTGGAAGGGTGAGATGGCAAACCATTCTTAAGAGGGACTCTATGTAATATTTCCATGTGATGGGGATGGTTAAGTAGGATTGCCAAGCCAAAGAAGAAGAATGATGAAAATACCGAGCGGTGTATACCGAAATGGAACAAGAGATGAAAAGGAGGTGATATCAAGGTGATAACAAGGAAACAAAGGAGTGTGACATGAGTGGATGGAGGAATGTATGAAGTGTAGATGGAGAGTGTAAGGAAATCCTTAATTGTGATTCCCACATTATGGGAGTGATGATGTAAGAGTGTCAAGTGAAAAAGGAGGAGCGGAAAGACATTTGTGATGGTGATTTTCATCCACTGAAAGAGGAAATGGTGAAGAAGATTCTATAGGGGAGGATCCAAGGAAGAAGATATACCTTAACTAAGATTTTCTGGATGTATGGATGATTAATTAATATTGTCAAACTGGAAGCAGAAGAGTGAAAGGGAAACTCAAGAGGAAAGGAAAGTAAGATATCCGACATGGTGAAAGGGGACAGAAAGGTGAGAAGGATGATGTGGAGACAAATGGTGATGAGTGGAAATGGGGAGCAAAGAGAAATGGATCAAAGACATTGTTGAACATGTTGGGGGATAAGAAGTTGCAGGATAACGAACTTTCCTTGAGAAGGATCCTCAAGTAGGACTTAAAACTGCAATGACAATCAAGTAGAATTCACAAAATGAAAAGTGTATTTACGAGTGCATTCATGGATATTATGGATGGATATAGAATTCATAGTGTGAAATTTTATGTGATTTTGATAAGAGATGATCTTTATGAGATTAATGGGACATAGTTGTAAGAAGGGGATATATGGAAACTATGCTTCGAATGGATTGGAGATAAACAAGAAAGGTTACCACTCAAGGCATTGCACTTAGAGCCAATAGCAAGTGTTAACACATAACGAACGATAGTTAGTTATACCAAAATACCATGAGGAAATATGGATGAAAGATTCTCATAAACCTAATTTTGACATGACAAAGGAATTGAGATGTAATTTTATGCAGAAGAAGGTTCTCCAAAGGTGGTGTTCCTTATGCCTATGCCCTCTGGGAAAGGAAAGAACAATAGAAGAAAGTTGATCAAAGCGGGAAGCTTTCTGAATGCCATAAAAGAGTATCCATCCTTCGAGGGTATGGTCTACTTTATATATAATATGGATGGAAATAATAATATATATGATAGTCGTCCTTTAAGGGATCGGTCTATTTATTTTGATTTTTCTTTGATTTTGATTTGTATGCTTTCGTTTTCTCTCTCTTTTTTTTGAATGAACAATTGTCCTTCGAGGATCGGTTTGTTTTTTATAACTTTGATTTTGCCTTTTGCATATATGAATTTTAGCTTCACATGGGGGAGAGCTAGGAATAGCTAAGTAGACCACTTAGGAGGGGATGATGATCGTACAAGTGACACCACGTGGACCCTTTGTATGGCTCCAACAGGTGAATGAGAGGGTGATGGATGTAACGATCATGGAGCTCTCACCAAATGGGAGAAATTATCCATAATGAATATGCTATGAGTAGAGCCGTGGTACTCATATTCAAGGTCATATCAAAGCAGTGATGGTAGACCACATAATTCATGTCATTACCATGATATACGAAAGGGGCTAATGGTGGAGGAGTGATCTAAGGATATAACTAAGTGCTCATTGGTAGATATGCTAACAATAGACTAGTCGCAAGTATGCATTAGGAGGTTCCATATCTGGTTTACCACCTAGGAGGGAAGACATTAAGTATCAAAGAATTAGATGTAATAGACAAGCAGGAAATAAAACTATAACCTTAAGGAAACAAAAATATGACTACGACGGTGGATTTGGATGAAAATAAATGATGCCTCGAGAGAGACACAAATATGGCAGGAAAAAAATGGCCACAAATGTGGACTTGATGAAATAGATGGTGCCCCAAAAGAGACACAAATATGGCCACAATGGTGGACTTTGGTAAGAAAAATAACAATAATGGTCCCCTGATGAAGGACAAAAATGGCCACAATGGTGGACTTAGAATGAGATGAGGATTTGGACAAAATTAGTTTAGATTGGATGAATGTGAAGGAAGTAATTAAATCAATGTCAAGGAGCGAATTCCCCTTGTGTCGAGGAGTTGTGACGGATGATATACTTGAGGGCAAGGGAATGCTACCCCCAATGAATTAAATGTGAAGGAGTTAAAGGATGTCAAAAGAGTTTAGATGAGATTGTTTTAGATTTGGATGGGATAAACAGTCGAAGACCACAAATGGGCTTGGCAAGATAAGCGGTATTGATGAACAATGGAGGACCTTCCTTAGGAGGAATTTTGTGTGTAGGAGGGATGTTAAGGGATGATGTGGATGAAGGAATTGCAAGAAACCCGGCAGATGGGATATGAATTGGATTAGATGTAGATGGAGAAGGATATTTCCCTGAATGAGGAAATCATCTTTCTTAATAAGGTTGTGGACGATTGTCCAAAAGGCCTTACAATGTTCAATGTCATGGCCCGGGGTACGATGATAAGTGTAACTGTAATTAGGATTGAACCATGATGGATTTGGACCATAGGGATTAAATTCTTTAATGGGAGGAAGCGTGATGGCAGATATTCAAACTAAATGTCAAAAAATGTCTGTGTAGGACCCAATCGAAGTGTTATGAGGAAGATAACTCTTATGATGTTTTGGCTTGGTTTTTGATGTAGATCGGATGGGTAAATTATGTGTTTTGGAAGACAAATCAAATTTGGTTGAAGAATTGTATTGTTTGGATTTAGATTTAGGTGAGGATGTACATTGGATAGGTATATCATACCTTTTGGATGACAAATCGAATTTGATTGGAGGATTGGATTGTTTGGCTATAAATTTATCATTGCAAAATGACGTAGATGGAAGGACTGATCCTAAACTAGATGTGGTGGAATTAGATTACTGAAAAGGTGGAAGACCGGCTTTTTACTAGTATACGCAAGAGTTTGTTGGGGATGTTTTCCATGAGCCGTAGAATTTTATCAAGAAGATTTACCCTTAGCATGGATGATAATCTCAACTGGAGGATCGACGGTGGTGGTGTGGATATTGATGAAAAAAGTGTCCTAAAACAGGAAGAGGATGATAATGGAGAAATAGGTGTTTATATGATGCGATTAATGAGATCTATATGAGATCTGGATTGTTTAGGTTTTGACAAAGAAATATTTAATTTTGGAGAATGCAAACCATATTTATTTGATTTAGGGGAGGTGTTTGTTCAATAGATATTTCAAATGGTATCTTTGATAGGGTTGCAGATCTACAGGATTTGTCCATTGGGATAGAAGGATTAAGTAAAGAGTATTGGGGTAAACCGGGTGATGTGGCCATGGGAAAGGATATAGGTAAAGATGTCAAGGTAGGGATAGGTGGATTTGTTGATATGATAGATGTAAGGGTTGTTGGGATAGATAAGGATGTAGGACTATTTGGGATATTTGGAGATGTGGATGATGTGATAACCGATGGAGTCGACATTATGGGTAATGCACCAAATGCAAGAGTATTTTCGATTGTAGAAGTAGGTGGGACTGGTTGTTTCATAAATGTTTCGAGGGGTAAGAATGATATGTTTTCTAATGGGGTTGATGTTGGAGGTGGGGTTATAAAGGTACATGTGGTAGAAATGAGTTTAGTTGGGATGGTTGTAGAGATGAGTGATGTAGATGTAGTAATAGGTGTGTTTGATGCAAATGTGGGTGAAGGCATAGATGTGAGAGATGTAGGGATATGTGTGGATATCAATGGGGATGAAATAGGTGCTAAGGATGAATCTGATGTGGTGGATTGGGGCATGATTGAAGTGGCTAAAGTAGATGTTATATTCAAATTTGATGTAGATGTGGCAAGGGTAGAAGAAGGTGTAGGTTCAGGACAAGTAGTAAAAGTTGACATAAGTGTTTTAGGTTTTGAATAAGGAGTGGGCATAATGTCTAAGGTAGGAATATGTGAAGTCGGTGATAAGATGAGATCTTGATTGACAATATCAATCATATAAGCATTTGATAGTTGAGATGTAAAGGGCATGGCTTGATTCGTTGGTGGTTGATTAGCTAAAGTTTGAGTAGTGGAGCTATCGATTTGGATATCCCCTTGATTTATGAGTTGTTGGACATGATATTTAAAGGAACGACATTTCTCAATGTTGTGACCTTTGACCCAATGATATTTATAATAGTGGGCTTCGTGATACCAAAAAGGATTAGCTTGAGAATTGTCCATGGGTCGTATGGGAGGAAGTTGGATGGAGTTTATGGCTATCAATTTGTCAAATACGGAACTATAAGATTTCTCTAAGGGAGTGTAATTTATTATTGATTGAGGGGCTTGTTGTTGAGGCCATGTGTTGGATGTAGATGTGGACGAGGGATTAATAACCATGGCATTGGCCGCACCTTTAAATGTGTTGTTATGTGTGGATGGTTTAGTAGATTCAACTTTAGGTTTGGCCAATCTGAGTTTAAGATGACCTTGTTCAATGACACGGGTTTTGAGTTTGTGAGCCATTGTGAAAGATTTGTCAAAGGTTGGAATGATTAGATTTTCAAAGTAGATGATATATGTTTTGCGCACGAACACAAGAAGAGTTCAATGAGTTCGGTTTGCGGAAGAGTGAAGGATAGTTGGTTTATAACACCACGCCATCGTGCGACGAAGTCGGTGATGGGCTTGTCTTCAAACTGTCAAATGGTGTATAGGTCAGCAATAGTGGTTTTGCGTGTAATATTGATAGAAAAGTGTTCTAAGAACAACTATGCAAGTTGGGTGAAAGAGAATATGGAATGTTGCAGGATACTATTGTATCACCAACGCGGAACCGCATAACAACATGGGAAAATTGAGATGAAGTAGGTCGTGATCATGCGTAATAAGACAACATGTGTGTTTAAATGTGAGGAGATGTTGTTGGGGATATTCCTTATTGTTGAACTTAGTAAACTCGGGATCTTTCCAATGAGGAGGGTAGGGTTTGATTGGAACCGACGAATGAATCAGTTCATTACATATTTTTTCATAGGATAATGTATCCTTGGGTCCCAAGGTAGAACCTCTAAACTAGCCAACTGATTTATTAAGGCATGAATTGGATCACTCAATGTGTTGTTAGGTTGAGTTTTGGATTGGTTGTGTGGTTTGAAAAGTAGTTTGATGAGCACTAATTTTGGATAAGTAAGTGTTGGGTGAATCGTTTGATAAGGTGGTTGATAAACTTGTGGGTGTGCAGGTGTGTGGGGAACTATTTGGTAAGGATTATCATGTGTCATGGGTTGAGATTGTTACATAGGCTGAATTTGAATAATAGGGACATGATGTGTTCATTGAATTTGGGTAGGTTGTTGTGGTAAATGATAAGTGGGGATATGTGTGTTAAGAGGTTGAGACGGTTGGAGCATACGATGGGTAGGAATATAAGTGTGAAGAGGTTGAGATGGTTGGATAGGCATATTAGTAGCGGATGAAATAGAATTGACAAAAAGGGATGTGGGTGGAATGTGATCCACCAATTTAGGAGATTGGGAGGATTGAAAGATTGTGGAATATTTTTATAGTAAGAAGTCATATATGGGGTTAGGAGGAGGCTTGAGTGTCTCTAGAGGAGAGGGGAATAGTGGTGCGGTTTGTTTAGGAAGATTGGCTTGGTGAGGGATGTGAGAATTAGTTTTAAGATAGGGACAATCTTGGATGACATGGTTCTCATGAGGCGAGACCATGGAGACAGGGGGTTGGGTAACTGAAGGTGTGGTTTTGAGTTTAGAATCTTGTTGGAAAAGATCATTATAGGAAGTAATTTTATTGGGTGGAGTGGATTGTTGTGTTGTTTCGATTTGAGAGAGAGTGACAATAGATGTGAAATAGAGAAACATTTGTTTATGTAATTTATTGACAAACAAATCAAGCAACATATTTTTATCATCATGATTAATTTAGAGGATGTGAAAAGAAAAGTGGATAACAAGGTGCCTAAGGAATGATCATTTAAGGCTAGTTTCGGGTAGTTTTGGCTTGGGAGATGTCTGAGATGGTTCTTGTTGGGTGTTCAAGTCCCAATCAATGAACCAGGTGAAATGAATGTTTCGATGTGTTGATTTAGTTCGTGAAGTTTTAGGTTGTGTGTGATAATGTGAAATGTAGAAGGTTAAACCCTTATTTAGGCTATGTGAGCAAGCAGGATGCATGAGGTTCGTTTTAGACCAATATTCAAAATGTGAAGTTTGATGCAAACAATCACTCAAGAAAGGGAAATTATAATGCAAAAAGAGAAAATAGGGAAAAAAACAAGGAATACCTAGATATCATTTGTTCCTTTTTATTTGGTTGCATGATGTTTGGAGATACTGATCAAGCGACTCGACATGTCCAATGACCTTAAAATTACACCATTTACCATCTCAGATGAGGTTGGTGAAAGGAGATTGATGGCGTGTTTACATTTCAACAAGCGATCTTTGACAAAGTAACTTTGTGTCATTTATAAAATACACCTCGTCAGTGAATGCAAGAAGCACACCACACCGACGGAGACAACCTTAAGCCTTGAAAACAAGTGAGCTGGAAAAACGAAATATTTGCAAGCGATATCTAAATTGACAAGATCTATGAAACACAATAATTGTTATACGTACGAAACTTGTATAAGATAAGTAAGGGAACAAAACAAATAACCATAACTTGGGTCTATTCCCACCGTGCATGCCAAAATGTTGTATAGGAAACCTCGTTCTCGCGTGAGTGAATGCCGATATTGGAAGCCACCAAGAACTTCGAATGATGGAGGGATTAGGACCTCGAGATACGGGTGCAACAAAGATAGATTTGTGGCAAAAAAATGATAGATCTACAAAACTGAAACATATGTGATTAGATAACAATATGCGGGGGTTGCCCGGATAATGCCGGTTCCAAGAGGCTATGAACTCCCTTGGAGGATGTCAACCCCATGTGATAAAGAATAATGATAAAATACAAGACAAACAAATAACATGCAAGCTGATGAACAAAGAAACCTAAAGATGTTGGTATGTAGATGGTGCTACCGAACTGATCCAAACACAACATGCAACATGAACCACGCTAAGTGAACCACCAAATCATGAGTAGAGTATTATGGGGATCCCAGTGTCATTACAAGGACATTATGAGGGTACTATGATAAACAAGAGGCTAAAAATTCAAAACAACATTTTCCCAAAATTTTCAACTTATTCTTCCCCCTCTTTAAAAGGGGGAAGACCCATATTTATAGCTTGGAGGAGGTTAGAATGGGTTTAATGGGTAACCGGGGTTTGATAGATTAACCCGGTTAAGAGACATGATGTGATCACGTGGGGCTCGCGATTTGATTTATAAGGTTAAAGAGATGATGAGGATGTGATAAGGAGTGGGGAGCATGATTGACATGGTTAGGTGCAATAATGCATCCCATTTTTGAATTTAGGAGTGGGGTGTCAGATGGGTATACTATTGTGCACGAATTGAATAAATTTAGGATATATGAGATAATGCCAAATTCGATTATCAAATGGGTCCACATGGAGCCCATTTGATAGGTAATTAAGGATGAATAAATAGATGGAATTTACTCAAAGTTAAGAAAAATAAAATCGAGGGGGAAAGTTGAATGAAGAAGAATGAATGCGGGATGAACGAGAGGAGTTACACCAAAAGCGGTGTCTACGGGAGGTTTGCGAGGAAAAGATTAAAGGAAAGGTTTTTGTGTTTGTTGTTTATCTTTCACATTTCTACTAAGTTTTTCACTACTCCAATGGACATTTAAGAAAGAAAATATCTTATTTTACCATAATTGAAACACTTAAAAGGTAACTTATCTTTGTATTTGTCATATCCCTTTTTAAGATTTCTGATGAACAGGGCTTCCTCCTCATCTTCTTCATTGCTTTATGCAAACTCTTTATATTTCCTTTTCTTTGAAGCTTTGAAGGTTGTATCCCTTTTGGCGAATTCTTTGATTCTGTCTTCATCTCATATGTTCTCAGAATTCCATGTAACGCGTCCATTTTCAACCGGCCTAGGTATTTTATCTCTTCAATAACAAAAACTTTTGCATTAAATCTTAATATGAGAGACCTTACTACCTTTTGAATTATTACTAATTCTTCAACTTTTTCACCAAGCCCTCTAATGGTGTTATCTATCTCATCCACACAAAGAAGATATGCCACAACATTTTCTTCATCTTTCATTTTCAATCTCTTGAACTGTCTCCTATGAGTTTGGAGCTTTAGCTTTCTTGCTTTGTTGTCACCCTCATAGATGGTATGAAGTTTATCCCGAATGTCCTTAGCCGAATCAGTAATGCATTACTTTGACAAATTCGATTTTGATAAGCCAAACAAAATTGTGTTAATGACTTTTGCATTATTTTCCCTAACCTTATTTCCATTGTATCCATTGGTGGAGTTTGTGGCGTTATATATCTAATTACTCACCGCTTTCCGGATATAAAAACCTGGGGCCATTAGATATGTTTGCATCCCGATTCTCCATAATGCATAGTTTGTTTCAGTCGAACAATGGAGCCTTGTTTGTGGAGAAACCTTCTTGAACATGATGAGTAGACATGTGTGCTTCGAGATCTACCTTCTGTAGCAGTTAAACTATATTCGAAAGAACCAGATTTGATACCAATTGTTAAGCACACACTTATACCGAGAAGGGGTGAATCAAAGTGTAAGATTAAATTTTACTAAAACTTATATCCACAATTAAAGAATTCAAAAAATATTCAAATAACATAACACAAAGCAACACCATATTTACGTGGAAAACCCTTTCAGAAAAAACACAAAGATAAATTTCTTAGTAACTTCTCTTACAAACTTTGTAGGTACCAACCTCATGAAGACACCAATCTCCAAAGCCAAGCACCAACTTAGCCAATTTGTGAGCACTAACCCATTGGAGACACAAATCCCCAATTTGTGAGGCACCGACCTCAATAAAATAAACATCCACCTATTGTAGTTGCTTCTTCAACTAAATGATGGTTATTTTGCTACTTTTCTTCTTCTCTTAATGATATTCGTCCTTCATAAAGATTTTTCCTTCATAAAATTTGTCCTTCATGAAAATTTGTCCTTCATAAAAATATGTTCTTCATTAACATTTTGATTGTACTTGAATGATAAGGCAGTTTAATCCATTATCTCCTACTCTTCACTCACGCTTCTTATACTTCAATGATGCATCAATTTCATTTCACTTGCTTGCTTTTCTTCATCCTCTCACCTATCTTTTATAGCCCCTCGATACCTCTTCGCTGAGGGATATGACTTTTCAATGGACACCTTTTTTTTAAAAAGAGGTGACCCTTCATTTTTAAAATCCTTGGGCGCCAAAATGAATTCTTTTTAACTTGGACAACTTGTCCCAAACATGAGCGCCAAAATGGGGGCCTAAAAAATATTTCTCTTAGGCCCTCTAATTAAATGTTGTCCCTTAAATAAATAGCTTCCCTTTAATAGATGAATTGTTGCTCTTTATTGAATAAATAAATCATTGGTATACAATGTGATTGTTGTACATTATATTCACAATTATTATATTAAATTTGATCATTGTGCATTCTCCTTTTAATGACCATTACATTCACTGTTATTATATTAAATCTGATCGTTGTGCATTCTCCTTTGTCATTAATGGCTCTTTTGACATCAATGAATTTTTTTCGAACATATTCAAGATTGTGTTCAACCTTATGCCATGTTGAGCCCAAGAAGATTAAACTAAGAGTTTAAACATACTTTCAAAAGAATGTTCACGACAAAATAATATCAATGGGAGAGATATTACCTCGTAAAATACTTCCGACACGAACTTTGATGATTTCTTCTCCAAAGATGTCATTCTGAACAACTATACTAACCTAAAAAAATTACGATAACTCAAATAGAATTGTGAAATATCATCTATATACACCACCCAAAAATGAAATTATCTATTTTTTTAAAAAAGCCCAATACAAACCCCTGCATTTCTCTATAAACACAATATAGAAAACACAAAGATAGAACGATAAACAATCACAAAGAACAATTAACTTTGTTTTTTCCATTAAAAAACACAACTTGAATTTAATTATTTAATGAGCA